>JACCID010000113.1:0-429491 GCA_018906775.1 Sycophila sp. Sp_5 | reverse complement strand
CGACTACTTCTTCGGCGGCATGTTTCGCGCCTTTGAATATCCCAGACAAGAAGCCGCCAGCTTTATCTTTACCCTTTTTGACGGTGTCCTCCGTTTTCTCCGATGCATCTTTAACTGCCTTGTCGGCTTTCTGCTTGGCATCCTTTACCTTTTTCTCGCTTTCAGCAGCAGCTTTTTTCAGATCTTCATCTACTTTTTGCACCTGCGTCTTTGTGTCGCTGATCACTTCCTTAACTTTATGGCTTACACTATCAGCTCCCCGGTCCATTTCGTGTTTAACATCATGTACGTCGTCTTTAATTTTTTTACCAGCTTCTTTGACAGACACTTTCGTTTTGTCAAAAGTTTCATCCACTTTTTTGCCGGCTTTATCCAAAGCATTTTTAGCTTCCGACTCTGCCTTCTTTGCTGCTTGCTTTGCTTTCTCTTCTTCATCTAGAGCCTCTTGTTTTGTTTCATCAACGAATTCCTTTACTTCATCGACTACTTCTTCGGCGGCATGTTTCGCGCCTTTGAAAATTCCAGACAAGAAGCCGCCAGCTTTATCTTTACCTTTTTTGACGGTGTCGTCCGTTTTCTCCGCAACATCTTTAACTACCTTGTCTGCTTTCTGCTTGGCATCCTTTACCTTTTTCTCGCTTTCAGCAGCAGCTTTTTTCAGATCTTCATCTACTTTGTGCACCTGCGTATTCGTGTCGCTGATCACCTCCTTAAATTTGTGGGTTACACTATCCGCTCCCTGGTCTATTTTGTGTTTTACGTCATGTACGTCGTCTTTAATTTTTGCACTAGCTTCACTGACAGCCACTTTCGTTTTGTCAACATTTTCGTCCACTTTTTTGCCGGCTTCACCCAAAGCATGTTTAACGTCCGACTCTGCTTTCTTTGCTGCTTTCTTTGCTTTCTCTTCTTCATCTAGAGCCTCTTGTTTGGTTTCATCGACGAATTCCTTTACTTCATCGACTACTTCATCGGCGGCATGTTTTGCTCCATTAAATATCCAGACAAGAAGCCGCCAGCTTAATCTTTACCCTGTTTTGACGGTGTCTTCCGTTTTCTTCTCGAAGCATCTTTAACTGAACTGCTTGTCTGCTTTCTGCTTTGCATTCCTTTACCTTTTTCTGCTTTCAAAGCAGGCAGCTTTTTTTAGTCTTCATCTTCTTTTTGCACCTGCGTCTTCGTGTCGCTATCACCTCCTTAACTTTATGGGTTTGGCACTATCCGCTCCCTTGTCCATTTTGTGTTTACGTCATGTACGTCGGCTTTAATGTTTGTACTAGCTTCACTGACAGACACTTTCGTTTGTCAACATTATCGTCACTTTTTTGCCGGCTTCATCCAAAGCATTTTAGCTTCCGACTCTGCCTTCTTTGCTGCTTGTTTTGTTTCTCTTCTTCATCTAGAGCCTCTTGTTTTGTTTCATCGACGAATTCCTTACATATCATCGGCCACTTCTTCTGCGGCATGTTTCGCGCCTTTGAATATCCCAGACAAGAAGCCGCCAGCTTTATCTTTACCCTTTTTGACGGTGTCCTCCGTTTTCTCCGATGCTCTTTAACTGCCTTGTCGCTTTCTGCTTGGCATCCTTTACCTTTTTCTCGCTTTCAGCAGCAGCTTTTTTCAGATCTTCATCTACTTTTTGCACCTGCGTCTTTGTGTCGCTGATCACTTCCTTAACTTTATGGCTTACACTATCAGCTCCCTGTCCATTTCGTGTTTAAAATCATTTACGTCGTCTATATTTTTTTACCAGCTTCTTTGACAGACCACTTTCGTTTTGTCAAAAGTTTCATCCACTTTTTTGCCGGCTTTATCCAAAGCATTTTTAGCTTCCGACTCTGGCCTTCTTTGCTGCTTGCTTTGCTTTCTCTCTTCATCTAGAGCCTCTTGTTTTGTTTCATCAACGAATTCCTTTACTTCATCGACTACTTCTTCGGCGGCATGTTTCGCGCCTTTGAATATTCCAGACAAGAAGCCGCCAGCTTTATCTTTACCTTTTTTGACGGTGTCGTCCGTTTTCTCCGCAACATCTTTAACTACCTTGTCTGCTTTCTGCTTGGCATCCTTTACCTTTTTCTCGCTTTCAGCAGCAGCTTTTTCAGATCTTCATCTACTTTGTGCACCTGCGTCTTCGTAGTCGCTGATCACCTCCTTAAATTTGTGGGTTACACTATCCGCTCCCTTGTCCTATTTGTGTTTTACGTCATGTACGTCGTCTTAATTTTTGTACTAGCTTGCTATGACAGCCACTTTCGTATTTGTCAACATTTTCGTCACTTTTTGCCGGCTTCATCCAAAGCAGTTTAGCGTCCGACTCTGCCTTCTTGCTGCTTGTTTTGCTTTCTCTTCTTCATCTAGGAACCTCTTGTTTGTTTCATCAACGAATTCCTTTACTTCATCGACTACTTCTGTCGGCGGCATGTTTCGCGCCTTTGAATATCCCAGACAAGAAGCCGCCAGCTTTATCTTTACCCTTTTTGACGGTGTCCTCCGTTTTCTCCTATGCATCTTTAACTTCCTTGTCTCCTTTCTGCTTGCATCCTTTACCTTTTTCTGCCTTTCAAGAGAGCTTTTTTCAGATCTTCATCTTCTTTTGCACCTGGCGTCTTTGTGTCCGCTGATCACCTTCCTAACTTTATGGCGTGAACTATCTAGCTCCCTGGTCCATTTTGTGTAACCATCATTACATCATCTTTTAATTTTTGTACTCAGCTTCACTTGACGACACTTTCATTTTTGTCAAACCGTTCAGTCCACTTTTTTGCCTGGCTTTACGCAAAGCATGTTTAGCGTCCGACTCCTGCCTTCTTTTTGCTGCTTGCTTTTGCTCTTTCTCTTTCTTCATCTAGAACCTCTTGTTTGTTTCATCAACGAATTCCTTTACTTCATCGACTACTCTTCGGCGGCATGTTTCGCGCCTTTGAATATCCCAGACAAGAAGCCGCCAGCTTTATCTTTACCTTTTTGACGGTGTCCTCCGTTTTCTCGCTGCACTCTTTAACTGACCTTGTCGGCTTTCTGCTTGGCATCCTTTACCTTTTTCTCGCTTTCAGCAGCAGCTTTTTTCAGATCTTCATCTACTTTTTTGCACCTGCGTCTTTGTGTCGCTGATCACTTCCTTAACTTTATGGCTTACACTATCAGCTCCCTGGTCCATTTCGTGTTTAACATCATGTACGTCGTCTTAATTTTTTTACCAGCTTCTTTGACAGACACTTTCGTTTTGTCAAAAAGTTTCATCCACTTTTTTGCCGGCTTTATCCAAAGCATTTTTAGCTTCCGACTCTGCCTTCTTTGCTGCTTGCTTTGCTTTCTCTTCTTCATCTAGAGCCTCTGTTTGTTTCATCAACGAATTCCTTTACTTCATCGACTACCTTCTTCGGCGGCATGTTTCGCGCCTTTGAATATTCCAGACAAGAAGCCGCCAGCTTTATCTTTACCTTTTTTGACGGTGTCGTCCGTTTTCTCCGCAACGTCTTTAACTACCTTGTCTGCTTTCTGCTTGGCATCCTTTACCTTTTTCTCGCTTTCAGCAGCAGCTTTTTTCAGATCTTCATCTACTTTGTGCACCTGCGTCTTCGTGTCGCTGATCACCTCCTTAAATTTGTGGGTTACACTATCCGCTCCCTGGTCTATTTTGTGTTTTACGTCACGTAACGTCGTCTTTAATTTTTGCACTAGCTTCACTGACAGCCACTTTCGTTTTGTCAACATTTTCGTCCACTTTTTTGCCGGCTTCACCCAAAGCATGTTTAACGTCCGACTCTGCTTTCTTTGCTGCTTTCTTTGCTTTCTCTTCTTCATCTAGAGCCTCTTGTTTGGTTTCATCGACGAATTCCTTTACTTCATCGACTACTTCATCGGCGGCATGTTTTGCTCCATTAAATATCCCAGACAAGAAGCCGCCAGCTTTATCTTTACCCTTTTTGACGGTGTCTTCCGTTTCTCCAAGCATCTTTAACTGCCTTGTCTCCTTTCTGCTTGGCTTCCTTTACCTTTTTCTTGCTTTCAACAGCAGCTTTTTTTAGTTCTTCATCTTCTTTTTGCACCTGCGTCTTTGTGTCGCTGATCACCTCCTTAACTTTATGGGTTGCACTATCTGCTCCTGGTCCATTTTGTGTTTAACATCATCTACATCATCTTTAATTTTTGTACTAGCTTCACTGACAGACACTTTCATTTTGTCAACAGTTTCGTCCACTTTTTGGCCGGCTTCATCCAAAGCATGTTTAGCGTCCGACTCTGCCTTCTTTGCTGCTTGCTTTGCTTTCTCTTCTTCATCCAGAGCCTCTTGTTTTGTTTCGTCAACGAATTCCTTTACTTCATCGACTACTTCTTCGGCGGCATGTTTCGCGCCTTTGAATATTCCAGACAAGAAGCCGCCAGCTTTATCTTTACCCTTTTTGACGGTGTCTTCCGTTTTCTCCGATGCATCTTTAACTGCCTTGTCGCTTTCTGCTTGGCATCCTTTACCTTTTTCTTGCTTTCAGCAGCAGCTTTTTTCAGATCGTCATCTACTTTTTGCACCTGCGTCTTTGTGTCGCTGATCACCTCCTTAACTTTATGGGCTTGCACTATCAGCTCCCTGGTCCATTTTGTGTTTAACATCATGTACGTCGTCTTTAATTTTTGTACTAGCTTCACTTGACAGACACTTTCGTTTTGTCAACAGTTCAGTCCACTTTTTTGCCGGCTTATCCAAAGCATGTTTAGCGTCCGACTCTGCCTTCTTTGCTGCTTGCTTTGCTTTCTCTTCTTCATCTAGAGCCTCTTGTTTTGTTTCATCAACGAATTCCTTACTTCATCGACTACTTCTTCGGCGGCATGTTTTCGCGCCATTAAATATTCCCAGACAAGAAGCCGCCAGCTTTATCTTTACCCTTTTTGACGGTGTCTTCCGTTTTCTCCAAGCATCTTTAACTGCCTTGTCTCCTTTCTGCTTGGCATCCTTTACCTTTTTCTTGCTTTCAGCAGCAGCTTTTTGATATCGTCATCTACTTTTTGCACCTGCGTCTTTGTGTCGCTGATCACCTCCTTAACTTTATGGGTTGCCACTATCCGCTCCCTGGTCCATTTGTGTTTTACGTCATGTACGTCGTCTTTAATTTTTGTACTAGCTTCACTGACAGCCACTTTCGTTTTGTCAACAGTTTCGTCCACTTTTTGGCCGGCTTCATCCAAAGCATGTTTAGCGTTTCGACTCTGCCTTCTTTGCTGCTTGCTTTGCTTTCTCTTCTTCATCCTAGAGCCTCTGTTTGTATCATCAACGAATTCCTTTACTTCATCGACTACTTCTTCGGCGGCATGTTTTCGCGCCTGTGAATATCCCAGACAAGAAGCCGCCAGCTTTATCTTTACCCTTTTGACGGTGTCTTCAGTTTTCTCAGAAGCATCTTTAACTGCCTTGTCTCCTTTCTGCTTGGCATTCCTTTATCTTTTTCTGCTTTCAGACAGCAGCTTTTTTATATCGTTCATCACTTTTTTGCACCTGCGTCTTTGTGTCGCTGATCACCTCCTTAACTTTATGGGTTACACTATCCGCTCCCTGGTCCATTTTGTGTTTTACGTCATGTACGTCGTCTTTAATTTTTGTACCTAGCTTCTTTGACAGACACTTTCGTTTTGTCAACAGTTTCGTCCACTTTTTTGCCGGCTTCATCCAAAGCATGTTTAGCGTCCGACTCTGCCTTCTTTGCTGCTTGCTTTGCTTTCTCTTCTTCATCTAGAGCCTCTTGTTTTGTTTCATCAACGAATTCCTTTACTTCATCGACTACTTCTTCGGCGGCATGTTTCGCGCCTTTGAATATCCCAGACAAGAAGCCGCCAGCTTTATCTTTACCCTTTTTGACGGTGTCCTTCCGTTTTCTCCGATGCATCTTTAACTGCCTTGTCTCCTTTCTGCTTGGCTTCCTTTATCTTTTTCTTGCTTTCAGCAGCAGCTTTTTTGATATCGTCATCTACTTTTTGCACCTGCGTCTTTGTGTCGCTGATCACCTCCTTAACTTTATGGGTTGCACTATCCGCTCCCTGGTCCATTTTGTGTTTTACGTCATGTACGTCGTCTTTAATTTTTGTACTAGCTTCACTGACAGCCACTTTCGTTTTGTCAATATTTTCGTCCACTTTTTTGCCAGCTTCATCCAAAGCATTTTTAGCTTCCGACTCTGCCTTCTTTGCTGCTTGTTTTGCTTTCTCTTCTTCATCTAGAGCCTCTTGTTTTGTTTCGTCGACGAATTCCTTTACTTCATCGACTACTTCTTCGGCGGCATGTTTGGCTCCTTTAAACATCCCAGACAAGAAGCCGCCAGCTTTATCTTTACGCTTCTTGACGGTGTCCTCAGATTTCTCTGCAGCATCTTTAACCGCCTTGTCTGCTTTCTGCTTGGCATCCATTATATTTTTCTCGCTTTCATCGGTAGCTTTTTTTAGATCTTCATCCACATTATGCGCCTGCGTCTTAGGGTCGCTGATCAATTCCTTAACCTGATGGGTTACACTATCCGCTCCCTGGTCCATTTTGTGTTTTACGTCATGTACGTCTTCTTTAATTTTTGTACCTGCTTCTTTGACAGCCACTTTCGTTTTGTCAACATTTTCGTCCACTTTTTGCCGGCTTCACCCAAAGCATGTTTAGCGTCCGACTCTGCTTTCTTTGCTGCTTTCTTTGCTTTCTCTTCTTCATCTAGAGCCTCTTGTTTGGTTTCATCGACGAATTCCTTTACTTCATCGACTACTTCTTCGGCGGCATGTTTCGCGCCTTTGAATATCCCAGACAAGAAGCCGCCAGCTTTATCTTTACCCTTTTTGACGGTGTCCTCCGTTTTCTCCGATGCATCTTTAACTGCCTTGTCGGCTTTCTGCTTGGCATCCTTTACCTTTTTCTCGCTTTCAGCAGCAGCTTTTTTCAGATCTTCATCTACTTTTTGCACCTGCGTCTTTGTGTCGCTGATCACTTCCTTACTTTATGGCTTACACTATCAGCTCCCTGGTCCATTTCGTGTTTAACATCATGTACGTCGTCTTTAATTTTTTTACCAGCTTCTTTGACAGACACTTTCGTTTTGTCAAAAGTTTCATCCACTTTTTTGCCGGCTTTATCCAAAGCATTTTTAGCTTCCGACTCTGCCTTCTTTGCTGCTTGCTTTGCTTTCTCTTCTTCATCTAGAGCCTCTTGTTTTGTTTCATCAACGAATTCCTTTACTTCATCGACTACTTCTTCGGCGGCATGTTTCGCGCCTTTGAATATTCCAGACAAGAAGCCGCCAGCTTTATCTTTACCCTTTTTGACGGTGTCTTCCGTTTTCTCCGATGCATCTTTAACTGCCTTGTCTCCTTTCTGCTTGGCATCCTTTATCTTTTTCTTGCTTTCAGCAGCAGCTTTTTTCATATCGTCATCTACTTTTTGCACCTGCGTCTTTGTGTCGCTGATCACCTCCTTAGCTTTATGGGTTGCACTATCCGCTCCCTGGTCCATTTTGTGTTTTACGTCATGTACGTCGTCTTTAATTTTTGTACTAGCTTCACTGACAGCCACTTTCGTTTTGTCAATATTTTCGTCCACTTTTTTGCCAGCTTCATCCAAAGCATTTTTAGCTTCCGACTCTGCCTTCTTTGCTGCTTGTTTTGCTTTCTCTTCTTCATCTAGAGCCTCTTGTTTTGTTTCGTCGACGAATTCCTTTACTTCATCGACTACTTCTTCGGCGGCATGTTTGGCTCCTTTAAACATCCCAGACAAGAAGCCGCCAGCTTTATCTTTACGCTTCTTGACGGTGTCCTCAGATTTCTCTGCAGCATCTTTAACCGCCTTGTCTGCTTTCTGCTTGGCATCCTTTATATTTTTCTCGATTTCATCGGTAGCTTTTTTTAGATCTTCATCCACATTATGCGCCTGCGTCTTAGGGTCGCTGATCAATTCCTTAACCTGATGGGTTACACTATCCGCTCCCTGGTCCATTTTGTGTTTTACGTCATGTACGTCTTCTTTAATTTTTGTACCTGCTTCTTTGACAGCCACTTTCGTTTTTTCAACAGTTTCGTCCAGTTTTTTGCCGGCTTCATCCAAAGCATGTTTAGCGTCCGACTCTGCCTTCTTTGCTGCTTGCTTTGCTTTCTCTTCTTCATCTAGAGCATCTTGTTTTGTTTCATCAACGAATTCCTTTACTTCATCGACTACTTCTTCGGCGGCATGTTTCGCGCCTTTGAATATTCCAGACAAGAAGCCGCCAGCTTTATCTTTACCCTTTTTGACGGTGTCTTCCGTTTTCTCTGATGCATCTTTAACTGCCTTGTCTCCTTTCTGCTTGGCATCCTTTATCTTTTTCTTGCTTTCAGCAGCAGCTTTTTTCAGATCGTCATCTACTTTTTGCACCTGCGTCTTTGTGTCGCTGATCACCTCCTTAGCTTTATGGGTTGCACTATCTGCTTCCTGGTCCATTTTGTGTTTTACGTCATGTACGTCGTCTTTAATTTTTGTACCTGCTTCTTTGACAGCCACTTTCGTTTTTTCGACAGTTTCGTCCAGTTTTTTGCCGGCTTCACCCAAAGCATGTTTGGCGTCCGACTCTGCCTTCTTTGCTGCTTGCTTTGTTTTCGCTTCTTCATCTAGAGCCTCTTGTTTTGTTTCATCGACGAATTCCTTCACTTCCTCGGCTACCTCATCAGCTGCATGCTTCGCTCCTTTAAAAATGCCGGAGAAAAAACCACTAGATTTTTCCTTGCCTTTCTTAATAGATAGAAGAGTTTTTTCTTCATTAATAGATTTTGGCGTTTGTTTCTCGTCAAATTCTTTTATTGTATTTGAGCTTGTATTTTCTTTTTCTTTCTCTTGTATATCTGGACTATATTTGTATAAATATGTAGATTTATAAGGGCATGCATCAATAATTCCTGCTACATTTCTACTATCCTCTAAAAATTTAGCAGTAATATTTTTTACATCCTCCTCATTGCTATCTTTTAATTCAACCGATTTGGATTTTTTGTCGGATTTTGAACTTTTAAATTTTCCAAAAATTCCACTAGATTTCTCTTTATTTATCTCACAATTTCCTTTATCACTTATCGTTTTTTCTGTCAACTCCTGCTCAATAGATTTTATCATAGGAGTGGTCGAAACAGAATTTTTCACATTCTCAGTAAACTTTTTCGAATCTTCTTTAAATGGGAAAGTACTTTTTCTTTTCTCTTCGTCTTCACTGTCGAAAGAGATCTCTTTAGTTACACTCTGTTCTCTAGAGGTATTGGATTTCTGACTCTTTACTTTTGGACTTTTAAATACGCTAAAGAAACCACTAGTTTTATCGTTATTTTTAACATTACCGTGTTCGGTAGAAATTACAGAGTCATCTTTTGATTTCCCTGCTTCTTCACTATTTTTTGTTCGCATTTGAATTTTTGTGCTGTCTTCCACGTCCACATCGGTAAGATCGATGCTTTGTAAAACTGGATCGTTACTGTTGTCGGTATTTTGTTGAATATCGTGTAAAAACTTTGCTGTAATTTTTCTATTTTCTTCGTCACCACTGTCAAAGGATGTATCATTGGATGATTTCTTATCTTTTGATCTACTTCTCTTTTTACCTTTTAATTTTGGGCTTTTAAATATTCCGAAAAATCCGGTACCCCTTTCTTTTCCTACTTCTTCAGAGTTTTTATCCGTCTTGTTAGTATAAAGATCGTTATCTTCGCCATTTTGCTTTAAATTATTGAATGGTTCGGATAAATTTTCATATTCGTGTGATAATTCTGAAGTCTTTTTAATATCTTCTAAAAATTTAATTGTTGCAATTTTTGTTTCATCATCGCCACTATCAAATGAAGTATCTTTTGAATCTTTATTTTTATCTTTCTTTATTTTAGGAGTTTTAAAAATTCCTGAGAATATCCCACTTGATTTGTCTTTAGGCTTTTTAGACTCATTTTCACTTTCATCTTGTGTATCTTGATCCGACAAATGCTGTGCATTATAAACTGTTTCAGTATGCTGATGATTGCTTTGATTCATCAACTTCTTTACCTTCTGTAGATTTTTTTTCTTTGTTTCTGGGAATTTTTACTTGACACTTGTCGATAACAGGAGTTACTTCCATAGTACCAACGTCAGTTGTCGTATCGTAGTTTATCTCATCTGTTTTTTCTGTTTTATCATGAAATGTCGTAATTATTGTTTTTGTAGTCACTGTTGTTACAGTCTTATCATTATTTGTTCCTATTATACATTGTTGTCGAATAATAGGAGTTTCGACAGGTTGGCTTTTATCGCCTACCGAATGTTTCTGTTGCTTTATAACAAATCCCACCTCGTTATTTTTTCGCACATCGTCATCACAAACCACCGACCACCCTTCCTTCGCTAACTTGCCCATCTCTTTCTCTGCATCGTGTTTTACACCTGTTAATTAAGTATTGTACATTTTAGCTATCTAAAAGATCCTTTAAAAATTATTAAGAACATATTTTCATATTCTGTATTTGTTATTAGTGTAAGCTGCTTGGCTTTTTTCTTGCTCATTGATATGATAACGGCTGTTAGACTTCCATATGGCTAGTGCGAAGTGTACGTGCTGTGGAGCAGCCATCATCGTTTACTTATTAATATAGAGTTTACAATAAACATTTTAAGTGAGGTTTTTACTACAATTTTCGGATATTCATACATTATTAATCATTGAGTATTTACGCAATTTATACCATATAATAGAAAACGTAAAAGGTACTAATAAGTCTTATAAAAAAATTAATCAACTTAGCATTCGAAATCAATCAATAATAATTTGCTTTAGTTATATTAATGTTGTTTGCTTCATTGTTTAAAAAAGAAGACATTAAGAAAAATATATTATTAGCATATAAAATTGCTTTTAATCGACAGCTGCTCCGTGCGCCCACACAAATAGGCTGTACATGCAACGCCAAATAATTGCAGAGCTTAATCTTGCTGAAACAAATTGTTTTATAGGAAAGGTAGAGTAAAAGTCCTTTTTAAAAAGTTTTATAGCAGGTCAGTAATAGAAAAAGTCTGCTGCTAAGAAATAATAAGTATCATTATAAATTAATAACATATTTTAATAAGCAAGCTGTACAAGTTTGTAGAAATCGGCACCAGCTTCCAAATACCTGTTCCATTGCGCAGTAATAATAATAAAATTAATTAATAGGTTAACTCCATAAAGGCTTTGCAGCATAGATTGTAGCATAGATTGTTCTGTGCGCATAAGCACAGATAAATAAATTGCTAGGTAAATGTGGATGTGGCATCGAATAGTTATTTAGTAATAAATTATTACTATTTTTGATCATATGAACTTAGAAGATTCACTATTCGATATCACTGCAGTTTACGTAAAAATAAAGCTGAGCCCCTCAACCCTCCGGCAGTTTTTTAACATGCATAAGTGTGCGCTACTTACCGGAAACTATTTTGTTAGCATCTGCCAAGACTTTCTGCCGTTTTTTATTATCATCGTCGATTTCATCGCGTGATTTTTTCACCATTGTGTCGGAGCTATGATATTTATGCTCAATAAAATCGGCCATCATATCACCGAGTTCTTTTTCGTCACTGGCGTATTTATCTTTGATGGGGGTCGAGGTGGCGTTGTAAACTGTGCCATTCGTAATAGTTATGTGCTGTTTGGCTGTTAAGTGCAAAAAAACATGAGCAATAACAGTGAGTAGAAATAGGCGACTAATATTATAATTGCAAATAATGATTGAAAACTATTTTAAGAAGAAAAATTGTAGTGTAAAAATAGTCAGAAGAAAATATTGATAATAAATACATCTTGCAGTATGTAACATTTGGAAAATCTTAATTTTATCTGGAAGTGTTTACATCACGAGTACACATCTGCATGAGTGATTTAAGCTTTTATACAGAAAAGTGGTAACAATCGTGAAAAGTGCGATGTGCTCGCAGTAGCGCTGACAGCAAAATCACGACAGCTTCTTGCGTAGGAAGATAGCAATGCCGTGAATCACGCAATAATATTATAATCAACCGGAAGAGCCGTAACAGCCGAAGATTATTAATGTTAAAATATCTATTGTGAAAAATAGAAGAGACTTTTCTCGAGTTATTCTAATAAATATAAGAATTTTTTTTTAAAGTTACTTTAAATCTCAAAGATAACTTACTTTTTTGTTGTCCGTTCGTTGCAATGTTTAGATCTTCTAGAGATTCAGAATCCTGCATGACATAAAAAGACTATTCAATAGGAGCACTAAGAAGAATGTAAAGAAAATACAATAACTCATAGCTTTTAAAGAAAAAGAATCGCGCGGTTACGTTCTACATTTACAAGATTCTTGCGAAGGCGCGAGTGCACAAGAAATAAAAGAACGATTTACTATCCAATTAAATCTGACCTTGACTTTTTTGCTTAGACGGCTACTTATTTAACCCGATGCACGAAGAGCGGAATGTATCAAGGCGAAAAAAATTGAAACTTTGTCCGCATCGAACGTACCTTCATTCTATCCGGTTCATCATAGTCCGGATCCATTTTGGGATCCATCGTTGCATCTCGTCGAAGAGACGTGTTTCTCGATGGACCCAATTCTTCTTTTAGAGAGTCGAAGCCAGGTTGGTCCAACCTGACGCGAGCAACAGCTTTCTCGACGTCGTCGGTTACCAACTCGACATTAAAAATGCACTTCTTAACAATATCCTCTCGGCCGATTTTGTTCAGTGCCTTCTCCAGTGTGTTTCCTGCGCAAATAATAGATTGATCACTTAATTTTCCTATTGACTACACTGCTAACATAAAAAATGAATTGTCACATCAATTTAACGATTTTTTTAACTAATTCTGCTTCAGTGCAATTTTCTGAACGAATGAGTTTTTCACGTCTAAACAGACCTTCCTGACGCGTGGTAACTCTTTCGCGTAGCGCCGGCGTTCGCTTGAACAATACCATCAATTCACTTCTGTAAACTTGCGGAGTTTCACTTTCATACTCCTGATAGAGAGATATGAACATCGTAAAATAAGCGAAGGAAAAAAATTCGGTGGAAGCAGCAAAGAAAGTAGTTGGATGGCTATAACACACTGAGTTTAATATTGTTGTTTCGCTGATTACAGAGTAAACGAGACTTCGGACTGCAAGCGATGCTCCACCGTCCGTCAGAACTTGCGAACAGGTCAGTGGAGGGGGACTTCGGAGGAGGCGCGCACTTGGAAAAGAAGGGGCAAGGCGGCACGTCACCGCTGAGCTCCGCGAGTTTTATGTCAAGCATAATAATGAATGATGACATCATCAACTACGCTTCTACACAGATTCCATAAGACTGACTCAATCCTTTTCGCACCAGACCGCGTCTGTTTATTTCACCTTGCCGTGAAACTGGTTTCCCTCGGCATCAGTCTCAACGCGACGCTCGTCGTATCGCATTTTAAGCTCTTTTAAATAATTTTTCTCCTCATTTTTTATTTTCATGCTAAATTCTGATTGCGCAACGAATTAAAAATAAAGAAAACTGAAGCGAACGTACCGGTAGCTTTATTGCCGTTGCTCTGCCAGACTTTGAACATCGCAGTAGCTTGCTGAGCTGCTACGTGTGGATGCTCCTCCTTGATCTGACTGATTTCGTTAGGGGTGACGTTCAGCTCGAGAGCGAGCTTCTCCCAATCTTTGTCGAGCAGATTGGCGATATCCGTCAGGCGGATTGTTGCGCGATGAATAGTGTCTGGCCTACCTGTAATCATAACCATTCACGTTTCCGAGTTCAGTAGTTCAGTAATCAATTGTGCTACTTTAAAGAAAAAAAAATCGTTCCCACTTACTTAGGCCGCCATCTCTTAGAAAACTGTAATTTTTAGAGAGCTCGAGTAGATCGAGTTCGGAATTGCCACCCTCAGGCGAAATCTTTTCAGGAAGGAGGATATTGAGGGTACAAATAGGTGTTTGCGGCGGCTCGCCTTTGGGCACCTTCGGTTCGCTCATGAACATGATGCGACCCATCATGTCAGCCGCGTCAGGATCCTTTATTCGCGCCGTGAACGGCACCCTGTTCTCCTTGAATGCTCGGAACGGTAGCTGCAGTTGTTCGCCGCTCTTTAGTACCGGTACGAGGTTACCTGCGAACTCCATGTATTGTGTCTTGCCCTCAAGAACCTACGATCATTGCACAGAACCATTTTTTTGTATTTTTTTATGCATATAAATATACCCTTACTCAGGGTTGTGAATAATATTAGTCATTAATTTTTTAATTAATATAATTTGATGATTTATAATTATCAATTATACGGGCGAGAATCATTTTTATGTACTTGGATGCACTTGATATTTAATTCCTAATTTTCGGCCGTATAGTTGATAATTAAATGGTTTAATTGAAAATTGAATTAATTATGAGCAATCCTGTCCTCACCTCAACGTCTCGGCTCTTCGCAACCTCGGTGAAGTGTTCCTGATGTTCTAGAGTCTTGTCCTCTTTGTCATCCGTCATGCAGAAAACGCGCAACCTCGCTTCCAGAGGATCTACACGCTTAGCGAACACCACGAATCTACGACAGAAAAATGTAGAGAGTACAAGAATGGTGTGAGATACTTTGATAATATAATGCAATAAGAAATGCATACTTAGCCATGAATGGAACATGCGTTGCGTGAGTATAAAGTTCAGTGGCCATCTTCGTAGCCTCCGATATATTTCGACAATCCATCAGCCAAAAGCGCGCAGAGACTGTCGTAGTGAAGGAGACGCAATCCTTGACAAATGTCAAAGGTGTCGAGCCGGTGACATCCTCCCAGACCGCCCGAGACTGACCCCCTGAACGACATACATGCCAAGTCCAATAAAATTATTAGAATATGTCCGTGCTGCGGTCAAGTAAACAACAGTCTGTGGTACGTTATGAGGCGCGTGAAAGTGTTAAGTGGTTCGCCCATAAAAAAAAGTTTACAGCGCTAAAGTAGCTTTTTTGCTTCAAACTCTTTTCTCATTATTGTAGAGAAAAGTGTTCTGGTTGTAAACTTCAGTTTGTCGCGTGTTAGAAAAAAGTGGTGATTGCGAAAAATAACGTGTGATGGTATTCGACTGATAATGCTTGCGAAGTAACTTAAAAATAATTGAACATTCAGAATGAATGTAAAAGCGATAACTTGTGTTTTTTTCAATGCGCGCACATAAATATGAATGTGAAATGACTGAAGCATTAAATAAAATGTAAATGTGAGCGTGTCAGAAGAAAATATTATGGTGATAATTGCATAATGTTTTACTGAATGGAATGCAATATTATGTATTCATTTGCTTTGTAAAATTTTATTTATAATTCATCCGGTCAACCATGTCGAAGGTAAGTTATTCTTACTTTTAGTACTGTACTGAATTGTATTACTATAAACAAAGCGAGTTTTTAAAGTGACGTTGCTTTCTTGCAAGCTTTTAATAAATTAAAGTACGAAATTAAAGAAAATGTATACACATGTAAATATGGTTAACGTAAAATAATAATTTGAATGAAAGAAATGTGCTGAAAGAAAAACTATTGTAATTTGTACATCGGATGCTATATAGAAATAGTAAAAAATGTTTAATCTACGTTAAGTAATGATCCATACCTAAATGACTCAATCCTAACAATACGCAAGCATTAACAATGAATCACAACAAGATATGTATACAACAATGATAATTTCAACAAAATGTTTTCTATGAGAAAAAGAGAAGAGTGTGCGCCGCCTCGGCAGGAATGCGCGCGAGCCGGCTCCCCTTGTTACTTCCCCCGCGGAATATCGAAGAGAAGACACGCTAATCGCTCGATTGTTTCTTTCGCTTGAGGAAGAGCTCCTGGCGCCGACGGGTCTCCGTGGGAGAAATCCAGAGGAGTCGACTCGTGGCGAGCGAGGCGGCCGCCTCCGCTACAATGTTACGCGCAAGCATATATTACCAGTTATGCTGCAAAGTAGCCTAAGCGTCGGGGCATCCCCGGAGTACTGGTTGATCATGCCTTTATTGGCGGCTTGAGGTACCGGTATCGTCAATATTATCGGCTTGTGGAACTTTCGACGCCGAGGCTCTACCGTCACAATCGGCGACACTGCCACGCGATTGCCTAACAGTTTCGCCACCAGCTCCGCCGGAATTGGGTGGGCCTGAAATTTAGCAAAAACAGCAGTGTCAGCAGTCTTCTTTTGACACTAATTATTACGTAAGCGATTTCAAGACAAATCCTGCAAATTCGCTTCCATTTCAACGTAAAAAGCTACGTTTTTCATGCATGTGTATCGTGTAGATGTACAAAACCTAGTGCCATGTTCATTAAATATCATTCAAAATACATCTACTTCAAACTACTTAATTAATATTTTTTTCTTTTATATGATTTATTTTCTCAGTGAAAAATTAAACTTAAAGAGATGCAAAATACTCCCCTACAGAACAACAGTTCGCTATATATGTATAACTGCCAACTGACGAATAAAAACGAACTAAATGAAGAAGGGAATGCACCGAAAAAAAGGAGTATTTCAATATCAGCAATTTTAATTATTAGCAGAAATATCTTTTTCGAAAAGTAAAAGACAGTAGAAACTGCTTTCCGGAAAAGTAGATACTGTATATTTTCCAAGCAATTTTAACTGTTCCAATCGCAAAGTAGATCTCTATAGAAAAGTAGATTTGACAGTTCTGCATAGTAGATTCTACTGAAAATTCGGAAAATTAAAGGATCTTCCAATTTCACAGAATCTACTGGGTAAAAACTAGAAGTTACTGTTTTTCTCGGTGTAAAAGATTTTTTTATTCATTCAAATTAGCGAAATTAGTATAAAATGAAAACTACCTGTAGACCAACTCTGATTTTCTTGGTGAGAGCAGCGGCTGGGAAAATGGCCTGGACTTGCGGTACGGCCGAAGAGGAAACTGTGCCACCTTCAGGTCCAACCGCATGAACTTCTTGTCTAATACGAGAAACCACTGCGAAGTAGTGCGGAAAGTCGACTGTTAATATCCTTACGATACGTGATGTTTGGAGATCCTCTAGCTGGCTTAATTCTGCAAAGTATTTGATCGACTCGTTAGTTGAATAAATAAATAAATAAATAAATAAAATAAGATATTAGTTAAGGGGGCATGGTCAGTCAGAAATTTCGAAAAATACATTTTTGCAATAATTTAGTATATTAAAGTAGAACTTATCTTAACTCATCTTAAGATTATTCCAAGTCGATGGGCACTATGTCTCAAAAACTAGTCCACCGATCTGCTAGAATTTTCTCTTCAATAATTAGAAATCATCAATAAAATGGTCGATTGTTTGGAGCAAAATTGTGACTTTAACTACAAAAATATCACTAAAAATTCAAAAATTTAATTTTTTTAAATCGTACTGTTAAAGCTAATAAAAAATAATATACTAACGAAAGCTTTATTGTTGTTTCATATAATCCAGTCTCGAGATATGTTGTTCAGCACAAAAGAATTTTTTAAGTAAATTGCAAAAACACATGTAGTATTATGTTTTTTTTTTTAATTTGTAAGGATTCTTCATTACTTACATAATAAGATGTAACATTTTTACTAACTAAATTAAGAGATTTTGTTATAAAAATTCAAGAATAAACTGCTTTTTTACATTCTGACTGCCCATGCTCCCTTAAAGTACGTAGCTTACCTTCTCCTTCAAAGCTCTCGTTAAGAACGTCCTGTACGGCCTCTTCGCTGGCTTCCAGGGTATGTTCGCGCCAGGTCTCTCCATTATCCGATCGCAAAATTACGATTTCTCTTTCTTTTCCTCGTAGTGAAGCAAAGTGTGGTACCTCTATGATGACAGGTCTAGAAAATACGTGAAACAGTTAGAAAAACCGTCAGACATTAAAAAATATTTTTAAATTCCATTTTCTCAAATAAGCGAATGAATATAATACTTTTATAATTCGGGCGAAAAATCAGCGATAAAAAGTTATTTAAGTCAGCGATTAAAGCCGCCTCATGGTAAGAAAAAGATGAGTTAATCACTGAGAGCTATTATTAAATTCAAGTGCTTAAAGTATATACGATTAATGTATCACTCGTTCCCGGAAGAACAAACGTTCATACTAATGTTCATAATATTCTAGGTGAGTATTTATAAACGCCTACGTCTGCACAAAATGAAAAAGCCGCGGCTGTCTGACTTTTAAAAATATATCATTAACAGTAGGAGCGTTATACGTGAGTCATTAAAAAAAAGTAGAGGGGACCAGGGCAAGTGGCTAAATGCTTTATACTTCGGGTTCTATAAAACAGATCAATACCCTTCATATTGGAAGCCTTAGACTGTAATGAAGAATGTTTTTCTTCACTTTCGGTTGAAATGCTTTGTTCAATGTGACAAGAAAAAAATTATAAAGTTTTCTTACGTCGGCGAATCTGCCCTGGTCTCCCCTAAAGTTAATCAAATTGAAAATTACCCCAAGAACTTGGCACCCACAGGTCCGAGCTCAAGAATTCTAGAAGCGAGCGCCTCGCCTTCCATCAGCGGAGGCGGATGAGTCAGTTTATCCCTTTTGAGGTAACGACAGGTCACCCTCATGGGCATCGTCGCCTTGCGTGGTGGCACAATGACGCGTACACCGCTGTGTCGACAGCCTCGCATCGCTCCGCCTCTCGCGTCCACGAGGAATGACACCAGGAAACTGTGATCGCCGCAAAAAAAGTATCCAAGTAAGTAAACATAATTCCTCAGTTTCTTAAAACTTAGATGTGTATGCTAGTGTAATGAGGCGGTAATGAAGATTTTCGCCTTCATTCCAGTATAATTGTAAGAGAAAAGCGTGTGCTTTTGGCGGATGTAAGGTTTACTATATATCACTTAAGTGTGCTACTTTGTCGTGTAATGCTGGTTCAAACTTGTCTTAAACATTTTTTGTTTACTGAGCGTGAATTTTTTTCACCAAGGTTTCTGACGCACCCTGTAAGTGCACGACAACCTTTCAGACCATAACAAGTACTTTATAAAATTAACGGAGCTCACTAACTACAGCAAGCTTAATGCACATATGGAATGCAAATGTTTAAGTACACAATATATGGTAAAGAAATGCGTGAAAATAGTTTCTATGATCTGATCAATTGCGTTACTACTCGACGATTTATGTTTACCAATATTTACAACTAATTACTGTGTCCATGTGTGAAAAGTTCGTATAAGATATTTAACATCGCAAAAGATGTTTTTAGTATCTTGGCGAGTGCGCTTCATTCGCATTCTTCGAATCGTCCATCATTCACACGGTCAAAATCAGCGACATTTATTTCTTCTTATTAAATATGTATAAACTCAGCCTCATAATTAACATGACGTAATAATTACGCAACAGTAATATTTCATCTCGCTCGATGTAAAGCAGAGAAGGAGTTTTTTTCTCATGGCAGCTCAAATTAGCGTTTAGAACGTGACAATTAGCTTTTCGAATGAACGAAAATGATGCTCGCGACATAAGGCATTGCGAATGATGTGATGATAAAATTTGAATGAAAAAGAGATGGTTCAAAGGTCGCGATTCCGTGCGTTTTCCTTTGGGCAAAATTTACACATGAAAGGCGCGCGTGATTATGATGATGTTAATGATTTAATGATGCGAGGAGACACTCAACTAAAAGAAGCAACTGAAATCGCAGTGCACGGTGTTGTGAGCTATACTAGAGGGACGCACTCGAAAATCGTCGAAAATCATTTTAACGGATCTGCCCGCGCTTCCGTCAATGTTCATATTCACAATGAGTGTGCGTGTACTGCGTGTGATGAGTGTGAGTGTCAGAAATGCCGGACCGATCGAACAAACACAACTTTTTTCGGAAGGAAGTCTACTATGATTATTTGTTCGATCACCTCCTAGCGCGAGTTTTCGCGTTGATGCAATGTAAGACAAAAGATTTAGGTACGATATGAAAAACTAAAAACGGAAAGACGTATAAAGCATGTACTGCTATACACGGAGAGAAAAGTTCTAATAAAGATTACTATACCATTTTACATTTTATGAAGTAGCGACAGCCTTAATAAATAAAAATTTTTACTGTCGAGTCTGTCCCTGCATTACGAAGCAGAATAGTAATTCTTACTCGAAATGTTCTCTTCGTGTAGGGAAGAGCATTTAGCATTCGCAAATTTTCTTCAAAGCTCTGGTACTGACTCCTATTTTGTCGATGCAGATTTAGCGTGGCGGATACAGGAGTTGACAAAGCTGTTTACGCAAATGAGGTATGCACTAATGTTTTTTTAACTCTATAGGATATATTTCTACAATACTGGAGTGAATATCTACCGAAAGCAGAGCGTACCTCTAAATTGCGTGAATAAAATCTCAGGAATTTTCTTGAAATTATGCATCTAATCGGAGTCATTTACATTTTTATCAAGAAAATGATGGAGCTCGATCTAGTGTTATTAGGTGCATAATCTCGGTAATCATCAAGCTTCCAGTGGATCCAATTTTTGAATAAAGCTCTTGCCATAAGTATAATACACTATGGAAGTGGGGAGATTCTGAGATAATCGAAAAAGAGGCTACGAGTACAGCATGAATAATTCAACAGCTATATAACAAAATAATTGGACACAGGGTTGTAACATGTGTTCAAGGCCAAAACAGGTGTCAGTGTATGAGTGAGACGTTCGGCAAAAATAAAGGATAAAATGAAAGAATGGTGTGATGACGATCGCAGTAAATAAATTATAATGTATACATAGCGAGACAGTAAGAAAAGTTGCAATAATAAAGCTAACTTTGAAGAACTTTCAACTTACTTTCTCCATGATGGGATTCTGCAAGTAGCGCAAATAAAATAACAGAAAGGATCGGAAAGAAAACAAAACACGCGTTAGTATTGGCTTACCATTCTTTAAATAATGAAATGATGAAAGATGAATTTTTCTTAAATATCTCTTTTCATTAATTTCTGATCGGAGGCTCTCCTCTCGGCTTTTGTCGAAACAAGTGAATGAAGAGGCGTTAAAAAAACTATATACAATTTATATACCAATACCTTTGTAAGCGCATTTACAGTTTCCCTTTCATCTATAGGCAACAACGCGACAACAAAATTTTTCAATTTGCAGAATTCAATAATCATTATGTATTATAGTATGAAAACTTACGAAGCAGAACTCCATTCACACTGTGCGTATGATTGTAGACACTGCTAAAATCAAAGTAGGTACTGCCTTTCTCTTTCGTCTCTGACGGTCGATTAAAAAAAATCATAATAAAGCTGACGCATTAAAAGTAACAAAGGCCATATAAAATGAGAAACGATAAGAAGCGAATAGTTTTATTCCTGGCTTACTGGCTCTTTTCGCACAAACGACGCCCACTAAGAACTGCGAAAGAAGTTGGGTAAAACGATAGTTGTCTCATGATTATTTAAGTGGCAGAAATCATTTAACGGGATGCCATCACAGTTGCGCTCCATCGTGCGGAACTTTTATTAAATCATCGCTGATCCAACTTTTATCTGATCTACCCAACTCGTGTATATATTCTAGATGATCGCTCGTTAAAAAGATTAAAAAACGATTCACAACATCAATAATTACAATATGGACTTGTCGATACATTTGCAAAAAAATGTCAAGAGCAAAAAATCAGAAACATATATATCTTCCAGTAATTCGATGACTCGTAGAACATTAAGTATTTTCAGATATTAAAAAAAACGAATTAAAATTACATTAAAATTTAGATAGTTAAAATTATTAAAAAAAGAAAATTAATTTTCTGATAAAAATTCTTAAAAAATAAATTAAATTAAAAATTAGTGCCAAATTGGATTAAACAAGTGCGAAAGCGTGGCTTATTAGGTATCGGTTAAATAATTTTTAATAAGTATTAAAAAAGATTGTCGCTCAACCGAAGAAACTTTAAACCCAAAATTAAGAGATTTTTTTCTAAAAAAAAAAAAAAAAAATCGATTAATAATAAGTTGGAAATAATATAATAACGGTTGGTGTACCTGTCCCTCCACATTCCTTGTCCTTTTGTCACGATACCAAGGGCAGCCAGCGACGTATTTAAGGACTCTAGTGAGGCACTAATTTCAGAACAAAACCTGCGTGTGATTATCAATGATAACTCTAAGCCGTGATCATGCTTACTCTCTTAATTCAACCTCGTGCAGAATTCGTAGACAGCAATTGTCTCTTTCACTAATATTTTGTAGTTTACATTATTTTACTCTTTAGCCACTATTTTAAATTTGTTCTTTTACAAAAAAAAATTGTTATTCTTAGTTATTTGTCAGGAACAAATTCAATGTGCTACTAAAAAACAATGGATGATCAGTAGATGAGAATGTGGTAGTGAAAACATGATGAGACAATGATGGTTAAAAAACAAGAAAAAGAAAGAAACCACGCTAACTACCCCTCTGACATCATTTACACAGAGAGAAAAATTCTAGTTAAAATTACTATACCGTTTTGTAACGCAGGGACAGACTAGACAAATAAAAAATTTTACTAGAAAGTATAGGAAAAATTGCTAGACTCACAGTGATTCTAACTGAACTTACAGTAAATTTGTAGTATACTTTCTAGTAATTTTTTTATTTTTTTGAGTATGCTCTTGCATTACCAAACAGCATAGTAATTATTACTAGAACTTTTTCTCCGCGCATAATGTAAAACAAAATGAATGAATATTCAAAAAATCTTTAGAGAGATTTCTGGTGCTATTGTGTTGAATGGTTATGACATTCGTTAAATGGGTCAGATAAGTAGCAGCAGAAAAAGATTAGATCTTTTCTAAAAAAACAGTCTTTCTCTGATTATTTTTCGCTTTTTTTCAAATGACAGGAGATAAACATTAGCAATTGAAATATTTTGCTTCTCCGATTACATCTAAAGGAAACAAGCACGTGTACTTAACATATGTGACGCGACAGAAAGGTACGTTCGAAGATTAATACGTCTACGTAGAGTCATGCTAGATAAATTATCCATAGTTAAATTATCACTCGACAGATGTCTATTCGAAAAGAAAATCTACAAGAGAAGCTACGGTTTATTTAAAAATGATTTGGATATACCTAAAGGTGAAGAATTACGGGAACTACGAGATTACAGCTTACAACACCGCCTGGGTTTATAAGCCTCTTACCAAACTGGGTTAATATTACTTGGGAAATATGTAAAATCTACTCATTGTTAATACTAGCAAGCAGACTTTCACCAACATACACCAATTCCATACGTACTATAATACACAACATTATTGTTATTAATCGAAGCCAATTAATTGTTCGTATTAGGAACTTATGCGCTTGGTACATGTCATATTTAACTCTATATTCTTTAAATTTATTTTAGAATCTTCAGCATAAATGTTGAAATGATTTTTAATAAGTAATTAATTAATCAAGCTTGGAGCTTATTCAGAGATTGCAGCCAAAATTTAACTAATCAAATTTTAAAGGTAGTAAAACAGTTATGGTTCCAAGGCTGTTATAAGTAATGACGTTCGATATTTAGACTTACGCTTATGTAGAGATTTTTGTAACGATATCATTTATCATTTTTATAATTTTCTTTTAAAAAGAATTTAATATTGACCGATGGATCGTAAAGTAACGTACCCCACGTGAACTGGATGTCTGTTGATGTCAATATTGTCTGGCTTAAGATTTGCCGCATTTTGTCGATTGTAGTTCTCTTTGGTTATCATTTCGGTAATGGTCGGCGCTAAAAATGCATTGAAAAATTAATAAGTCTACATTTGAAATAAGAAATTAATTAAACCTTGGTTGATTTTACCTCCTGAGTGTCGATTGTCTCTCTCGTCGTCGGTTACGTTGACTCGCATTGAGTCATCCCCCATGGATTTCATGTCATCGCCAGTCATGTATCGATATTGTTGCTGATCACTTAGCATTGGATCTTCGCCTGTGAAAAAAATGTCAAAAGTCAATATTTCTCGTGACGTCAGAACAGATTGGGTGACATACTAAGTTAAACTATAATAGCGAGGGTTATGCTATCATGATTTTTAATCAAACATATGCGCTTGTTTATTTCTAATACTAGAGAGACTATATATGACTTATATTTTGGACGCAATGTACATCTGGCATTGTGATCCTATGTGCTGAACACTAATCGCTCAGTATACGGCAACGAAAGAAGAAAACTAAAAAAAAGTCGGCAAAAAAGTAAATTTTTCATTTTTTTAAATGAATGAATCTCTCAAATTCGCAAGAAGACGTTCTCCAATGTTTATAAGCGCGTAAAAAATTAATTTTCAGAGGAATTTTATTAGTGCTGTTTGAACGGTTGTATAACTCTAAAGTCCAAAAAGTAAAATCGGAACAAAATTTGCATAAACGGGCAATTTTTTACTTTATAAAAGAGTGAATCACACGTTTCATCACTTTTACAGTAAAATATAAGAATTTTATTTACTCTTTATGAATAATGATTTATTATAATTTTACGTCTGATCTGCACAATGTTGAAAACGTTCACTTTACACTATTCCAAAAGAGTAAACGGATTTAAAGAGAAACAAACCAACAAACCTTTTCCTCTTTATAAAGTTAAATATTTTGGTTATAACCTTTATTAAAAGAGTATTTAAGTGAAAAAAAATCTTTTAGAAGCGTCCTGCTGGAAAATTTAGTAACTTTTGCCCAAAATATGTTAAATTTTCCGTTAGGGTTTAAATAGAAGTTTTCGATACTAGTGCGTCAGGAGTGATTCTCGAGCGAAGCGAGTCCAGAAATCATTTCTGACATATAAAGTACTGATTTGTAAAGCGTAAGAATGCACAACTGTGCGTAAAAGTGCTTCACGCGCTGCTTTACGTACGGAGTTGCATAAACTACCATTATAGCACGAATTGCGGAAAAGGCGGATTTATTGCATGCAAATTTTCGCTTACGTGTTTTTAAAACGAGGGTTTACGCACCGAGTACTACAAACATTTGTTTTACTCTTTTATAAAGTAAAAAAACAATTATTTTATGCAAAATTTGTCTCGATTTATACTCTTTAAATTTAGAGTCTATATGTAGTGGTTATTTTGACACACATCCGTATATATATATATATACTCACATCCGTCAGTGTTATCAAGCAGTTAAACTCATTGACGAACGTGCCGATATTCTTTTTTTCCACGCAAACGCACATACAAGCCATGTTTATATATACAAAAACATTTGGACGATTGAAAAGACTCGGGCATTACGTCAGTCGCATGAATACACAGAGATAGCGGCTGGTTAAGCTGCATGCGAGCAACGAGTCGACGACAACGAGACAAGAGAAGCTGCAGGTGTTGGCGTGGAGTGCACCAGGCGCGCAGTTGTAGCTCAGCCACAGGCGGCGATTGATAAGATCCACTCGAGAGCGTCTCTCCCTCCGACGCGAAGCAGAGACCGCGATAACGATGAACCTCGCGCTCTTCCGCGGCCACCCGCGCGATTATGGCAATCCAGAACTCGCGCACGCGCCGATCGTCTTTTCAATTGAATTCTTGCTATAATTAAAAGCACAGCCTAATCCACGATGGTTCTCCTTGAAAACTATTTCCGACACTTTTCTTGAGCGTCTCTCGGTCACTACGCTGAATCCTATTCGAGCGCCGCGCGGAGACCGGCTCTTTTTCCCTTTTTTTCGCGGCGGCCGATAACGCACGCCGCAACTGGCCAATTGGACGCAATTGACGGGGACCGCTCCCACGAGCGCGCGATATATACCATATACTTTTTTCTTCGGCTGTGCTCTCTCGCCGTTATACCAGCTCGAGGAACATCAAGTTCTCGAGGTAAGAAGCGCTCTTTTTGGATGCCGTCGTTTATTTTCAGACGATTACGTCCGCGCTGCCCTATGCCGGGCTAATTATTTTTTTTTATATCGGTAAATCTAAAGAAACGCTTTGATTTTAGAGTAAACTGACACTGCTTGAAGGAATTTTATTGCAGCAGCAGTATCCCATTTCAGAGCTGTCATTTAAATGTATATCTCAAATGATCGTACTTTTAACGTACATCATTATCTGGGAAGACCCATGTGAATTCTTTAAAAAAGAAGCCAGTACTAATAACTGTTCGCCTACCTGCTAGTTTTAATGAGCTAGTAAAATTACTGTGATATTTGTTTTCTATTTTCGGAGAGAAAAGTTCTCGTAAAAATTACTACTGTTTTGTAAAGCAGAGACAGATTTGACAAATAAAAAATTTTACGAGAATGTATTGTAAATATTACTAAATTTAACTTTTTATTTGTTAAGTCTGTCCTTGCGTTTCAAAAGAATCTAGTAATATTTACTAAAATCTTATTCTGGGTGTAATATATTGAGAGTTTTTATAGTATATATATAAGTGGTTATTCTATTGTATTCTATAGTCTATTGATTGATCAAATTAATGACTATCCAGTACGTAGATCCCGTAAATTTGAGAAAGGCGTCGGTAGCTCATGATGAACCGTCACTGGTTGCGCGACATTATAGATCACGTTATTATTGCACGTGAATGTAGGAACGATTGATCGGATCGCTGATGATCCGCGCGCTTTTCGGAGGTTTACGCGCTTCTCGCGTCATAGCCGAAAATAGTTTTGACGAGCACGGCGAAATAATTAACGAGCGCGGATCCCTCTCTCGACCCAGTTTTCACGAATTACCGTCAATGCAATAAGCCCTCCCTCGTCCGTCATGAACGCGGCCCACTATAGGCGCTTCTGCACACACTAAGCGAATCACAATGAGGCTGCTTAAGCGCGTTACGTCGAGGACAATGTAGGGAGGATGCAACATTTAACATTGACGAAGGTGCAAAGCAGAGCTGGAAGCCGGAGCAGGCGTGCGCTGGGCTTTCGTTGCAGGTGCGTCAGTGCTTTGGCCCAGGCGAACTTGAACTTTAATTCGGCGTGCCAAGTGTTACGGGCGCTCGCTGGCGGGCCAACGACTCGCGTACTCAGTATGTCGCTGTTCCTGTTGCGCGTGCACCCGCAGCATGCCATCTTGCTCTCCTTCGTCCGCGCCTCCTCCTTCCCGGCTCCTTTCCTCTTCTTGCGCCGCTTCACCGGCTGCTCGGACATCCTCGACGCTAATTCGCGCGACTCGCTTCAAAACGATAGTCAAGGGGGGAACGGGGGGTAGAAGTGTCCTTGTCTACTCGCCTGGCTGTTCCGTCAATCGAGCACCTTCTCCGGAGCCCAACCAGCCCTTCTACGGTGCATAGTACCGGACGTCCTTGCACGGCGACTTTTTTCCCCTTTTAAGTCACGCGACACTCTCACTCGCGCTGCTTCTCGTTACACGCGATCCGATTTTTGTCACTCTTCTCGGCGCGAAGGAGGAAGAAGGTGTCGATAGCCGCGGTGGCAGGAACAGCGACGACCTCTCGGATCGGCGACTCGGCTAGAACTGTGGGAAGCGCGTTGTATCGGCAATTTTATAATAGAAATTCAAGAGCGCACCGCGGCGCGCGCCGGCAGCGTTTATTTAAACTTCGAGACGCGCCTAGAGCTCGCACGCGCGCTTCGTTCGAACTTTTCGCGGGAGAGCTTTGCTACCTTCCTCCTATCTTGGCCGAGTCCGGTCGATCTTATAAGAGAAAAGAAAGATGGAAAAAACGTACGATTGTTACGAAAAGTAAATGGCGCGTGGAGAAGGGAGTACAACAGAGTGTCGCGTTATATAAATACGAGTATTTTCGTGGCGTTGCGGCGTTTCATTTTGGCGGTTGGCCAGCGCATGGCGAACTGAGCCACATCGAGAAACGGGAGAACGATGGAACAAGGCTGTGCATACAAACGCCGCCGTCGTCATTGCGTAACAGGTAGTCATGGTAGGGGGGCCCCCGAGTCGCCGCTTGGTGGTGGCACCAGCTTATTCGACGTCGTTTATGAGGACCTACACAGCTCGCTAAATTTTTTTCCTTTCTATTTTTGCCGGACGGGAACTTCGCAACGGGCGTTTTATCCACTTCCGCGAGGCAGTTGCAATGGCGCCGCGACACTATATGCGACGATTATTAACAGTTAATTGCCCAGCGGTGCGGTCGTAGCGTGAGAAGCTGTTTTGTAGTGCGCAACACGCGAGAATCGTGTCGGCAACGCTGGAGCTTCCGATTCTTGAAGCTCTGTACAGTGCATGCACTATAAGGTTCATTGTATAACCAAACTCTACTTGAGGGGAAAGAATTCATTCGTTCATTCGATGCATTCGAGCGCAGAATTATTTTGGACTACGAATTCCACGGATAGTACTAAAAACAAGTGAATTTACGCGCGCTCGTTTAATTCGCCGAAAATCCAGAAAAAGAGCCAAGGCTCCGTGCTGCAGTACTCGACTAGCCAGACGCTACGAATAAAAGTTCGCTTGCACCGAGTAGGCATACGAGCACGCAGACTATGTAACGATCCGATGGGAAGGAAAACCGCAGTCACGTGGCGGATCCATTACTGTGCAAACATAGCCATGGCTCCTTCCCTGCTTATTTATAATGACGTTTAGGCATATTATGCGAACGATTTTCTAGCTATGCATCGTTACGTTAATATCAAAGCAGCGCAAAATCATGTGGATTTTTATTTGCTAAATATACTGGAAAACATTTGTTTGAGAGGCAGCGTCGAACATGGCGAGAAAACCCTTGTAAAAATTATTGTACCGTTTTGTACCGCCGGTACAAACTCAACAAAAAATTTGCTAGACGTGTAGTAAAATTTACTGTAACTTGACCAAAGTCACTGTTATTGTAGCCATTTTTAGTGCACTTTCTAGCAAAATATTGTTGATTCGTCGAGTCTATCACTGCGTTACAAAACAGTATAGTAACTTTAGCAGAACTTTTCTCTCCGTGATATCTAGGCGGGTGAGGCGCAAAGATGGGTGTTGGCCGGCGGCGATTCTTCGCTTACGGCATGTACGCACAGACAGCGCTTGCTCCATTTCGCGCGACTTCAATTACGCGAGCGCACCCGAGAATTTGACCGATGATCTTTGCATTCCTCGCGCCGCGAGGCTATCCATCAAATTCGCTCTCGGCCGCTTCGCAGAAAATCTGCTTCCTCCCGCGCGCCTGCGCGCCAACCTTCTTCCTTTCCAAAATCAATATTCGCGACTTCCAATCTGATTATATATTTTACAAAAGCAAGCACGAGCATAGCGCGGCTCTTGTATCACTCCTCGAAATAGAATATTCCGGCGACGCAGCGACGCGAACACCTCAGCTGGTTCTCTGTCAAGGCTTATCCTATTATTTTCCATTTCCTTCTATTCATTGCTTGCTCGCGATTATCTAACGGCGCTCGTGTCCGAGATGCTATCCGTGGCCTATGATGCACCCATCGGCGCTCCGAACAATTTGCAGCTGCCGATCGCCCGAGCTTCATCGCTTACCTAAGTACGCGCAAATACTAAAAGGTCAGAGGCGAATTGACAACCGCTAGCGGTCGTCGCGAAGCTCAGATCTTTTGCCTGATAATTTTTAGATTGCATACTTGTCAAGGTACAAAGATTCTACAATTCCTCTTTACATATTTTTAAATAAGGAAAAAGCTTTATTTAAATTTAAGTGGATGTCAACTTTTGCGAGGTATGCGTCAATACTTCTTTTCAAATTATAGATTCAACTCGTGTAAAAACTAATAAAAACGACAAAGTTCTATGTGTCTAATTGACTGCTATTTTAGCAGGAATGCTTCACAAGCGAACAAGTGTTTTAGACGTGCAGTCATATGTCTCTCCAAGAAAACGAACACAACAATTTTTTTAGAATGTCACGTATTTCCTCGTACTTAAAGGATATTAACAAAAAAAAATTAACTTATTACCCACGCACGCTCATTGATTAAGCTTAGAAAAATATATATACACATTACTCTTGAGTGCGTTCTGAGCAGCCAGATGACTCCGACGATACTGTGCGGTCGATCGGACATTACATTAAAGAAAAGCAATTGCAACTGAGCAGAAATAAAAATGATAGCATCTCTTAATGAGAGAGGTAGGTAACATCAGACGACCATTATAAACTGACGTATTACGCGCATCCACTCACACATTAAAAGAATTCATAATAATAATGCAACATCGATACAGTGTTATTGCGTAATGTATAGAAGTAACGAAACTCATTTTTGTATCTCCTCACAATGAGCAAATAAAGGGTGACAATACACATACAATATACACGGAAGTAAAGAAGAAAATAATATGCCGACGCGTATCGAGAGAGAATGTACATACAACTGGGTGAGGAGCACGGCGGGGGTGTGAAAAAAGATAAAACGATAAAAAGAAAGATAAGAATTAGAAAGAACGAAATAAGTGAACGAGACAGTGACAGACAACTTACGAGTGTAGGTCATTTGGCCCTGGTAGTAGGAAGGGAGATACACATGTTGCGCGTGAGGCGGTTGCCCATACACATTCATGGCCGCCATGCCGATTTCTTCGCCACCTACATTTTTTCTCCAATGTATCCCAAATTTTTTTCTTTTTTTTATTAATTTGTATCTAAAGCTCTGTGTTCACCTGGTTGCTAGTTACCGGCGCTTTTCAAATTGTCGCGACACATGCGGTCAAAGTTTGAATGACGGCGTAGCAACCGAGTGAAGGGTCCGCTAGGAACGCATGCTTTTGCCAAAATATATCAGCGCAAACATTAACAAGCAACTGAAGAAAAATTTCGTAGAAATAAATGAATTTTGAGACGATGGACTTTCATCACGATTGGAGAGTAACGACCGCGATACGCTAAATTTCTCCTATACTTTCTATTTTTCTAAGCTATCGCATTGTTCTATAAATTATATTGAACTAGAAAACTTCTTTTCGCAAATGTAATCTAATCTACAAAATATATTTTGCTGCCTACTAGGTTACTTTTAACTATATTCCTATAAAACCTTTACAATTCGTGAAAGACAATATTCTCTTTCCAAGCATAGGTGACTATTTTAAAAGAACAAATGTCAGCTTTTTCCTTCCGCGTATCTATGCTAATCGTTTCGTGTCAGGAAGGAGTGAAGTACTCGGAAATTACATGTAATAGTTCGTATAACGTGCAGATATGTTATAATTATAAATCATGCATGAAGAAAAACCAACAATACTGTAAAATTCTTATTTCCTCAATATTAGTGATATCAACCATTATTAAACTATATAGGACCTCGTCATTAATAAAGTCCGAAAATTCCTGCCAATTATTGCCAAGTATCGCATGCTTTGAATGCAATGAAAAAAATCACAATGAAAATAAACAGAGCTAGCGCACACGCTCGCTTGTAAGCAGTTAAGACGACAAGTCGGGAAAGGCCGAGAACACAAGATAAATCGACTGGAGGAACTCACCCCCCTCGTCTTCGCTGTCGCTCATAAATGTCTCTTGCATAGACTCCGGCGCCTGAACTCTGTACTTCTCTTCGATAGTAATTGTGTGGGTGGTCGTTATAACTGTTTCCGTTACAATTTTTAATGTCTCCACGACAGTTATATATCCGAGTTTTTGTGCAATATCCAAGGCCGTTTGACCATTCTATAATGAAAATAATTTTCAATAGTTTTCTAAGTCGAAAGTGAAATGAATTGAAAATAAAAAGGATTCATCAAAACTCACGTTGGTAACGGCATTGGGCTTAGCCTTACTCTCCAGCAGCAGATTTATAACTAGAGTGTGGCCTTGCTGAGCAGCCTGGTGCAGAGGCGTATAACCTGCGCTGGTGCTGCTGTCGACGGAGGCACCCGAGCTCAGCAGGAATCGGACCATCGCCGCTTGACCAAAATGAGCTGCCACGTGAAGCGGCGTGTAACCGGCCTTAATTGGAAACAGAAGGCATATCGGTTAATCTCGCACTCGAATCAATGTGCTTTCGTTAATTTCGCGTGCCACACAACGACAACTGACGGTCTGTTCACGTAGATTGCGAGGCGACGCGGTACAAAGGTCCTCTTTTTAACTCATGCAGAACAGACCAAGGGCAATTAGATCACGTTTGTTAAATACCACAGAGTAATTTAATTATTGTCTATAGTGTTTTTATTTCATCAGCAACCGTTACCGGCAAAGCATTGAACGTTTTGCGTGCTTACTTTTGTTTTTGCGTCGATTTGAGCATCATTTTTCACGAGAATAGAGGCAACGTTCACTTTATCTTCTTGTGCGCATAAATGAAGCGGCGTGAGGCCATTCTGCAAGAAAATTTCGTGGTGTTTTTAAGCATCCAAATAAAGGATCAACAAATCACAAGAGTATTTATGATGAGCGAACCTTTGCTTTGTGATTCGTGTCGGCTTTATGTTCTATAAGTAAGGTCGACATATCAGTGTGACCTTCTTGGGCGCTCAAATGAAGTGGTGTAAAGCCTGCTTTAGACTCAGCATTCGCCTTTGCGCCGTATTCCAACAGCGTGGTGGCTATATCCATCTACGAAAAAAGACAATGAATCGTCTGAAGATGCCTGTAGTTGCTCGAGAGTGCTAATAATAGTCACCAAGAATGTTGTTTTACTCGTCCTTGAGTAAATGAACTCACCTGATTTTTACGGGCAGCAATGTGTAGAGGCGTGTGACCATTTTTGGCCATAGCGTGCGGTGAAGCGCCTTTATCAAGGAGAAGTAACGCTACATTCTGATGATCGTAATGGGATGCTACGTGAAGTGGAGTTACTCCATTCTAATACAAATAGATATCAGTTAAACATTGAATTTGTCTTATGGTTTAGCAATATTAAAAATGTTCGTTATTACCTTTCCCTGAGCATCGACTGGAGCATTTTTCTGTAGTAAAAGTCTAGCTACGTTCATATTACCATACTTAGCAGCTAAGTGCAAAGGCGTAAATCCTTTCTTCGTAGTTGCCGTGAGAGAAGCTCCGTGTTCTAATAAAACAGATGCCACCTGCAAGGAAACAAAGTATTCAATTTGTTTTTATTATCTTAGACTAACTTAATATTAATATTCATGTTAGCTTACTTCTTCTTGGCCTTCCTTGGCAGCAATGTGAAGAGGAGTATATAAATCTTTCGTCGCTGCGTCAACATCGGCGCCATGTTGCAGCAGAAGCATAACAATATCAACATTACCCAAACGCGACGCTACGTGAAGCGGCGTTTGTTCCTCCTAAATTAATAGAATGTCAGCACGCGATAAAAATCCATTATTTTCGGATAAGAGGAAAAAAATTAAAGACTAGTTTGTGAATGAAGATGTAAACCTACCCTAGCACGAGCATCAACTTGAGCTCCATTCCTCAACAGTATCCTAATAATGTCAGTCTGATTTGCTCTAGCAGCTAAATGCAGAGGAGTTTCACCTCGTACTGTCGGTATGTCTGGACTAGCTTCATGTTGCAATAGGTATATGACGATATTCATGCATCCCATGAAACTCGCGACGTGCAGAGGCGTCAAGCCGGACTAAATAGAATAAACAATAAGCCATTGTTAAGCGATATCTCGAGTTGCAATGATGGACTAACGGTGGAGTGTGCACACGAGGGTGAAGCCCTACGCTCAAAACACGCTCCTCCCGTAATGAAAGCAGGCATTCGCAAACGCACCTCTGTTGTTGCTTCGATGCTGGCCTTATGTTTCAGCAGGAGTTCCACGACCTTAATCCTATTCTTTTTACAAGCAATGTGAAGAGGCGTAAAACCGTTTAAAGCACGAGCGTTTGGATCGGCGTTTCTGTCCAAAAGAAGCTTGGCCACGCGCACGTGACCACAGTGAGCTGCTACGTGCAACGCCGTGAGATAATCCACAGTCACTTCGTCGACCGGAGCCCGATGATAGAGCAAAATTCTGGCGGCATCTACATGATCACCCTGAGATGCCATGTGTAAAGGTGCTAAACCATTCTGCAATAAAAAAAATATTAATTTTCTTCCCTTATTTTTCCTAGAGCAAATCTCTTGCTCTAAAGTAAACAAATTACAACTGCATTCAAATATTGTTATACCTTCGTTTTCGAGCCGATCGGAGCACCCTTTTCTATAAGGATATCTACTACTTCATGATGTCCAGAGCGAGCGGCGCAATGAAGCGGAGTCAACCCGTCTCTAGTTTTAGCTTCGATGTTTGCCCCTTTGCTCATTAAGAGATTAACCATTTTTATTTTTCCCCACTTCGCTGCTACGTGCATTGGGGTTATATTATGCTAAAATAAAAATACAAATTAATTATAAAAATAATTTCGAGTCGTTTTAATTTACATTTTTTTTAGTTTAATTTTAATTTAGAAAAAAAAACATATTAAAATAAGGATGTATGTTTACCTTAGCTGCAAAATTAACATCTGCTCCTTTGTCATAAAGCAGAGAAGCAATTCGATCGTTGCCGTAGTGAGCGGCGATGTGAAGAGGTGTGAATCCACTTTTTGACGTCACGTCTGGATTGTGGTCGTTCTAAAATGATAAAAGCGGCTAGAAACATCCGTTCGTAACACAGTCGTGAAAACAGTCCTACACTAAGAGCCAATTAAGTAAAGTTGAGTAAATATTTACTTCAATAATACTTTTTAAATATTTCTTTGAACCAAGTAATTGTTTTTTTCAATGCTACTAAATTTATTTAGAAATAACTACATTACTTTAGCATAAAAAAATATTTAACAAATACTATTGAAGTATATATTTAGTGAAAATTATCAAATTGGTCTCTCAGTGCATCCATCATTTTAGACGCATACCTGCAAAAGTAATGCTGCGGCTTTGCAATCGTCTTTCTTCGCAGCAATGTGCAGTGCAGGCAGTCGAACCTTTCCTCTTGTGTCGTTCTCCAATAGGACAGCCACCACTTTGTCGTGACCCTGCTGCATGGCCACTGCCAATGGTGTGAAGCCATCCTGAAAATTGATAAATTTATTTATTGAACCAATTCGATTACTTTTTTAAATTTGAAAATAAGTAAAAGTAGTCGATACGCTCGTACCTCCGTCGCGAGTGTTTGGTTCGCCCCTTTGCTGAGGAGAAACTTGACAACAGAGTCGTGGTTTTCCTGCGCCGCCATGTACAGGGGGGTGAATCCATTCTGGGACTGCGCGTTGACCGATGCTCCCCGCTGCACTAGCAACTGCACCACCTCTTCTTGACCAGCTGAAAATAAATCTGGCTTTAGTAAATAATTTCTTCACTTAGACTATTGTTCAGTAGTTACGTTGGATGCAAGAATTAGTAGTAAAATATTAGTACACGGAGAATAATTGTTCATAAAATTTACTTAAGGGCTTGCCACATGAGTAGATTTTATATTTAATTTACCATTTCAGTAAATTTTACTCATCACTTTTCTCCGAGTCTCCTTTACTTATTTATTTATATATTTATTTGTTTAGTTGTTATATTATTAGTGTGCCATTCCATATATATTTATTTATAGGAGCGAATTTACATTGTGTAGTTTTTATTTACATATTGCAATTTATTTACTATTTAGACGAGAATAGAAATTTCAATTTAGTTACTGTAATATTAATTTAGTATTAATTATTTATAAAATTGAATGAGATATGACACGCAAATGTAATTTTACAACTTAATTTAAAAAATGTTTTGCAGTAAACATTATTTTATTATTATATTCTGTTCTATTTACAAAATGAAATTGAAAAAAATTACTTTATTCTCAAGATTTAAAATAAGGTGATCTTTCTCTAAACTTAGGCTTGGACCGGTATAGAAAAAGGAAAAAAAGTAGCTGAGTGAACTGGATATTTATTACCAAGAGAGGCAATGTGTAGCGCTGTGTTTCCCTTTTTCGTTGCTGCATCGACGATTGCGCCGCGCGAAAGTAGCTCTCTGACAATTTCCAAGTGACCATCCTTCGCCGCCAAGTGTAAGGCATTTAATCCATTCTAAAACAAACATCAAAATGTCGTATCGAAGAACGAAGTTCCATTAGCTTTTTCCACTACTCTATATACTGGAACTGGAAACCTCAGATAAAATAAAACTGTCATGGATTTCAATTTAATTAAAAAAAAGGAATCCGAAGATTTTGGAAATCCGATAAAAGTGAGCGAGAGAAATTTCTGAGCTATCTGAAGAGGGTGCAAAGTACCCTCAAGCTACCTCAAACGATGACACGAGTAGTTTTCGAGAAAATTGTCGCGCTTGCCACTTGCAAACCCTCCGACTCTCTCGCGATGCAAGGACGCCCGAATATTTCGTCAGTAGCAAAAAGGTGTCCAAAATCCAGTTGGAAAAGTGTCATTCTCGGACTCCGGTTGGAAAAGGTCTTATTCCAGACAGGGTGTACACATACTCTTCAAAATTTCAATCATTGATAATGTCAATATATCCTACGTAAATAAAATAAAGCAGTGAAAACTGAAGTTTTACTAAAGATAAAAAAGTCATCGCTCTTATGTGGAAGCTGTACAAAGCGATGCGTCCAATTCTTATGCTTCGAAAAATTTCAGAGGTTCAAAAAAATTGCAGTTGTTTCTGATTTTTCCAGATTTCAAGATGAATATGTGCCATCTCGGAGTTCGGTTGGATAAGGTATACCATCTCGGAGTCCTCCAGTTGGAAAAAGGGCCATCTCGGATTTCAGTTAGAAAATTAAATTTTTCAAGATGGCATCTTTACCAACCGCACTCCGAGATGGTCAACTGGATTCCGTGATGACCCCTTTTTGCTCCAGACCGACACTTTGTTCGTGTCATTTACTAAAATAATCGAACAGGTGCACTTACCGCGTTCGATGCATTGATATCGACGCCCGAGTCGAGGAACTCAAGTACTTTCTCAAGTTGGCCCGCCCTCGCCGCCCGCAAAAACGACGTGCTCGGGTCTCCCTGAAAAAGAAAAAAGTAAAAATGTTTAGCTGCACTTTTCGTTTTTGCCTCTTGAATTCAAATCGAACGTCCAAGGTCAGAATGTACAATAACAACGAACTATGAGTTGAACAACTGAATTCGGTTTTTTTTACGGACAATTCCACTTAGACCTTCAAATAGATATAGCAGATTAAAAATTGTAACAACAGTGACGTTACCACGGCATAATAAATCTGTATTGTGCACAATTGTGACGTCACACAGATTTTCAAAGCGTGCTATCATTGCTAATAATTATTCAATTGAAAAGAGGAAAAAATATATGTGCCTATATCAATGTTGGTTATTCCATTAGATGAGCATAATGAAGTCCAAAGGAATTTTGCATGGAAAACCCGAATTCTTCAGAATTATCAAGAAAAATGCAAATTTCATTCACTTCCGCGGCACAATTTCTATTTTACTACTAACTTAGCCCATTGACTGAGAAACGATTATTATGCATTATCATTAATCACGATAAGAACCGTTATAATTTTAAATTAGTTGATTGTATAAAAAAATTTTGATGTGTAAACCATCATCAAAAATTCTATCTCGCAGCCTCGTCCTAAATGAGTGTTTAAGTAGAAAACTTTTGTTCGAGCTTAAAAGGAAGGAAAAATAAAAGGAAAGCTGTCGCACTGTTATAGCTTGAAAGGGCAAGGCTTGGAGCGCCCCTGCACTTTCGGCCTGTTCGAGTCAGAAGAAAGCGCTTGCTCTCACACGCAAGTGCGTTTTGTCGCATTCGATGCGGCCTTTTTGGGGGGAGGGGCGCCCCGCGGTCTACGGTGACGTCAGCTTCGAGAGGGAAGCCGCGCATTCTTTTCATCGCGGTGCACTCGCGGTGCGGATCGATATTCCCTTTTTGCGCTCGAATCCTTTTGTTTTTCTCATAGGCTTCACTCAGGGGTAAGATTATACGTGGGCTACGATGAGCAGCTCAAACTTTCATTTCCTTTTTCTCTAACGTACAAAGTGGCTTGGCCCTAATGAAAAAACAATCTAATTGAGTCAGTCGCTGTGCATCTCTGCTTTGCCAAGCCATTCATCAAAGGATTAAGGCGACAGATAAAGTCAGAAATACAGAATTATCTTGTGTGACTAATTAGGTGTACGTAGAAGCAAAAACAGGAAGCAGACGCGAACGTAACACATATCCCCGGGCAGGGAGTTCTGCGTGTAATCGATACGAACCTACCAGCCACAGCAACCTTCTCCCTTTCCCTTTTTACCGAGCGAACTAAAGCCGCCGGCAGACTACACAATGCCGACCCCTTGCGTTCTTTGCTTTCCTTACAGTGTCGCTCTCAATAGCTTATTTCTTCGTCGTTTTTACACCTTTCTTCGGCCTTTTAAGGGGCTCTGAAAGTCAATTAAAAATTCAAATTTCGCGCCTTAATATAACAGACAAAAAAAAACAAAGAGCATAAATGAAATATGAAAAAACCAAGAGATAGTTGCCCTCCCTTAGGTAACGATCTATCATTTTATAAAGATCCAACTTCATATAACAATAACTTGATGAGAAAAGCTTTTTTTACGTTCTCAAATTTTTCTCATCAAGGTATTCTTATACGAGCCTGGTACTTCAATACAAAATGATGGATCGTTACCTAACGGAGACTAACAAGGAGAGTCTCACTTGTTCGGGTCATAGATTGGCTTGAACTTGTGAGAATCTCATCGATGACTTATATTAAGATACTACCTACAGCCATTTAGTCTAATACTCAATAGTTACAGCGTACATTGAGATTGTACTTTGAACGATGCGCTAGTTCTAGTAGCTACAGTAACTACGATAATAAAAATTCTTTCCACCTAAAATCATACAATAACAAATATTATAGTGTTCTGTATAGAAAAAATCTTTGGACACAACAGCTGAAAACTTAAGAATTGATATTAATGTTTAATTAATTATTTTCTAAAGTAAGTAAATACAGATGGATAAGATAAGAAATTAGATCCTTTAAACAAATTTCCACAAGAAAACAATATGATCGTAGACTTTTCGATCACGCTCTCTTGTGAGAAACGTTTGAGTGAGAAGACGTAAATTTACCGAACTATTTGTAAAAAAATAAAGACAGCTGATACATGAGGACGCCATGGTCTGCAGCAGCTAACCTCTTTCTGCAGGCGTCCGACGCTTAAATTGTGATTAATGTTTATAACAATTTGATTTATGTTTATAACAGTTTGGCGTGATCGAAAAGTCTACGATCATATTGTTTTCTTGCGGAAATTTGTTTAAAGGATCTAATTTCTTATCTTATCCATCTATATTTACCTACTTTAGAAAATAATTAATTAAACATTAATATCAATTCTTAAGTTTTTCAGCTGATGTGTCCAAAGATTTTACAGTGACTTACAATCTTCAGTTACAGCGACCTACATCATTAAAGCTGATATCATAAACATCAGATCAAACTAGCCAGCATTATTAAATCAGATACGTAAAAATTATTTAATTTATAGGTTAAAATAAAATATTTTTTCAAATAAAAAATTATATTCTTTGTTTATATTTTTAGGTGGCAAGAATAACTCAATCCAGCAACTACAAATCATTTATATAACTAGTGAGATTGTATATGCACATTAGAACTTGGTAAGTAGTACTAATAAAAAAAAAAAATTGCTTACATTTAGAAATTTATGAGCATTTTGTTGTTTTTTATTATAATAAGTCGTTTAAAAAATGTATTTTTCTATACAGAACACTATAATATTTGTTATTATATGATTTTAGGTGGAAAGAATTTTTATTATTGTAGTTACTGTAGCTACTAGAACTAGTGCATCGTTCAAAGTACAATCTCAATATACGCTGTAACTATTGTGTATTAGACTAAATGGCTGTAGGTAGTATCTTAATATAAGTCATCGATGAGATTCTCACAAGTTCAAGCCAATCTGTGACTCTTTGTTAATTTTAACTATTTTTTGTCTGCTATATTATGGCACGAAATTTTAATTTTTTTAGTTCTATCAAAGGATACGAATATGATACGAGAAAGATATTGCCAATTCTTCTAAAAGAAAAAAGCTTCAAAAAGCAGAGTGATTACACTGAGAGACCAATTTGGTATAATTTTGAGGAAATATTTACTTCAATAGTACTTATTAAATATTGCTTTGAAACTAAATGAATTTATTTGTTTGTACAAAAAAATTACCATTTAACAAGTTCTATTGAAGTACACAGTTAAACATCCGTGGAAAAATAAGCACAAAATGTGTGTTTGTAATCCGATAAAATTGTACACACATTGTGTATTCCATTGAACAAAATTACACAAAATTTTGATAAATTCGAATGCGTTAGTACCCATACTTACAATTGTGTAGTTCATCTGTGAGTATATAATGAAATTACAAATCATTTTAGAGAAATTGTGTGTACTTTTTACATTTGCCACAACATTTTTAAAGGCGCAAATATTTACTTAAAATTACAAAATTTGTCTCTCAGTGTAGAACATCGAAATTTCTTAGCACGATGCAATATCGTTTAAATAAGTTGCGTGTGTACGTCTGCGCTCAAGTGTTCATATTTAAAGCGGCTCGATTCCATAGCCGTCCTCACTTCAGCGGGGATATTTAAATCTCCAACGCCGCGACGTAGGCAGCAGGAAAGGCAGCCGAGAGAGCAAAACCGACAAATTTACAATACACACGGCGCTATTTTCGCTTGTCTTAGCGGCAATAGTCAGTGCCAGTTAGATTTCTTTTTCTTATCAATCAGCATTTTGCCGGTTAGAATCCGTCTAAAATTGTTCGCGCGACAAAACATCAGCAAATTAATTATTTGAACTCGTTTCTTAAATGCGACCCTCAAATTTAATCAGCTTTGCCACAGCAGGAGCCACTTTAAGTAAAACGATAAAAATTCTATATTACTTTACGCGATTTTTACATTTTGCATTTTTTAAAAGAGATAATACCAATAATCGTCATAATTATAATATAATTTTAAAATTTTGTGTATCCAAAATTAAAAAATTCGTGTTCGTGTACACCTACCTAATTTAATTCAGGCAAACAATCACGTACTCACATGTTGGCGATCAATCATAATCGCGCATTAAAAGCTTCACAACAAAGGCCATCACTTTTTTAAGAGAGAATAGGCGATTTAGTCAGTACGTATTATTCAGTACCTATTATAGAATACCATTACTGTCGCACGCTCCCATCGTTCACCGACCGGTCAAAAGAAGCAATATCGTACGCTCAAAACTCAGTCCCGGTGCAACGGAAGAGTGCAATGGCCTTTTGGCGCGTCCATCTCCACGATTACGCCCCTCCCAACTTCTTTGTCTATATCTTTTTCTCAGCATCGCCATTCAACCCTCGAGACTCGAGACGTCCGTTGCTTGCTCAAAGATCCTCAAAGAGACCTTCTTTCTCTCTCTCTCTCGCGCGCAGCGCGCGCCCCTCCTAAATAATTCACCGATCCAAGATTCGCGCACGGGGTCATTAACTCTAGAAATATTCGGCCCAAGCGAAAAGCGGAGCTGATCTCTTCCGCATTAGAACCGCGCCGGAAGTCCCGACGCGGTACGTCGATGCACCGTTGCGAACGCAATTGCTCGGTATAGCTATAGTTAACGGTTAATAACTGTAACTTGCACGCATCTCGAATCGAGTCTCGTGAATTTTCGACGCGTTGAAACGGCACCTTCGACCGAACCGCAAAGCGAAGATTGATAATCTCTCGTTGCACTCGAGCCAACGGCAAAGCGAACAGTCTGTCAAAAGTTGGCTCTCCTTTTCGAGTGCGTCGATCCTCGTCGAAAGCAATGATTGAGGACTTTTTGCTCGAGCCTGCCAAAATTCCTGAGCATGAAAAGTACACTGATAAGATAAAGGACACGCCCGCCTCTAAATGCTTAAATATAGTCTCGGCGGATTCTTGACCAAGTGCCGCAGCGCTTCTCGAAAATATTGGCTGCGTACGCAGACGATGAAGAGGACGCTTTATTATTAGTCTATGATTTAGTCTCTTATATTACCCAAGAGAGAAAACGTTTGATCTATTAAGCATACCGATTTTCAAATTAATGAACGACCTTTTTATTTCTTAATAACTGAACCGATAGTTTCACTTAAGTCGACAAATAATTTTTTAGAAAATTTACCAAAGTGCACTGAAAGAAAAATTTGATAATTTTAAATAAATATTTACTTCAATGGTATTTGTTAAATATGTTTTTCAAATCAAATAAATTTTCCTTTAAAACTAAATGATTTTAAATAAATTTATTACGTTCAAATAAATAATTATTTGATTCAGAAAATATTTAATAAGTACTATCGGAATAAATATTTGCTTAAAATAGCCAAATGTAGTATACGTAGCCTTTGCTTAAAAAGTTAAGTAGCCGTATAGACATATAAAATTTACTTATGCAGTAAATAAATTATAATGTATTTTTTAAGCAATATTTACTTACTTGAAGCAAAGCAGATATGTATAGGTTAAAGCCTCAAATAAATTTTGTTTCAATATATTGAAGCAAATTTTACTGAAGTATCATAGATTAATTAAACACTTACAGGAAGTAAAAGCAAAGTTGGTTTCAAATCACATATAAATGAAAAAACATGCGATTTGAGGGATTCTTTACTTACTTCTGTAGTGCATATTCTAATTTTTTACGCACGCAATTTTTTTTTTTAAACTGAACTCTCAGTAAAGTGGTAGAGAATATAAGACGCAAGAATAAGAGCTTGAATCATTGGAATGTTGTTAATTTAAGCATTTGTGGAATTGTACAAGAAAAAGGGTCAGGGCCACGTAATTTTGATAATTGTTACATAGCTCGTGACGAGCATAAGTCGCGGGTACAGTTTCCACTTGAGGCTAGTTAGAAACATGTGAATCACGCGCGAGGACGTACGTTGAATTGTTACGATTATTAATGCCATCCGGCTTATATATTGTTGCAAAAGTAGTCCTCTTGTAAGACTGTAGGAGCTGACGTAAACATCTTTTTTGGGCTACGACATCAGCCTCGGCTGGCTTTCGCTTTTGCGTGCGTTCGCTCGTAAGCCCCTTCCAATTTGCAGCTCTTTTAAATAAGCACGGGGAAGTTTCCAAAGATTACGAGAGGACAGCCTAGCTGCTATGTCCGCAATTCAGAACAATTGACTAACGGGGTAACTCGCGCAATATTGCGCCTTTCTCACATTTAGTATATAAAGAAATTATTTCATTATTTTTCTTCCTTTTTTGCATTCTTCATCTATACTGCTGTCTACTCGTTTTTTTAATTATAAATTCGTTTTATCTGTTTATTAACAAATATAAATCATTTTTATTAAAAACAGCAGTACTTCCTAAGCACTTGGAGGACGGAAGCAATTGTCAAAATGACTGTTTACACTGCAAGCATGAAATTAACGGAAGTACCGCGGGTGATTGATGACAGCGCGATACCGAGCATCTCTAAATCTCCACGTGCAAACGACGCTAAAGTAAACTCCTTTCGTTTTTGATTTATTAGAATGAATTTGAACAAAAAACAAAAACGAATGAAAAAAAGAGTATATTTTCTCTCTTGCTTAATCTCGAACGTAACGACGCGTTTCCCGTGGATATAACTTGGGCGTCGCAGACTTTATAAATAGCCTTTAGAAAAGACACGCGCGCTGCCGCATAAGGTCAATGAAGGTGTGCGTCGAAGCCTCCTCCCGTTCGGGTATCATACGTAGCCCGGTACGGATATAATTTGGGGGAGGCCGGCCGCCGGCGTCAACATTTTAATGGAGGGTTCCGGCGCTGTTTTGCCGAAGCTCCTGTTTTATTCACCAACCACGAAGTATCGTTTCCTCTCTGATTAAATTCGACTCAGCTCGTTTATTACATCAATGAATGCGGTGGTGTATCTCATTCGTTTCATTCACGAAGGAATAAGAGGAAACGGCGTGATAGGATGTTGCGTGAACGATGAGCGCACAGAAGGTGTATTGTTTTACAATTGAGCGTAATCTCGAAATTTGCATAGAACTTGCCAAGCAACAAATAAGGAACGCAAGTTGTCCCGGTGTAGTGCGCAAGTCTTTACAGCTGATAGATACGAACGATTGAGGGAAGTAAAACGGAGAAGAAGGTTTTAATAAAAATTATTAAACTGTTTTCTTATGCAACAACATATTTAAAAAATCAAAAAGTTTACAAGAAAGTTCAGCAAAATTTACTCTAAATCTAGTCAGTATTACTATACTTTTTAATAAAGTTTTTCATTTGTCGGGTCTGTCCTTGTGTTACAAGAGAGAATAGTAATTTTTACTTATATTTACTTTTTCTGTCCTGTGTGTAAAATTTAACGTTAATTATGTATAAACTTAATACTATAATTTTAATTTTTGTCATTGATGTTTAAAGATATTAATTAGTTAATTTTTTCTTGACATCTTTCCCGGAGGTATTGGCAAGATGTCATTTTTGAATGACTTGCAAAAAACGTAATTTTTCGAGAAGTAAATAAAATAAAGAAGTAGTTTTGTTATGAATTTTGTACATAATCGAAAATTAAAGGAGTATAGCAAAATGTACGTAGTCCATATTTGTGTACTTTTTATTTTAATTTTTCTCTCAGTTGTGTTGACTTACCTTATTAGAGCTCCGATTTACCTTATTGGAGACTGTTTCATTTAAATGAAACTATTAAATGAAACTGTCAGTTGATGAATCAGTTTAAAATTTATCATTCAGTTAATTTATTGGAAGACAACAATCTACTTATTCGAAGAAGAAATCGTTTACGCAAATTAATCGTAAACGATGGTTCCCTTATCCGCGTCATAAATATACTTTTGAGTATATAATCATTCGATTTTCCAGTGCTATTTAGTGGATTTCTACCATTTAGATTAAATGTTTGCAGGCTGAGTACTATAGTATTCCCCAAAAAGTCTTAGGGCAGGCTGCTTAGCAGAAATGCTTAGCAGAAAGCCCAATTGTAAAATTGTCGTTAAGAATTTCCTCGGGCGCAGCGCTCGCAAAAGAAGAGCAAAGAACGAATAATGAAGAGTATAAAAGCGCGTGTCCCGCACCCCATTGAAAATAGCCAGGGGAAATGCACGCATACTCTGGCCGTTGACCAATCTAACTATAGCCGGACGCACGGGTTTATCTAACTATAGTAACTCCAAGAATTGGTCATGTCGCGCTCGAAATTTTTTCCACGGCGCGAAAAAATTGTCAAAGAATCTCGGTCGACGAAAGTGGATAGAAGGTGGTGCGCGAAGCATGAACCTCTTTTTGTCCCTTCTTCCGGCCTTGATGGTCCGCCGAGCGAGAAAGCTGTGCCGGACCGCCTCTCGGCTCTCGGGTGACGAGAGTCTCTCGCGCTCGAGTTCGTTGACTGCCGGCCGGCCGGCCCAAGACAGTACGAGAAGAGTAGAAGCAAGTGAGGCCACGGAGCGTGACCAAGAGGCCCGCACTAACGTTTATGCCGCCGCGCCGCTTCTTCTTCGTGCCGGAAAACGAGAGGGAGAACCGGAGAACCCGCTCGGCCGGCTCGTCTTACTTTCTTGCCTTCCAGTCCAAAGTCCCTTCACTCTCGATCCTACGCGCATCGAGCTGCATGTATAATAAATAAAAAGCCTCCTTCCTCTTCTTCTTTCTCTCCTTTCTCCCTTTCTTTTTTTTTATCCGGACATTCACTCTTCCCAGTAATCAACTTTTCTCCCAACAGCGAGAAGAAAACTTGAAGAAACTCACTTTTTCTTATCAAAATATCCATTAACACTCCAAATAAGGAGTTCGATGAACCTGTCGAATATCTGTTTGTTTAGAATTTAAAATGATCAATTTAATTGAAAGTCTCTTTTAATTTATTTTTCATTTTTATGAATTACTCGATACGTGTTTCCTTCTTCTTGAAAACAATTTCAACCCCTATTATTAATCCAAGCATGGTCTAATTAATTTATCCTAATGAAATTAACGTGAGTTGTAGATTTCGCGCCATTATTTGGCATTTAAAATTTCTGGCGATTAGAAGGCGTGGGTCCATGCGAACATGCGCGTCTCAAGCGCTTCCTCTTTATCTCGGCTTCGCGTGATTCGATGAATGGGCCGCAATCGGCCCCCGGCCTCTTTCGCACGCGCGCCGCTCTTGACCCAATAAGACCACCTAACGCGTCCGGATGCTTCACCAGTGTGCTCTCGTGCGCCTGACCCCAAGCCCCCACACCAATACGAACATGAATATTCGCTTCCGATAATTTCATTGTCTTTTGTGTTAGATTCTCCTTTTTAGAGTTCAATTAATTTTTTAAATTTTGGTGCCATCTTTAAAAAGAGATAAAATATCAATAATAAAATTTTAACGTTTTGTATAATCAAAACTGAAAAATTCTCATTCGCGCATCCTACAATATAAAAATCAGACAACTAATCACGTGCTCATATTTTGACGACCAATCAGAACTACGAAGTAAAGGCTTCACAATGAAGGACATCACTTTTTTAACAGAAAATAATAATTATAAAAAGAAAAATTATCTGATGGATAGGTGAGTACTGCAACAACTTGCTTGTCGCACCGCAGCGACTTACCGCTTCTTTCTATTATGTTGGAGCGTTGACCCGTTACATACGCGCACTCAGAGAGACAAGTGCGTTCAGTTGCACAATCGCGCCAACCTGGCTGGTGGTAGTTACTATTGTGTCTCACAGTACAGGAATCGATTATAAAATGTTTGGAAAAAGTGACGAAGATGATGACTTCACTAAATAAGCTGGGATATGCTATCTAAACGGATAGTAGTGGATTGCCCGTACACTACCAAAGATCTTATGGATCGCACTGGACACGTAGGAAAAAATTATTAAGCCTTCTGCGGCAATATTTTTTGCGTAAATAGCCGGAAGACCGAAACGGAAAGCACCAGGACGTTCGGGGCAGCTCTCGATTTGTAATGGCCGGCTAATAGTTCCAGCGACGCTCATCGTCAGGGTTGACCTGCGACGAGGAATTTTTCTCATTAAGCGCTTTGAACGCACCGCTGCATCTGCATGCCCCGTAGAATAATCCATCGATCCTTATCTTTTAAAAAAAAATTCGCTCCCTTCTCACACGACCCTCGGGCAGGACCGCGGATGACGCATTTATCCAATTACCCGCGAAGCTCGGCTTTGCGTGACCGGCCGCGATGAATTGAGCGAGCTCGCCGCCGTTTCAAATCGTCGATCAGCGCGTATACTCCGTTTTAATAAGTCGCTCGGATTCCTTTCAGACGGTGCGATAACGCGACTTCTTTCACCAGAGCAGGATTGGCCTTTGTGCTTCTAATGCCTTCAACGACGAAACTTAATGGGAGTAATGGGACCAACTTACAGCTCATTTTTTTTTACTCTAAAGAAAATCATCTTTCGCTCTTTGTTTTTTTTTATTGTCCAAAGTGATTTATGAAATTTTCCCTCTTGACTTTTAGTGACGAGAGTATGCATTGAACTCATTTTAAAGTTACCGTTAATGAAGACTTAAATTCTAGCGTTATCTTCTCTATATACTTATCTCATATTTTTATCTCTTGAAAATAATCACCTGCACTTTAGTCGGGTAAAACATATAAGTTTTAAAATCCCTTTTACCTTAAAAAAGCAATTGAAAATAATTAAAAGAAGAAACCTTGGAATAATTATACGAGAAAAATAAAAAATGTCTGGTGAAGATCATCGAGTTATCGCTTCAGCACTTGCCGGCCGGCAAAAGGAGGCGAAGGCTATAGTGAAAGGCGCAACCGGCGTGTAGTGATTGCGCGCGTGTAGTTCACGGCCAGTCGACGAGTTGCGGCTGCCCAACGCGACGGGAAACGTTCGCTCAGCCATATCGCCAAATTCTGCAGACTGCGCTCGGTTATGCAGCTGCTAAAACTGCATTGTTCGTCGTTCTTCTCGGAAACTCCGCCTTTACTATAATTAACACTTTAAGGCAATTCTTACACCGAAACAAAAAATAAGTAAGTTCTACTTTTTACCTACAGTAGATTTAACTGTGAAATGGGAAGTTCATTTAACTTCCGGATTTTTAGTATAGAATTTGCTTTACAAATCTGCCAAATTTACTTTTTTGTACACGAAATACTGGGACATACTCGACCTATGACGATTTTTTTGATAAAGCATACTAAAAATTACTTTGTATATATAGCAATATTTCTACTAAAGCAACTTTTACTATATGTTTTAGTAAAAATTCTCCTATAGGTTAAATATACAAATATGTTCCTACGGATCATAGTAATCTATAGTTTTCTGTTCTACTTTAAGAAATGTTAATGTTACTGATTTTACAAAGTAGTGTTTACTTTTTTCTATATTACTGTTGTGAAACAACAAAAACTACTTTTTTCGCTGCAATTTTTCTTAAAATCAGACAGAGGTTTCTTCAAAAGAATTCTGAACGCCTGCTTTAAAATTAATACGCAGTTGCATTCTGATTAAAAATTACGTGTGATAAAGAACAGTAGTATCAGCATTCTCGGAAGAGAAAAAGTAAAAATCTATAATTAAAAAAAGAAACATTATAAGCTCGAAACAAAACAAATTCTTTTGGTCGAAAAGAGTTCGCATGCGTTACCATATTCGTGTACAGGAAATTTCGCTGGTTGTTCTCATTTACTTAGGACTGCTCACCTAATGTACAATTAAATCTTATTATTGTATTATTCCGGCCTGTTTGTAGCATTGCGAATTCCCAGTGCAACGTCGCTGAAAATCCAGTTATAGCATGCGACAACGTCGATCATACTCACTTACGTTGTACAATAGCGAATGTAAGATTTCCGTATTGGTCCAACAATATCAAGATTATTACGTCGACGCTTAGCCGCAAGAAATAAAACGTAAAGTAATTCGCGGAGTAACGTAAAGTAATCGAGAAATAAAATTCGCGTTTCTACGTTGAAAAAATAGTAATTTTCAGTAAATATTATTTCAACAGTAGTAATTGTTAAATATGCCTTTAAAATTGAATCAATTTATTTATAACTAAACAAATTTAGTAGTTTCGAAAAAATTACGCTCAATTGATTCAAAGAAATATTTAGTTATACGGCTATTTTCCATTAATTCACAAACAATTAGTCGCTATAACTACGATTAAACGATGTCAAATCACTACCAGAGGCACTTGCTGTTTTCTTAGAAGAGATAGCAAAACTATTTTATAAGGATGTACTTACCAGATACGATATACAAGGAAGTGCATTTGTGCATTTACACTATCACAATACGTGATAACTTTCTCAAGAAATTGACTTTTCGCAATATAATGCAAGAACCGAGAGCGAGAGTTGCCTTACTTTTATTGGATTTTAATTCGCTGAACTGATAAAAAATACAGTTAAAATCTAAAAGAAACTTGAAGAGTTATAGCATTGGTAAAACAGTAGGAAGTGTCAAAAATTTCTTTCGAGTATCAAAAATGACTAACTATAGGAGACTATCAGATCTCCGGATCGCGGATTTTATTGAAATTTTTGGGTCTGTTTTCTCATATTAAAATATGGAGGGAACTAGAATATTGGGGTCTAACGCTCAAAATTTACGAAATATTAAATACTTTTTTTGCTAAAACTTTATATTCCATTTCACTGTAACTTCGCACTTCTGAAATCTGCAGAATTCACCAACAAAATAAATAATAATAAAGGAGCATACCAACAATTTGAGAGTATAGTTGCATTAAAAAATTGAGAGTTGCATAAAATTTGTTTGAAAAAATTTATCGCGTTATTTACAACACTCATATTTAATTGGGTATAATTTTTGAACCAATAGAAATTTTTTAATGTAACATTTCTCAAATAATTAGTCTCTTCCTCTACTGTTATTTAAATCTCAAAAATGCGGAATTATAATTACTTAAACGACAAGAAATAATTTTAGGGACCTACTGTATCGAAAATTTTGAGCGTTAGATCAAAATCTTAATATAAGGGGAAACAGTCCCCAAATTTTCAACAAGATTCGCGATCCGGGAGTCTAATAGTCATTTACAGTAAGACTGTAAAGTAAAAAGAGAATAGAAGATTCATTCGTGTGGAAGCAATGAAATAATTAAGGTACTAGGATCGCGTGGTCCGTGACAATAAACTGGGCAGTCCAACTAAGCAGGTATTGCAGGACCGCGAGCTCCTCATGGCTTATGTAAGTCGCCCGCATTTTTCGTGACATCATCGAGGCTTTCGCTTGTTTACGCAGACACGTCCTCTGCCGCTGCTCAATGGACTCATATGCGGCTTTTAAAAAATGCGCTCCTTTTTAGCGTCACGACCTCCGTGCACACGTTCGCCAACTGCTGCTCACACGCACACATCGTGCTTCTATTTCATTTGAGAGGTCGGCATTTTATGCCGTTGATACACGAAATGGAAGTTTTTATTTCTAATTTTTTAAATTGCCTTCGTCATGCGAAACTTAATTTCAAATTACCTTTGCTGTCCAAAGATATAATAAAGATTTTATTCCGAGATAAAAAACAAAAAAATACTTTCTGTAACTACACAGTTAAAAATCCGTTTAATTTTGTACTGTCGCAATATAAACATAATTTTTGTGCATAAATTATGAAATTACACAAATATTATGTTTTATTTTGACTGATCCAATCTACTACAGAAAAAAGTGTAATTTAAAAATGTTTTGTGTAATTATATTTCAAATAACAGAAAACACAAATTTTTTAATTGTATAGATAAATTGAAAGCGAGCAACAACAATTGTCAAATAAACTTATAAAAAACCATTAATAGAGAAGATAAATACCGAGCATTATATTTTCAACACACATATTTCCCGCGTTTATGGCAAACGATAAAACTGTACGCGAGCACGTCAGCGATTGAAAAGAATATAAAAGTCAGGGTCGCTTTGGTAATGTTATAACTTTGCCCTTGGGGTGCGAAACCAAATAGAAATCAGCTGCCTTTTATTCGCGTCCCCCTCGGTTTTCCAAGTTCCGCTCTACGTTATATCTCTGGCGCGCGCGCCTCGATGCATTTAATTAAGCGCTAATGAAATGAATGCGACGATACCGATGAAATGAAAGCGAGGGGATGGTCACACCCATCGATACTTCAGTGAAAAATGCATTGAGAAGATCACGCCCAAAACAAGTGAACTGCTGTTAAGCCGCTAACGAAAAGGCGTGATGGCCTCTAAATAGCCTGCTAAATACCTATTAATTAGCGCAGCCAACTTAACGTGAATGTCAAAATATTTTACGTAATAAACCTTATTTATAATCGAGTTTAAGAAGTTTCAGTGTGCTTTGAAAAATTGAAAAATAATTTTTTTTAATAAATATATGCGTAAAAATGTTTCTGTTTTTTTTTTCAGGAATGCAAGTATGCTTGGTGGTTTTTCGTTAATACTCTTTGTTATAAGGAAATTAATTGTTTTTTCGTTTGCTACATTATGGCGCGAAATTTGAATTTTTTATTGAATTTTGGACATCCTGAACATCAATAACCGATCTCGAAAAGTACACGAATAATCAGTGATAGAACCAGTCAACGATCTGATAATAAATCGAATCTTTCAAACTGCACGAACATTATTCTCGCATAGAACAGAAAAGAATGTACGTCTACACGTCATGAGCCAACAAGTTAATCTATATTCGCTCTTGTCATTATTCAAAATAGCGGCCATAGTCTAAAAAAATGTCCCATTAAAGCAAAGTAGAATTCCACTCGCGATATACCTTCCTCGAAGCGCACTTGACACCGTGCGCGACAGCCTGCAAAAGTGCGGCCCCGTTGCTGCATCGGTCTTCGAGAGAAAAGTTGGACGCTACACATACGCAAAAAACGACTGTTAAATTCAAGAAAATGGGAAGATGCTTCACCCAACGTGCGAGAGGCTCCTTACGATTAATGCTCACCTTTAACCGCTCAAAATTTACTTTATAAAAAAATTAAGTTTTTATTCATTTGCTTTTTACTTGAAGCCGATTGTAGGTACAAATGACTAAAATCTTTACGTTACCATCTAGAAGCATGAATTTTTATCAGCAGACCTTGGGAATTGTCGACGATATTGCAATAACGCTAAAAAGAAACTTATAAATATTGCAACCTTGGAAATAATTAAAATCTTTGACGGAACTATGTAATTTTTACGCCGAAAGAAAAAATGGATATTTTAAAGCGAATGAATAAAGTAAAAGGTCTTCTTCATTAGAAACAGATAAATAATGTGTTTTATCAAGGTGTTTGAAGAATGTTCCAAAAACTCTCCAGGCAAGACTGAGGTTCCTTTCATTTGATGAGTAAAACGTGAAAAAAATTGATTGTTAAAAAGAAAGATAAAGTATAGGAGAATTTGGTAGCGTGTTTCGTGTTTGATAAATAATCAGACGCTAAATCAGCTAAAGTGAAATAGAGTGAAAGTTAACATTACTGGAGTCAAATTCACTCTCATTTTAAAGTCAATTTAAATATCTTGATGGAGTGCAATAGAGTGATTTTTTACTCTTAAGTAGAGCGAAAAATAGAGACGTAATCTGTGATATTCCACTTTAGGTGAGAGTGAAATTAAATCAGTCTATTGATGTAAGTTGAAATTTGATGTGGTTTGACAATAAATTAAAAGTAAAATTTGACTCCAAGCGTTTTAGCGTGCACGGCAAAGGCTCAGTACTTCGGAGCTCTGCAGTCAGAAGGCAAAAGCTCGCAGCGAGAGCCGATGCAGCCCGTGCGAAAATCGATGTCAGATGCGCGACGGCCTTTGATTTTTCCGCATCAGGTCGTGCACCGCGGATATAGGCTAGACTGGGCGCAGGATCGCTAGCCGCTGGGGGAGAGGATCGGCATAAAAATCAACTCCCCCTTGCGCTCAGCAATGGCTGTATATAGGCAGACATGCGGACTGGGCTCGGTGCCCTCACTCCCTCTCGCTCGGTGTATGTGGGCCAAGCGCAAAATGGAGGCACGGATCGATATGACGCGGCAGCGCGTTTGCCGCAAGCTCCCTCGCGCTGCCGCGCGGCCGGCGCCACTACCCCCTTCGCTTCCGCGTCCCGGCGCCCTCGGCCCTCCTCCTCTTCCGCCCAGCGGCTCCGAGGCGACTTGTCCTCCACGACTTTGCAAAGCCCAAGACGGTCAAGTCAACCTTTCGGAACAGACGCTTTTTCCCCCAAGTCCAAAGGAAGCTGATTCCGTGACCGGGCCGCAGCGCGGAAAACTGGGGCGTTGCCGGCTAACCCCGCTTTTTACGCCCGTAGAGGCTCTCCTTCCTGTTCTTCACGTTTCCCCTCTTTTCCACATTTCTTTTTCGATACAGCCACTTTTCACCGACTCGATCGCTTTGTTGGAGCTTCCTACCCCGTGATAACAGCGAGTGATCTACTTTTATCAAGATAAACTGGAACTCTAATCTAATAAACTGCTAATTCCATTAACAACCCGTGTGCGCAAGAAAACCTGCGTTTTTATAGAAACCTCCACTTTCAATAATCCTAGTTCCTTGTATACACGGAGAAAAATTGTTAGTCAAATTTTCTTAAAGGCTTGCAGTAAAAAAAATTATTTTTACTTAAGGGGGTCATACACCTAAACATTTTTTTTCATATAGTCAATTCTAAAAATTTCAGATTCTAAAAATTTATAATAGTTCATACTACAATTTACTCAAGAATAGTCAAATATGACTGCATTTACTTAACTTTTTAAACAAAGTTTATTTATACTATTTCAGTAATTTTACGAAATATTTTTCTCCATGTAGATGTCGTTACAGATCCTTTTAATCGGGACATTTAATAATTCGCGAGAAAAAGTGACTTGGAACGATATAATTTCTCACTGCGGAAGAGCCAACTCGCAGGAGGGTGTGGTTCTCCCCTTGCGACGTCGGTGTTGTACATAGTTTCGTCACCGCTAACTCTACTAGAGCCTTGCATGAATGAAAATAAGAAAAGCTACTGATACTCTTGTTTTTACTTTCGTTTTTAACCCAATAAGCCCCACATCATTAGTGAGCCACCTAAGGCGAAGAAAAAAAGTAATATTTATATGAGCCGAATAATTTCACGTTAGAAAAAAAAAGTTGCTCGAGTAGATAAGACACAATGCACGCTTCGCTTTTGAGAGACACAGTGCGAGGTTGCTCGGGCTTACAGGCCTCTACTCCCGCGGCGCATTGATTATTTTTAGCTCGCGTATATCGCCGGAAAATAAAGGCAAAGCGTCCCGCGCGTCGGCCAACGTAAGGTGCTCGCGAGAAAATTGAGATTACGCAATTTGGTCGCGGCGCGCGAGAACGCGCGAAAAAAGGGCATATTCGCAGTGCTCGCACGGCGGGTGAGCGTGCATCAGCGCGGATGATCGCTCGATTTTCTCGTCTGGCACACGCCAACCGGCTTCTCTCCGTTTCGCTCGGCGGCGGCAATTTTTCACACGAGACCGGCTCGGAGAGAGACGCTCAGCTACTCCTCCGACAACTTACGAGCTTCATTTTTCGGATCATACTGCCTGTAAGCGGCCTGTACAGTTTTAGCCTCGGCGAGTATTTTTGTACGTGTAATTTAAAGATAGCGCGGACAAAAGTATGCGCGCTGTCTGTACAGTTACAGATATTTTTATTATCTTTCAGGATTCACGATACGATAAACTCGGGGTATACACGCGTAAGTTAATGGCTATAAATGCACGCTGGCATTATATATTCATAAATTGCTATCTTATATTACCGTTTAATTACGAGAAATTTTTCTATTTGAATTCGATGCAGCGTTCGACTGAAGATGATAAAAAATTAAATCTCGAGAAGCGTGGGGGAGAGATCCGGTTTTAGCTCCGAGAAATTCAGAGAGAGAAAACATTTTCAAGAAAGTACTTTAATTCTGTTTGCTCAGCAAGCTAGGAATTTTATAGCGCGTGCTTTCAGCCAGATTTTGCTAAGTCGTTCAAAATATCGCAGTCGTTTAAAAACGAATCCTGCTATCACATTGTCATTTAAGAATAGTTTGTAATTTAGACTTTCTGCATATAGAAGCTTCATGAAAATGTTTGAATACGTAATACCCATTTTTTTAAGTAGATGTCAAACTAATGTGGTCATTACAGTTAAAAATCCGTTCAATTCTAAATGTTATTTTTGGGTCTAGAATTGAACCGACACAACATAAACATTTTTGTGTATAAATTATGAATTTACACAAATACTACGTTTTATTTTCGCTGCTCCAGTAAACTACACAAAAAGTGTAATTTATACACAATTTTTTTTTGCCGCATGGCATTTTTAATTTGGCCTAACAATGTTTAGTGTCCAATTCAGCCAATGGTGTTTTAAATGGAGAATCTGCCCCAACAGCGTCCCCGAGTAATTAGCTTGGTGAGCGGTACACCCCGATGAGAGAGCGAGCGTGATCCAACGGACACGAGCGGAAAACGGAAATCTCGAGGGTCGAATTATTAGATTGCGGGTCGGTTACGCGGGTGACACGCAGACACGCGCTGGTCAACCTTCGAGAGTCTTCGACCCTCGAACGCGCATTGGGGGAGATTTATATATAGATCATCGAGGGGACAGCGAGAAGCAGCGCTTGTGAAAAATCAAAATTTGATCGAATGCGCGTTTGCGAAAAGCAGTCGTTCGAGGTTGGCCTTAAAGTGGATGGACGCCACGTATCCACTGTGTTGGATTTTTTTACGCTTCTCTTTATAAATTCATCGTATAGCATGTACAAAATTTTTGCGGGAAAAAGAAATGAAGAATTCAACTGACCTGAATTTCTTCGAATCCTTTTCAATAAAATTAATAACGACACAACGCTATAGTATACCTTAGTATCGATACTTCCATATCTCGGCAATAATAAAATACTCCAGTGTATCGAGCTTATTCATCGGTAAATTAGAGTTGAAGATGTTACGATCGACGAATTAATTTAAACATATTAGGTCTTAACCTTTATTTATCACAGAAAAAGAATTTGACTTAATGGGCATCAGCAAATCGAAAAAGTATCAGCGAGATAATGACTGATATAAGACGTCACTTTCTGCGCTGTGATGGCAATCAAAATTAAATATCATGAAAAACGTTGATGGTAACTCAATTGCAGCGCACTGAAAATACACTAAAAACAAATTTTGATAGTTTTATGAACAAATATTCATTTCAATAGTACTTGCTAAATATTTCTTTGAACCAAGTAATTATATTTTTTAAATTAATCAATTCATTTATAATCGAATAAATTAATTTATTTTTAAATAAATATTTAGTTGATTCAAAGAATATTTAATAGTACTACTATTGAGGTAAATATTTAATTAAAAGAAAATGAAAGCTGTACTAATGGCTCTATATTAATAGTTTTAAATATTAAATTTTTAAGTGTACCAAACCAGCGAATAGGGGTAATTTCCGCTCTGCGGCAGGATTGCAATGTAATATAATGTAATGCAATTTTTTTCAGTTTAGCAAGGGATAATTATAGGCAAAATACGAAGGAAGACGGACACCGTCGGCAAATCGAACGGACAAGACAAGATTCCGCTGGCAGCGCTCCAAAGAGGTCCCTCGTCTCGCAACAGGGGCCCGCCCTAACGCCCTGTACACCTGTGCGATAAAACAACGCGCATTCTAATGTCAAGGTAATAATGACGCGAATCCCGCAAGTTCCGCGAACTTGCTACCAACGGGATGTCGAGTGTTTTCTCAATCCCCCCTCTATTTAGCAGTCGATTGGAGAGCACTGGAGCTCGCGGAACAGTGCATGCAAAGAAATTCGGGGCCGTTAGTGCATAGCCGCGGAGGCACTCGAGAAATCGGGATAAATTTAAAGAACTTTTATTCATTCACTTTATTTATTATTTTTCTCGAGGTTATTTTTAAATATGTGTAACTAGAAATTGCACGTCGTTATTATTAATGACACTGCGGATAAACGATAGGAGTATAAACGATCACTAAACTTATAAATACTTCAACGGTGATTAGACGCTAATAGTAATACGTTTACGCTCCGCGTTAGTAAATGTGTAAAGACTGTGAACTTTGATCCTGCAGGTTTTTTCAGACAACTTGGAGGAAAATTAAATTGAGAATAAAGCTGGAATAAGGAATTTGACGTACGTAGGACTGAATATCGATCAGCAGGAAAGCGGATTTTTCGGCCCGCGCGAGGGAGCAGTTATATAGATTTACGTCGCTATAGAGAAGAATCCAGCGGCAATTTTCCGGGTTAGGGTGCGCGTACCATACGTACACACAGAACGAAAAGTCAAAATTACAGCAGCTGCACTGGAAATAGGCAATGGAAGGCCGGAGAGAGAAAGAGAGCAGCTGGCTCGTATAAGTTTGCGCTTCCCCCCAGTCCGGCACTCGTAAAACTACTCGGCCCAGAAGCGTTACTGGGTTACACGGTAAGGCGCCGTTAAAGCTGCGTAAGATAGATGTTGCTTGATTTGAGCGAATTTAGGAGCTCGAGAGATTGCGCGCGAGCGCGGAGCACCAAAATCACCGCACCTCTTATCAGCGACAGCCTCGGCGTCCGTGAACTTGGAGTGAAAAGACGAGGGCGGACTTTTCCCTTTTTCCGGCGAGCTGCGGCAAACTAACGGACAAAAGAGCCAGGCCTCCATTAGCTGTCGCGAGCGATCCAGGAGCCCGGAGCCCGGGTTCGATCAATACTCGCAGTGACTCGGCGGTGGAAAATCGAGAGCTACGCTCCAGGAGACACTTACCTGTTTGCCGGTGCGGGGCAGAGTCTCGACGTTGGTCCCGGCGACGACCGGCGCCTTCTCGGTTCCCCCATTCTGCTGGCTGTGGCTGACCTGCGCCTCGACGTTCGTCGGCACGTTGTTCAGGTTGTTGGCGTTGTCGGCCAAGGTTAGCTCGATGTTATTCGTCCTCCCTCCGCCTCCGCCGCCTTTCTTCTCCTCGCCCGTCATCCTCGCGCGTCCTCCCGGCCCCAATGCTTGCCCCTTTTCTCTGGCTCTGCGTATTTTTTACAATTCTCTTTAGTACTGCGGCTCGCGGGAGGGCACCTATGCGCGCGATTCGACCGTGGGGCGCGCCGTCAGTGCCGTCGCGCGTCACCCCCCGCTGACTGTCCCGCGGAGCTCCTTACAGGAGCGCGAGAAAGCCGGCGGGGCGGAATCGCCTCCGAACTGGCAATTGGCCGAGTTATCAGGCGCCGCGGCCAGTCGGCGACTCTACTTGCACGGCACACACACACGCGCGCGCGCGCACAGTGGGACGCGGACGGACACGGGGGCTGCGCTTCCTTACCGAGGTCAATTTTAAAAAATACCGGGGTGGCGTCGTGCGGCCCGTTCTTGCTCCGGGACAGGCTGAGAGGCGCGCGCGCGGGTCGGACCGGCCAGCCGAACTGATGAGAGCAGCGGCGCCGCGTATACACTGATGGTGCGCCGTGCGAGCAGCCGAGCGGTCGCCGAGTCGGCCCGAAGGGAAGCGAGCGCGAGCTCCCTTTTCCCCTTTTCCCCTTTTCCCCTTTTCTCTCTTTCGCTCCCACGCCAACTCGCACGGCCAATGTCGCAGCCCAGCGACCTCTGTTGCCGGAGGATTAAACGTAGCTTTGCGCTAGCCCGCATCGCCCGCTAAAATTTTAATTCAATTCATTAAAGCTTTCCTTGCGTCGTATCTTTTTAAATAACTTCAATTTTAATTATTCTTGAAAAATTAACACGTCATCTATTACGTTAGAAAAACGGCATAAAGAGAACATTGAGCGGATTTTGCTAGTCTCAAAATAAGACCAATGATACTGTACTCCACGTCTTAGTAATGACTAAATAAAATCAATAAAAAAACCGCTGCCAATATATTGGCAACTAGCTTCCTCCATCAATAATTTTTTTATCCATTATGAAGCGTATTATGTCGAAAATTGCAGAATGTAAAAGACCAACTAAACCTGCTAAACCTGTAATAAAATACTAACAAAACAACAAGTTTTCAAAAAGATTCATTCAATTTTACTACTATTATAAAGTAAAATTTTTATGATATACTTTTAAATAGTATTAAGAGCTAGGACTTTTTTTAAGATTTTTAATACTTTTTCTCAAAAATCTCTTACGGTAAATAACCGTGTTATTTTATGCTCTTTTGAATACATTTAAAGAAAATTTATTATATATCGACCCTATCTTAATGAAAATCTCGAAAAACTGTTTTTGTAAATGAAGATAATAAAAAAAAAAGAAATCGAGTGAACATGTTTTAAGAAAAACTTCTTTTACTATTACAAAACTCCCTCTAGAAGGAAATAGAAAAGCAAGTAAAGATCAATTTTTTTCACATTATTTTATTAAAATTTAAAATATCCTATTATATTACACTTTCATTCGATTTCGTAACGTTTACAGCAAACTTAACACAAATCGACATAAATTATTTTATTGAACAAATTGAGTAAAATTTATTTTCCTAGCATGGTATTACAAAAAATATTTTTGGCAGTGCTTGATAAATCTTGCTCAGCTGCTCAGAATTAAAGCATTTAAACAAAATTTAAAACTAACGTATATTACAATTATTCGTAAGATTTTAAATATTTTTAATTAAAATTTTAAATTGAATTTTCATTGAGAGTTGCTTGTCTAAATTTACAACTCAATTTTTAAAATAAATTACATTTGTAGCTCCTGATATTTTACAATAACATTTTGTTTTATACTTCTTGCCACATCAGTTTAAGGTAAAATAATAAAACTGAAAAAATTAATTTAGGCTACCTCTTACAAGTTAATAAATGTTCATTTGGATTACCAAGTATGATAATTAGAATTCTTAAAATGTAATCTATTTACAAAGGATTTCAATTCTTTTATGAGTTTGCAGATCTTGCGTGTAATAAAAATACAGTTTATCAAATTCACCTTATAAGTCAACTTTTGCTATATATGAATGCTTCAAACTTTAACAATTCGTGGACACGAATGGTAATCGTGTTATACCGCATCTGTTTATAAACGTTTAAAAGTACACATTCAGCTTAAACCAGATATTAAAAAAAAATAATAAAATTTTAATTAATAATTGATGATTGATTTCCATTTTCAATCTCGATATAATAATATTTACTTTTTATAAATACAATTTTGAAAAAAGAAGTATAAAAATAAAAAAATATACAACTCATTTATATATAAATTCGCACTTAATATGTAAAAAATGAATGAAAAAATTAGTCCCTAACGTATTTAAAATAGAGCACAGTACTACTGCTTTGTTTTTCTTACACACTAAAATTAAAATAAAGGTCATTTCATATAAAACATTTAAAAAGCTATCAATTAGTCGTCTAAATTTGTACATTATTTGCAGAACTGATTTTTTCAGGCTTGCAGGATCCTTCTTGAGAATGCTCTTCGTACCTCTTGTCAGAAAGAAATGTCACTCGACAAGTTTCACATTTCAGTGTAGGATAATCATAAGGATGATCCAATGCAACATGATTCTCTAAATCTCTATACTGGTCACTTCGGTAGCATTTATTACATTTGCGACAAATTTCTGTGTGCAAATGAGAACTCATATGCTTCTTCAAGTACCGTAGTTTTATACTTTGTGAGCAAACAAGACACTTGACAATTTCATTTACTATGGGATCATGCGAATTCTGTACATGTCTTCTTAGAAGAGTTTTTTGCGAAAATGCTTTTTTACACAAATGACAAGGGTGTCCTAATCCGTCATGATAGGCTTCATGTTTCGATAGATAATCAATATGAAGAAGTTTTCCGCATATTCGACAATAAGCAAATCCATGTTCCTTACTAAAATGTGATCGTCTTTGATGAGGATTGTCAAATTTAATTTCGCATTTAAAACACTGGAAACAATTTGTTACTTCAGCAAAGTGGGTCTTCATATGTTTATCAAATGGTTCCCCTATATCTACTAAAGTCTTGCATTTTAAACACTCTGTTTGAAGAATGGGTTCAACAAATAGTTTTCCTTCTGTTACATTACACTTGTGTTGCGAGTAATTTTCAATCCTGTCAAAATTAGTCATACAATAGCTACAATTTAATAAAAGTGGATGGAATCTTCTTACATGTATGTTGAAATATTTTAAGTTCTTAAAATTCTTTCCACATGGGCAATTACTTGTCGTATTATGCTTCATGTTCGTGACATGATCCAATAATTCAGTATTATTTTTAAAATATAATGAGCATACATCACAACTGTATTTAGATTCCTGTTCATCCTGTTTTTTTGAGTTAGATAAAACTTGTCTGAAAAAATATTTAGGTAATTATTATAAAATGAAATAAATAATAAAAATAGTTAAATACTTTGATACTTACTTGCAAAGATTAATTAATGATGGCACAATATTATTTTTTTTAGTGGTAGATCTAGCAGTATGATTTAAATTTTGCTTAAAAATTTCTTTTTTCACTGAAGGAACCAATCCTACAGCACTGTACATATGCTTATTTTTTAAATCTTTAAAATTACATTCATTAATATTGCTGTGGTTTGAATCTTCATCTTCAATGTCAACTTCTTCATCGTCTTCAGCAACCTGAATTCTTAAAATACTATGACTTTTATTAATAATATTTGAAGATTCAATGGTATCAATTTTTTGATTATTATAGTCAACAGAAACCATCCCAGAATCATTTGATGAGGCATCACTGTCTTTAGAAGATTTATAACTATCTTCAACTGGGGTATTTTGTGGCACAACTTCATAAGAATCATTTTTATTCTTTTTAATTTTTATGCTTATACCAATACCTGAGTCTGAGTCATTGGTATTTTTATTTTTATAATTGATCCCTTTGCACTTAACTTTATGTAAATACATTGTATGATAATTTCTGAAAGATCTTCCGCATTCACAGTTAGTTTGTTCTGATTGACTATCGATTTCTACATTTAAATCTTCAGAAATCATATTTCCATTCTCAGATTCGATTCTTTCCTGTGGTACATTCATAACATCTGCTATTGCTGCTTGAGATTTATTGGATTCTTTTTGCACAGAGGTATAGTCTTGAACACTGGGGATTTCTTTAGAAACATTATTCATTTTTTCACCACGCAAAGGGGAATTAAGAAAGCGGCATTGAGATGGATCAAAATTATCAATTGTCTCACCTCTCACTCTGTGAAGATTTTTATGATAAGTATAACTTTTGAAATTTTTATAAATACCTAAACATATATCACAATAAAAAGGACCCTGCTTAACTGATTTGCTTGAATCTACAGTTACTCTTTTCTTTTTCTTGGGTATTGTCCATCTAGGTGTATTTCGTTTTCTCTTTTTTACTGTAACTGCTAGTGGCTGATTCAAATCTTCTTGTTCAATAACAGGTGTTACTTCAGATATCAAGTTAATTTTTTTAGAGTTTACAATCACAGGAGTTGTGGTATTATCTACTGTAACTTTTTCACACTGACTAACTATTGTACTAACACATCCAACTTTGTGATAATTTCTCATGTGATGTATAATGTCTGTACACACTCGTTTACACAGGACACATTTTATTTTTTCTTTAAGATTATTTATTTTTGGTTGAGTTCCTTCAGTTTTTGAATTATCACTTATAAGACATTCAGTATCTTCTATTACTGGTGGCTCAATAGGTTCATTTTCTGCTATTGATTGTATTTCGGGAGCAACTACAGATGAAACATCTTCAGCATCAATGATTGTATTTTTATCTACATCGGGAATCACTGGTATACTTTTAGGAACTTGTTCTCGAGCCTTATAAACTCTCTTAGTTGGATTATAAAACATGTTGTGTTCATTGATTGCATGCTGTCTCAAGTGCTGACTATCATTAAATTCTTTTCCACACGTAATGCAATGGTACAGTTTCTTTTTGCTTTTAATAGAAAACCTAAAATCAGGCAGAGCCTTATTGTTATTTCCTATTGTTGGCTCGTAAGGTATATGCGGTCCAGGCAATATTGGTTGACTGCCAGTTGTATCCGGTAATGTAGATTCTGCGAGTGAAGAACCTTGAATGTTTTTTATAAGCTGCAAAGTCTCCCATATTTTATCACAACTTTCAAGTTCAACCGTGACATCCAATAAATCATATTTCTTTTTATAAAACAATATTAACTTTTCCAGTTTTTCTTCATCCGGATCCTGCAAAATAAAAAATATTCAGTTATTTGTAAAATAGCCTTAGAAGAAATAAGAAAAGAGCAAGAGGAAAAGAATAATTGTAAGCGATTATTGAACGAATGAATTAGACAAGCAATTATAAAATAAAATTTTGGAGGTTAGCTATAAGAAAACGTCAGGAAAAAATGGAGCGTTGCAAGCCGCAGCAAGAGCTCGCCAAAAGCATCATGGAAAAAAGTGAGTGCGACAGGTAAACAAACTTACAACAGGGTAGCTCGGCGGCGACACTGCACGATGCATGATGACATCGCTGACCTCGGGATAACTGACCGGAGGCAGTATTTCGTGGCTTGCGTCTTCATCCTCGTAACAAGCAGGTACATCGTGGTGTAGCTGCTCCTCGTGCTCTTCCGCGAGGATCTCCGGTATCAATAAGTCTTGAGGCTCCTGCTTAATGAGGATGTCGGTGGCGTGGACCACGGAGAAGGTCGTCGCGATGGCTATCTGCAGCTCCGGCACCGGCCTTTCCTCCAGGTCCAGCCGGCGCGCCTCCTCCTCCATCGTGGCTCGCTTGGCGCGTCGCACGCGCCGCCGGAATCCTCCAACTGCCGAGGGGGCCCGCAGCACCCTACGTACCTGCAACGTCAACTGGCAACGACATCTTGGTGGAAAAGCCGCGCGCCAACCAAAAGCGCTCCGTTCTCTCCCTCGGAGCTCGGCCTTTTAGAGCCTCGCTGGTGTAAGACCCGAGCGGAGACGGACGCTCTATAACCGCCGCCGTCTTACCAGTCCTATTGTACTTTATAGCTACCTTGGCGACTCGACGGCGCAGCGCCAACGCCAAAGCAACCTCTCCCGATTCCCCTCCAGAGCTCACTGGCGCGACAGACTTGAGCCGAACGGAGCCTCCACTCGAGTAGCCTGTGCGACCGTGCCTTTCCACCACACGCTTCCTTTCCACTGCACCTTCTCAATTCTGGAGCGTTCTCTCCGTCAGAATCTTTCGCCGATCAGTATTTCATAATAAATCAGTAACGATTTTATTTGTCGGCTCGTGCAGGCTAAAGTCTGCAACGAAAACATCAGAAAAGCCGACGTTATAACAATTTCTCCTGATGCTCCCAAACGTCTTCCGTTAACTCTACAACCAAACGAGGCTTTACCGACTGCCTAACTGCGCAAATCCACAACTAGGCAATTCCTTAAATCCATCCTTTATTTTCTCCGCTTTAATTGCTCCAATGCAAAACTTCCACGTTTGTACTTGCCTCATTATTACGTTCTTTCGCATTTACTTCAGCTTTAAGGGAGCATGGATCGAAACGCTAGAGGTACGTCCCTGGATTCGAGTATAGACGCGACGCGAGATAATGAAACCAAGTGCTACGGATGGAGCGATGGCCGAGTCCAAATATCAGCGGATGCTGCTGCATCGCCAAAGTAATCGAAGCCAAATCCTGGTATTAAGAAGAATCAATATGCCAAACGATAGTCAAGATTCTTTCAGTCCAACCAGTAGCGTATGCTACAGAAAACACTTGGGACAATTCCAATTCACTTTCCAAGTATTCCAATTTTCTTCAAGCAACCTAATTATTGCAACTCCAATCTGGAGCATAGCGTACGATCGAATGATCGCTTAACATTTTAAATGCTTATAAAACGAAGAAATGTCAAATTCTGAATAAATGGCAAAAAGTACGAATGGAATATAAGTGCGAGGGGCAAATGCGTATATATACTTGCGCGGAGAGAGTCAGACTTCTGAGGTCGGACGAGTTCATTGCTGCTGTGGCGTCTGCCAGCTGCTAAAAGAAAATTCCGGATAAAGTAATGTGCAGTTTTGATACTTTGTTCGTTCTCTCGGCCAGAAGCTGAAAATGTTCAAGTTGTGCATGAGCGAGAGCGAATTGTTCGGGAAGAAATGCATATGCTTAACAATCCACTGAGGAAAGGATCGATTCTTCGTTTAGTGAACAGAGTTCCGTGCGCGGCTCTCTTTGCCAAGAGCAGCTATTTATAGAGCGGGAGAGATGCCTTCTATAATCTGGCGCGGCTTGGAAGAAAATGTCGAAACTCCGCTCGTTTCACTAACAATTTTCAATAATACATTGATTTTTCACTTTTCCAGCAACACATTCGTAACTAACTATAGGAGACTATCAGACCTCCGGATCACGGATTTTGCTAGAATTTTGGGGGCTATCACGTTCTTGTATTTATATTCTTATATTAAAATATAAAGAAATTTAAACTATTAGGATTTAACGCTCAAAATTTGCTCTAAAATTGCTTCCTAAAAGAAATTATAACTCCGCACTCCTGATATTACAGAGTCTACCAATAAAGCAGAAGAAAACAATTTAAAAGATCTATTGGTTCAATAGTTATGCCCAATTGAAAATTAGTATGAGAACTGCATAAAATTTAACTCTAAATAAATATTAAGTCTATTGCAGTAAAATTTTCACTGTAATTTTATGATGAATTTTACTACCCTGATGGGGTGATGGAATTTGACTTTTAAGTAGAGCGAAAGGTAGGAAAATAACCTCTAATATTCTGCTCTCCTTAGAATAAAATTAAATCAATCTATTCATGTAGTTTCAAATTTGACTATATTAGAGTCAAATGACTGGTTTCACTATAAACCAAAAATGAAATTTTATTCCAACCGTTTTCGCGTGTTAGTATTTTACTCTATTTTTATTTGCTTTGATGATGGATTTTGTAGATCTCAGAAGTGCGGAGTTATAATTAAATAATGAAATTTAAAGTTTTTCCAAAAAATAACTTGGTCTTATTGTGTCGAAAATTTTGAGCATTAGACCTTAATACTGTAGGTTTATTCATATATTAAAAAACCGTGAATCCGGTAATCTGATAGTCTCCTAGTAAGTCCCTTGTATCTTGTACAAAACAATTTACTGCTCTTAAACTTCATAAATAATATGTGCTTCATAATGCGGATGAAAAAGTATTATGAACAATATATTTACTATTTACATATATATTTATTTTTTGATTAGGTATAATCATCCTGATTTATTATGCAATATGCCAATTATCAACACACTATTTTTATTAAAGTCGAATGACTGTATTTCCACGAAATAATTTTCAAATCATCAGATAGCAAAGAAAATCAGTATTTTTGTTATTTAACGAATTTCCTAGCTCGTATGCAACTTTAAGACATTATAGACATGCGATTGTCCATTCGATCTGATGACAAGAACATGTGAAAAACAAGCAAAGGTATAGTCAGTTCTCATCAAAATGTTCCCCAAGTCTCTTTTATTATGCACTCTTTTTCTCGCTCCTTTTAACGCTGCACTTTTTCCAAATCCACTGAACTTAGGTACTTACACAAATTTTATTATTATTGATAATTTTAAAATTTTTAATCAACTTATACATCTCAGTTGAAGGCAATAGAAGACTCCGTTCATCAATGAAGGAGCGTCAAAATGCTGAATTCGGTGAAGGAATCCGTGACTGGTTTTGGAATATGAGAAACAGAATATTCGGTGGAGACAGTTTTGATCAAATGAAGTTCATTACGCATTTTTTAAAAAAGAGTAAAGAATCAGAACAGATGATTAAACCCACGGATTTTTTCCTGGATTTATGTAAGTCAAACAATTGAGAAATGAATTCCATTAAATCTAAAATCAGTGCATGTACATAATGAATTTTAGCCTCCCTAAAATTAGATCCTAGCAAAGACTGGGGTTTCCGTATTGGCAGTTGGTACATAATTCATAAATCGGATGACCGTGATGATTGGGATGACAATTGGAAGGATTTCATTGAATCAAAAAGTGAAGTGAATATTACTCCAGTATTCAGTGAAAGTACTCCGGATAATGGCGTTAATCAAGTTCAAGTATCCAAAACTGAAAATACTTCCACTGAAAGCACGAAACCAGATAACGAAAATGTAACAATGGATAATACATCTGTAGAGGTGCTGAAACCTCTAATGTAGTTGTTAACTACAAAATTAAATTTTATTAGATTTTTAATAATTTTAAAAAACAATTCATTTTACATTCAAATTTAATAATTAATTGACATTTACCGTTCTTTTTGTCACTGCGTTATCGACTGCAGAATGAGATCTGCAGTACCTGGACACATTCATATAAAAAATTTACTTTTTTATTATTAATTAATTTGATTACAAATAAAAAAAGAGTTATTTTTTATCGGTATTCAAATTAATTAATTTTAATTATATAAAAATATGAAACTGTGCAAATGGTTTTAAAGTGGTAGGATTATAGGTCTAAGTAAATAAACAATTATCCAATATGATCACGAAAGTTCGATTTTTATTCTTAGTAGTTTACAATAGATTTATGTTGTACAAATCGCAGCCTTCATGGTCGAGAAAGTCAGATGGATTTACTGTAATAAAAAATACAATGTTTTGACAAAATAACAAAAAAATATTTTGAAAAAATTGAAAGTATTTTATCATAAAGCAGCTTAAAGATGATATATGAACATGAAGAATATTGACGTGCATACAATGAAGTTTTTTACCTTATTAAAATGAATGATGTATAATGTTATAATGCAAGCAATTTAATAAAATTATAATATGAAGATTGAGTAGTACAATAAAAATGTAGTATATAAACAATGAAATTATGAACAATAAAATAAATTGTGAGAAAAAAGACAGTAGATACAAACTAATAAAGCTACTACTCCCAACACCAAATTATTTACACGTAAATACTGAATGAATGAAAAATAATTCAAATTCAATTAAAAACAAAAGAGAATGTCTTCTATAATTCTTAATACACAAAAAATCATATCAGAAAGTATGCTCAAATTAATTTTATAGAAGTACTGCATATGTAGACATGCTGATGTAGAAAATCAGAACAGAAAAGTGACCATCCACTGTAGGAGTATAAATGCTGATAACAGGATATTACTTCTTTCCCTAGAATATTGACAAAGAAGCGTAATACCTTTGAAAGCATGCATAATTATAAGATCATCGGGGCAAATCTTTAGATTTTTCTATTTTAAACTATTACCCCTAATCATTTTTTTTATTTAAAATATTTTACCTATTGAAAGTCACATTTTATGCAAAATAGATCTAATATTTTTAGATTGATAAAATTAGAATTTAATAACATGTAATATTTTTTAAAAATGCTACAACACTAAATAGACTTTTCAATAACAGAAATATTCTAAGAGTTATATTAATAATTTAATGATTAATTAATACTCTGTACAATAGCAAGTGTTAAATTCTAAAATTTTCGTTTAATCATTACAAAATTAAAAAATTTGCCCAAAATTTTTACATATTATCAAATGTTAAAGAAATTTATGTAAAATAATATATCCTACTTTCCCATGCCAATTAGAATTTTAAATTTAGTAGAAAGCAGAAATGCCATTGATTCCCATGATATACATGCAATTTGATTTTAACAAAACCATAAAGCCAAATAATAATTTAGACAAATTAACCGCCACCAATTAGAAGATAAATTAAATTTGGTTTTGATAAATTAAGTTGGAAAGCTTATCATCGTTGATTCCAATTTAATTTGGCAACACAAACAATTGTAATTATTAAATGTACCTTTTTAGATGCTGCGCCTACTTTGCTCTTCTTTGTACCCCTAACCTTCTTCATCCTGTTCTTCCTTTCTTTCCTCTGTTTTCTGGTTTGCTTTTGTTTCTCATACAATCCATGTCGCTGTAACCTGTACTTAGGTTCAAACTTCTTAGCGAAATCTAAGGTATCATAAATAAGAGCGAATCCAGTGGATTTTCCACCTCCAAAATTTGTTTGGAAACCAAAAACAAATACTACATCTGGAGTAACTTTGTACATTTTGGCGAGTTTTTCGCGAACCTCTGTTTTCCTTACAGATGGGTGTCCCGCATGCAGAACATCAACTACCTGCAATGTAAAGTAATCAATAAAAATTGAATATATAGATGAAAATAATTTTTTTTATATAAAAGCAAATAAATGAAAATTTTACCATCTGTTTTCGACACAACAGTCTGTTGGTCATGAATTTGCGAGTGCGGATAGTAGCTTCCGTCTGCAAGAAGATTCATAACAATCATTTAAAGGTTATGTACATAGCTTGTTTAGGTTATCTTATAATTAAGTATTGTCATAAAAAAATTGCGATCAATATTAATTTAGTGAAATAAATTGGTAAATAATAAATTTTTTAATCCATTCGAAAGTCACTGAAAATATTTGCACTCAATTTTTTCGTCGTTTGTTCACCAAGTACCACAGTCGGAAACACTTAGAAAACTTATTGTTTTTTAACAAAAGTACCGGGTTTTAAAAAAATATATTATTTAAATATGAAAAAGCAGATTTTCGCGATCATTTTCCACACATCGACGACTTCGTTCTCATTGCGATTCATTATTATTTAACGGATTACAATTACGTACCATCTTGGTTCCTGATAGTTCAGTCTAAAAAGACTTTGGCAGGAAGCACACGGCATGACATGCGCTACAAATGGCCGGAACTCAATGCGATTCCAGACTACTAGCGCCGTGGCCGCGAAATTTCAAACGAACTGAAACGACAATGTGGATTTCCTTATGATACTTTTCGAAATTGATATTTTACACTGGTCTTAAAAAATATCTATTCTAAATTGATACTTTGCAGCGGAGCTAAAAGAAATAAAAAAAGTTTCGAAGAAATTTATATCTATACGAAGGGTTAAATCAATAAAAACAGATCTATTTTTTATTGAAAACTAGACGTATTTAATTACAATTGACAATTGTTTGTATCCGTGATAATAGATAAAAAATGGGAATGTTTGAAGGGAATAAGTTAAAGTTATATTACGGCATGAATGCAAGTAGGCGAGCATCGATTGGCAGAAGGCTCGCTGTTTGGCCCGTGCTCCGCTCAGCGATTGGCTGGCAGCGCAGCGCTGGGAGGGCTTCTCAACTCTCGATTCTCTCAAGTCGCCACCCACTTGTGACGGTCCGGAAACCGTGTCGAAACCGGGCACTGAATATAGTTGGCATAGCTGGGGGCGTCAGGGTCGTCAGAGGCGTCAGGGCGTGCCGCGTGGGTGGGAGTTGGGACGTCGCGGCATTCGCCAGCGAGGGCGCCCTCTGGAACGTGCTGCGACGGCCCCTGGCGCCCCTGCATCTGGCTATGCTCGTCGCGAGTCGCGAGCGAGAGTCTAGAGCGAGAGAGAGATTGAGAGCGGCGAGTCGTCAGCGCGCGCGCGCCTGTTCCCGAGGAGAGAGCGCCTCTGCTTGCAGCCTTGCGGTGCCTCGCTCGCTGCGCTCGTAGCCGTCGTCGGGAAAATGGCGTCGTTCGAGCTGCCAGAACGTTCGTCGGCAAGCAAGTGCCGGAGGCTCGCGAAGCCCGAGTCGCTGCATCCAGGCGACGGCGTACTAAGCCCTGGGCCCGTTACACCTTCTGCCAGCGCTAGCCGGGAGGAGCTCCAAGGTAAATATCCGAAAATATGGATCGCTGGCCGACGCCCGCCAAGCGGCCAAGATGGCGGCGCTGGGGGCCGTTGGCGCGTCCAAGCCGTTTGGAGCAGCCAAGCTCCGGAGCCGCCATGACACTTTGCTCCGAGAGCTCGGGTGACCCGGGCCGCGCCCAAGTCCACTGTGGCCCGTCTCGGCCCCATTTTCCACTGCCAAAAATTCCGAATTTTCGTTCGGCCACTTTTGCCGACGTGCGCGGACAAAATAGTCGCTCGCTTCGAGCGGCACCATTTTTCGGCGGGAATAACGGGGGGGTCCATTGACAGTGAAATCGCTGCGACGCAGCGGCGTCTTGCTCGAGTCCCCAGATGGCACACGAGACGCTCGATCGAAAACAAGAAAATGTCAGGCGAGCTTGTCGTTCGAGATGCGCGCGCCTCACTGCTCAGCTGTCTACTATGCATTTACGTCAAAACACACGCGCTTCTCGCCTTTTTCATTTTCAAATGCTTTCGCGCTACTTTTCGCCACTTATGGCAAATCTTACCAAAATTAAAATCATATGTCACATCATTTTTTTTTATTTTTTAGCTTCGTTGAACGACAGTAATGTTTTTTCCGAGCTGTCGGACGTTATAAAGTCGGCTTCAACTTCATCGGATCTTACAAATTCTTCAACAACACCCACCCGCACAGATTCTATGAGCGACGATACTGGATTTCCGTAAGTATCATTTACTAAACAACTTTTTACAATGTTTTTCTTAATTAAAAAATTTATGTACGAAACAACTGTTCATCATATTTTCCCATTCTAGACCTGACACTGCGGATGAAAAAGATGAAGTCTCTTCGACGATATCTAATTTATCCGACATAACTGGTATATCAATGCTATCCGATGACAACGAGGGAGGTATGGAGTGGAGAAATGCATCGACATGGGTTCAGAAACAAATTCAGCTAGGAACAGATCCAAGAGATGTTTTGAGACGTTTGGAACCTGTTCAAATTCCTGAAGAAGCCGATGATATTACTTTATGGAGGGTTCGTTTTAATTTAAATGATAACTTCTTTTGTTTTTTTAATTATAATTTAAAGAATCTGAAAATTAATTTTCATAATAAATTTAATAGATTGTTATCAACATAATGATGACAGAACTACCAAAGAGACAAAAACTATCACATGTAAATACATTGTTGGATGTAGTCAATCTTATTAAAGAAAGTAAAAATATTATCGTTTTAACTGGAGCTGGTGTAAGCGTTAGTTGTGGCATTCCTGATTTTAGAAGCAGAGATGGTATTTACTCGAGATTAGCTCAAGATTTTCCAGATCTACCTGATCCACAGGTAATTTACTTTTAAATAAAAAAATTATAAATTTATTAAAAATTATAAAAAAAATTTCTTTTCTGCAGGCTATGTTTGATATAAATTACTTTTCTCAAGATCCTCGACCATTTTATAAATTTGCACGGGAAATTTATCCAGGACAATTTAAACCAAGTCCATGTCATGAATTTATAAAAATGTTAGAAAAGCAAAAGAAACTTTTGAGAAATTATTCACAAAACATTGATACATTGGAACGAGTATGCGGTATAAAAAATTTAATTGAATGTCATGGTTCATTTGCTACAGCATCTTGCACAAAATGTAAATATCAAGTACGTTCAGATGATATAAAGCAAGAGATTTTTGCTCAAACAATTCCTATGTGTCCAAAATGTCAAGAACAGGCATTGCCTTCTATAGGAGGTTCAAATCCAAACGAGAATTATAAAGGTAAAATTTAACTTCAATAATTTTTAATAAATATATTTAGGAAATTCAGCATGTACCTAACTGATAAGCATACTTCTTTTTAGATTTAGTAACACAAGGTGTTATGAAACCTGATATTGTATTTTTTGGAGAAGGTCTCCCGGATGCTTTTCATGACGCTATGGCAAGTGATAAGGATATTTGCGATCTTCTAATTGTTATTGGATCTTCATTAAAAGTTCGACCTGTAGCTTTAATACCATCATCTATACCTCCAAATATTCCACAAATTTTAATAAATCGCGAATCACTTCCGCATTTGGAGTTTGATGTTGAACTGCTTGGAGATGGAGATGTTATTATTAATCAATTATGTCATATGTAAGTATATATTTTAATTTTATAAATGTAAAAAAGAAAAAATTGACTTTATTGATAATATATTAAAATATTTTTAATAGGTTAAATGAAAATTATAAAAAGGTTTGTTGGAATGACACAATACTAGAAGAGGCTTCAAATTTACTACCACCTGAATTTCGTATAAATGATTCTTGGGATCAAAGTCAAGATACTTTGACAAATCAAGACTTTTCACAAGACAGTGCACAAGTCGATCATGATAATTTCTTATTAGAGTCTACATCAAAGAGAGAAAGAACGTATGACAGGGATGATGAAGATGAAATTAGTAACTTAGATGACAGACCATGGAAAAAAATTAAGAGTGATTCTGATTTAAAAGAACTTTTTGAAGATGAACCTATGTCACTTATTTCTTGCACAAAGTTTTATTCAAATATTGAAGATTATTATGAAAAGAAAAAATTTAATAACGACAGAGATGTAAAGAATGAAAATTCTGAAAGTGACACTGATAATGTTGCAGATACTGCTAATCACACAGAAATCAATAAAGAGATAGTTAAAGGTCAAAATAGTACAAAGAAAGGCAGCGAAAATAAATCTATAGATGACAGACTTTGGAATCAGGAAACTGAAAGATGTAATAAGGAATCTACTAAATGCATAGCAGACACTCCAACTTCTGATAATGAATGTTTAGATGTCAGCAATCTATCATTTCATTCAGAATTTACAGAGCATACAGTTAAAAACTTCAAATTTGTAGAAGAAAGACATAATCGAAATCTTAGTAATTTAAATTTTAATGACAATTTAGTATCTCAGGATATTGAATGCAGTCCAAAGTCTATCAGTTCTCCGAGAAAAAGTATGACATTAAGTTCAGGTGAAAGTCCAACAACATCATATGAATCGACATCACGTACAGTAGAAGAAATTTTTATTTCTGAAGAATGTCATGTTGTTCCTAGAATTGATTGTCTGAGGGATGATTCAACTTTAGAAGGAAATTTAGAAGCCTCAAAAATTTCTGATAAACTAGACATAAAACCAAGGCATGCATCTATAGATTCCGTTATGGACTCTGCACTGGGTGATAGTTGTAGTAGTTCTGAATGTCAAAAAAGAAAAACTGACGACGATAATATTAATGAAGATAAAAAATTCGACAAGTCAGATAGTCAGTCATGGCAACCTACAGAAAGGGATAGTCTTGCATCAAGATTACCAAGTAAATATTTTTATTTCAGTAAAAAATAAATGTATTACTAAAAAATTATTTATTAACTTTACAAAATGTACTTTCAGAAAATACTTACTATCAGATGAAGCCTGGTAAATATATATTTCCAGGAGCAGAAGTATATACAAATTTTCCATGGAATGAGGGAGTTTTACAAGGAGGATTAAGATCTGCATTAACAGTGAGTCAACTTCGTGAACACTGACAAGAGTAATAAGCCTTAAAAAATTAAAAAGTTGGAAATGAAAAAGTGGCAGGTATATTAATTTAGATTTTACACTTTTTTAAACAAATTTTTTAATTATAAATCATTAACCCATACTTTCGATTTTCAGTGGTTAGTCTGCAGATGTACAAATGCTGTTGAAATAAGACTGACGCCAAAATTGTAGGCATATTTTCAGTCAATATGCAGCATTATTTAGTGCAAAAATTATTAGGTGATTATGTACGTGACTATTGAGTACTAACTCGGAAGTGTAGTGCATTTAAAAATCGTTCGTTAAAATAGTTGATAAGTCTTAGGTTTGTTCGACAATAATCATTAGATTTAAAAGACAATTAGATTTCTTTTTTGGACATCACAAATCCTACTATTTATATTTTTGCAAACAATTGCAAATTTTGGCTAATCATTATGTTTTTTAATTTTAAATAATGGTGCAAAAGTATTTAAAGTTATATATTAGCAAAAAAGTGTCGAACAAACCTATTTTAAGAATTATATAGCAGGAAAGAAAATTAAAAATGAATTTTTATTGTGAATCAGATATCTCTTCCTAGGCCAAAAATCGGGAATTGGAAGCTAGATTTCTCTGACTCATATAAAAAAATTTAAGATGTTTGTTGTGATAGTGCGGGATTTTTGCAAACTTATTTTGAGTCTGGATCTACATTGATCAAAGTCATTCAAAAATACATTACTTTATAAAAGTCCTAAAGAATGCAATCTGATCTCTACTCTCTCAGAATCATGTTGATCGTTGCTTATTTATCTTTGAATGCCTTGTAAATATGAAGCCACTGAGCATTCTGTTAATTATAGGCAGATTAATTCACGCCGTCTAACCATTAAAATGATCAACTGTATATACACTGGAAGTGCGTAAACCAATCCATTTGTGAAATGTTATTTACGTCCAGATGCATATAATATTAAGAATGTCTGATTTTAATTTTAAGCAGATGTATCTATACTTTTAATATTTACGAGATGTGAGGAAACTGTCGAATACGGTCGTTTTAAATATGCGCGAGATTTAGTCAGGATATTTCTTGATTTAATTTTTTTTTATATTGAAACGCTGTCACGGAATGATTTAAAATAATCGGCAAGGGAACTGAGTAGCGGGGTAATTTTAAGTGAAAGTAATTACTTATTTGAGCCACTATCGAAGTAAATAGTTGCACATCAATTCTTATTTTAAATGAGTTTATTTTTGTTAAAAAAATACTAAAGTAAAAGTGATTTGAACTCATAGTACCAGTGTAATAGTCCGATTTGGAATCTGTTATTATATTATAATAGACTTTCTTCTGTTAAAATGGTTCGATAAGTTGAACTTTCAGTTTTCATTGGAGCACGGGCGAATGTACAAAGCAATGTTGGATAGCTTCGCATTGCGCGTTATTTTTATATGAAAGAAAGGAAAAGTAGTTTTTAGCCAGCTTAGGAAGATATAAAGAGCAACAACTTTTTATAAATTTTCCCCACGATTGACACTCTAATTTTGTAGATTTTGTGGAAATTGTTGTTGCAATTTATACTTTCTAAGGAACAAAGAGGTTGTGTGCAAGTATATTATTAAACATAAAAAAATTTATAAATAAATATATATGATTATATATAAATACTACAAATAGATTTAATATAAATAGTAGATAAACATATTGAACTTTGATGATGATTCGAGCGAACTGTGAATCACTTGAATGTAACGACGATTATTTATCTGTAAATGCTAATTTTTCGCCGTTGTGTGATATTCGGAGGAGCGATTTACCCCCGATTTAAATAATTTTTTTTAAGTTTTAGCGACTGATAGATCTCTCCTTCTAACACTGAATCGAACGAAATGTACGTTATGTGTAGAGTGAAATGGGGCGAAGTTGAATTGCCGATTATTTTGGTATACAAACTTCGCGGGTTTTTGGCTCTCCGTGCGCATCGAACGGAGAATTTTATATAAAAAAGACGGAAATATTTTGCTTTGTATAAATGCCTTTATTTATAACACAAATTTGTCAGACGAACCACAATGTAAAAATATTTTTTTAATAACTATTTTCTCCGTGCATACATTTTTTATTTATTATATTGATCGAGAAGTTCATGAGCAAAAGTTGGTTTGTCCTCTCTTTTTAAATTTTATATATTTTGACCAAGAACGCGTCAACGTATCTGTGAATCATTTTAATTTAGTTGCAAAACTTATTTTGTAAAACTCGTTGAACGTATGAGTTCGAGAGAAGCGCGTTAACAACTTCTGAGAATTGACAATCACACCAACTTCTTTTCTTCATTTTGTACAGTTAATTTTCTTGTAAATATTTATTATTTTTACTTATATATACATAACTATATTTGTATAGTGATGTGTGAATCATGGCGAGGCGAGCCGAGCGTAAAAAGTAAGCGTTAACCCACTTCTTATATACTTCCTTAACGCCGATTTTTTCCGATCGGATCGTTAAGCTGCAGTAGGTGCAGAAGAAGGCTCTGAATTTTTTATAATTTGTTATTTAATGTAATTAATGTTATGAAAATGTTTTCTTTATTATCAATGTTGTAAGAATATTCTGTTTCTTTGGTATTACTAACGTATAAGCTTATGCTATGTAAATTAAACATTTTTCTATAATAGAATGCGTTTTTCTCATTATTTCAAGTATACCTAGTAGAATTAAGTTTATTCTTTCATTTATATAAAAAATTTAGATAAAAAATAACGTTTGATTTATTACACTTTTTATTAGTCATAGCTTTGAGAGTGTAGAATCTCAAAGCATATTTTAGAAGTTCCTTTATATTTTAAGGACTTCAGGGAGGAATTTAATTTAACAAAAGAAATCTTTGCCAGTGGTATTAGTTTATTTCTTGATATTTACAAGTTAAATTTATTAATATATTTTTAAGCATACAATAATCACATTAATGACTTTGAAGATGGTAAATTAAAATTTTAATCTTTTTAGAAATTAACGATTGAGTAATAGCAAGATTTTCCAATAAAATGCAATCCACTGTAATCTGTATATTTTGAAAAGCAATAAATAAAATGACTGCACTTACAAAATACATATTTTATTTCACAAATGTGAATACCTATATTCTTTTTTTTTAATGATGGATCACTTTATCATTGTTCAGTTTTATTACTTTAGTCATTAACTTCGTAATGAAAAACGGGATACGATTAAGTATAGATAAAGCGATATGTCTCAAAATCTTTTTTTAGAACAATGTTGTAATTTTCAGCGTGAGATTAATTATTATCGATCATTTACAAAAAGAATAAAAATTTGAATTATCATCCTTTTCGCGCGTAAAAGTTAAATTTAAATTTGTAATTGTAGCCTTGTAGGTTAGGAACAGCTGTGTCCAGGAAAAGGAATGCAGGTTTTGAGTGGTTTCGCATTTTGTTGTTTACGGATTGCGGTGCCGGTTGCGTACCGTTGGGTCCACCGGTGGATTTTTTCATCAAAAAGAAGTGAATATCGGTATATTTTTTTATTTCGTCGTGTGTCGATTTCTATACAGTCGGATTAGATTAATAAATTACAGTAACGCAGTCAATTTGAACTGCACTTAACTCGTTAAAGATAAAAAAATGACTTCTAATTTTTCGTTTGATGATGATGCTGATTTTAACGAATCGTTTATTAAAGACAAAGAAAAATCTTTCAGCATAACAGATTCAATAGTTTTTCTTATTGATGGAACTGAAGAAATGTTCGAAAATGATTCCTTCAGAAAATGCCTTGAGGTAAGGAGAATGCAAAATTTCGATTTTTAGAATTAATTTAAATAAGCATTTTTAATCGAAACTTCTCAGATATACCGAAATATTATCAGGCAAAAATGTGCTTTTAATAAAAAAGATAAGGTAGGCCTCGTCGTTTGCGGAACAAAGGAATCGAATTGCGAGGTTAATAATTTGATGGCCTTACAAATGTTTGACAATGTAACGGTTGATTCTTTAAAAAATATCAATGAGATTTGTAAGTAAATTTTTATTTTTAATGCCTTTGTTTACCTAGTTACTTTTTTTATTTTTCAATTTATCTTTTAGTAAAAGAAGATATTAATAAATACAAATCAATGTGTTCTGGTTCAAAGTATTCGCTTCATGATGCATTGTTTTATGCATATCGAATGACAGATTCTTTTAAAACAAACACAAAGAAACGTAATATAATTTTATTATGCACTTGTAACGACAAGCCATGTAATGACATACCTGAAGAACGTCGGAAAATCGAACATTTAGTTGCAACATTTAAAGATTCTAAAACACAATTGTGGGTAGCTGGTCTATCTAATTTTTGGAATGATGAACTGTATTACAAAGAGTTACAAATAATAGCTGGTACTTTTGATAATGACAATTACAAAAGAATTTTTTTAAGTGATATTGAGCAAAGTATTATAAGTCCTTCTAGAAGTATTGGTATACTAACATGGAAGATAAGCTCACAAATTGCTATTGATGTTCATTTAATGAATTTAGTTGCGTAAGTATGAAAATTAATTCATGCAATTTATTAAAATTTAATTACATCAATAACAATTGCTACATAGGGCTCCAAAATATCCATCTAAAGTGAAACTGGATAAAGAAGAAAATGAAATTTTGGAGGATAGAAGACATGTTTTACGTAAAGATCAGACTGATAATAAATCAGTTGCTAATGTAAATTAATTTTACATTCAATTTATTTTACAGATATTTTAATAATTTATTCATTTCTTTCTTTTTTTTTTTTTTTTTTTAAAGGAAGCAGCAATCCCAATGCTGGAAAAGAATATTTCAGCAGATGAAGATATTATATACTGTCAAAATGTTTGTCATACAGATATTTGTTTCAAGTCTGCTGAATATAAAAAGTTGAAAAATATGGGTTTAGAATCAGGAATTAAAATATTGGCCTTTAAACCTATACTATGTGACCCAATGTATCATGTTACACATCCCTATTTTGTTACATGTACCGAGAATTCTAATGATGGTATGAAAAAATAATTTATCTGCTGAAAATTTTATTAATTACATAATTATATCTTTTATTTTTAGAGAGCAAATTGTTCTTCCATACTTTGATCCATAGATGTGCAGCGAAAAAAGTAATGGCAATCTGTAGAGTCGTTACCCAAGGGAGTATTTTTATTTGTTCAATGATTCCTAGTGAAGACGATGGTGGATTTTATGCATATAATGTTCCTTTCAGTGGTAGGTTATTTATTCAAGTACAAGTATTTATAAAAATTTAATAAAATGAATAATATTTTAAATGATTTTAAATATATTACAGATCAAGTTCGGGATCTTGATAATATTTTGAAACCTTTTATGTACAATTCTGAAAATCCTTGCCCAATAAATGATGAAGCTTTAACTATTTTTAAAAAGTTGATAAAGGCTTACACAGTAGATTTTGCAGATGTTAAAAAATTTACAAATCCTAAACTTGAAAAATCTATTGCTCATATTGAAGCATTAGCTTTGGACGAGAAATTAGGAGAATTACCTCCAGATAGAACGAGTAAGTATTAATTATATTCGTAACATTTAATTATATTCGTTTTTAAATCATAAAATGAAATTTTATCTTCGAAGTCAAAAAATAAATTTTCTCTAAAATGTCTCGAAAGTTTTATATTTTTGCCCTCGGCAGGAATGAAAACACGGTAATTTTGATTCGGTGGTGAAAAAAAATAGTACCTCTACCATAGAAGGTAATAAAAAATTCCATTGGTCACTAACGTACTTCACCAAATTCCTTACAATCTAGGACATTCTTTATTTTATCTTCCTATGTACAAATAGTATTTCACGTGTGAACATAAAATTTCACTTTAAAACTAAAATCGTTTGTAATGTTGAATTTTACGGCTACCGTAAAAAAAGGCATCGTTCGTCACTAGGCTATAAAATTTTACGTGTGGATTAAAGACAATGCGGTTTTCGGTACTTCTCGATCTCGCGAACTTTGAAATTAAAGGCCTTGTGCTGATTGATATTTGCATAAATTAAAATATGGGTTTCAGTTCCTCTGCAAATGTCTACAGATGTAACAGATTTGAAAAATAAACTGATCGCTTTATTAAATTTAAGCGAAGCCGGATCTACGGAAAGCAAAAAAAACGAAGCAGAAAAACCACCCAAGAAGAAGGCAAAGCTCGATGTTGTTACGTTAGCTCAGAAAAATATGGTAATTGAATTTTTATTTAAGTTTGTTTTAAATATCCTTTAATACCTTCTTAAATTTTTTATTTCATGCAAAAGCTTCATACAGCTACGGTCTCGGAATTGAGGGCTTATCTTTCTAGTGTTGATCAAGACTGCGCAGGAACCAAATCTGTTCTTATAAATAAAATTAGTGACTATTTAAGAGCTAATTCCACGAGTCATTTCGATAAATAGTTAAGTTTTTCGTAACTGAGCATTTGGCTATTACAAACATTACTTCAAAATGTGTGAAATGCAAATGATACATTTAATTCGATTTAGTAATAATAGTACACATCCTTTCTGTATTTAACGGGCTAGAGACCATTATTTTCGGAGGTTCGAACGTTCTTCATCAAAAGTATATATTTAACTAGATCTGGAAATCAGCGGATCAATTCGAACTAACTGACGAACTGGATTCTACGTCCGAATTCATAATAAAACCAAGTTTCTTTTTAGTATTTACGTCTTATAATTTTAAACTGAAAACTGACGAGAAACCTAATTACGATATCACAGTATACAGAGAAAATATTCGTTTAAATATTGTCATAATTTGTACTAATGCGAAGACAAATTCGAAACACACTGGTATTTATTATATAGGATTTTGTTATGCATTGTAGCAAAGTACTGAAGCTAAATTAACAATTATTGTAGTAGTCATTAAGAAAGTAAGAGTATAATTTTTTTAATGTACACAACAAATTTTACTTTGTATCTTTATATATTTTAAAATATCACGTGTTATAAAAAAATGTCATAGATGTAATAACATGGTTAGAATTTGAGCTTGTCCTCGCATTACTATATATTGTAGGAATTTTTGAATTTCAGAATGGATGAAAAAGAAAATGTTTAAAAAAGGTAAAAAAGTAAATGTTGCAATGAGAATGGATGCAACATTAATATAAAGGAATAAGCGATACGAAAGTTTTGACTAAAAAATTGGGAGTCTTTGGAATATTGGCGGTTTAAGCACTACGCGAGTCAACGTGGAGCATGGAAACGTGCGCAGCTCGAGGTGTGCCGAGTGTGCGCCACAAGCTAGTAGGTTGCATCGGAGTATTTGGTATCGCGAGCGCGAGTTAACCGTCGAGGCTCGTTACAGGCTTCGTTACACCGGAGGAGCTGCTGATACTGGCCGTGAACTGGGCGCCTGCAGCGTTCGGACGACTGAGGATGGCGACACGAGCCGCAGGCTTATAGGCATCGCGCATGAAGCTACGAGCGCCGAGTGTGGGGCGGCCGCGCGTAAGCCGCGTATCTCGAGCGCCGACTGGAGAGCGAGCCGTGAGAGGGGCATAAAAAGCCCGGCGGAGCAGTGCGGCGGCTCAGAACCAGTCGCACTTGAGCGCGTGTACGAAAGGCGCCCACGAGAGACAAGCAGAAGCAGAGGCACCCAAGGAGCAAGCAGCTCGGACTTTTCACGTACCGCTCAAATTCCACTGGCTTAAAATGTGCGGTGAGTATCGAGAGAAACGCCTTTCACCGCCACTTTGCTTTTACCTATTCGCGCGAATCGTTCGGCCTTGCCCGCGCAGCTGTCGCGGCTTTTTAATTACGCCCAGTGACACAACGCCGATTGACGTTTCTCGCGCGCGTCGATAACGTAGCCCTCGCTGCGGCGATAGTACAGCCGGAAGAGCGCGGACACTTCAAAAAGGCTCCAGACTAAACACTTTTTCCCTCACCTCCGCTGGCACTTTTAAATTTTACCGTGCGTATTTATGTTGAAAGATGCTCGAAAGCAAGTCGACACTTTCGCCGACCATAGAAAGGTAGGCCTTTTCGAAACGCAGAGGTGAGAAGGGGCGCGGCGCGCGCTCGACCCCTGCGCGTGCAACGACCCACGCCTGCAGGAGCAGTTACATTAATCCCGAGGCCGGGTGCACGCGCTTGCGAAAGCCCACGGAATTCTCAGCCTCGTAGCGATAGACCGCACGAGTGAAAGTCTGCCGGCGCCCGACGCTCCCATGCCCGAGGCTGCCGATATCGGCTTCCGCCTCTTTTACACTCGCCGTTTTCGTAATTGATGTAACGCCAGCAACCGGCAGCTTTTCACTTTTACTTCGCTCTTTTTCATCTTCCTCCATCTCAACTGCTTCTACTTGTATCTCATCGACGTTTTATGCAGTTACGGCTATTCGCATCCAAACCTCCAACTTCTTTTTATGCAATTTTCAAACATCCGTAGTCGCGTCGTAGATCGAGCTGTCGAAAGTTAACGATTCTTACGAAAGCAAATGATAAAAAGACCTTCTCCATGAAAAAATGCGTGTCGAAAGACGCTCGAAAATGCCTTTCGAATTTTCATAAGCCTCTCTTTCAAACTCTTGCGGCAACTATAATTTCGCTGCCATGCTAAATAAATCAGCCGTTAGCTGAATAAACATATTTTAAACGACACGTGTTTTGCCCACTCTATGCTTGATAAACAAAAAAACACCCGCCATGCTCCTTTCACTTTCTGACCAGAATACAAAAAACAAGCTATAACGAACGTCTATAAGGAGTAGGCACAAGTGAAGGCGACGATTTACGGACCAACCTGTGTATATATATATATATAAGCAGTCGAGAAATATACAAAGAGCGCTACAAAGAAAATAATTATCTTATGGGCCGCGCATTTAAATTTAATCGCGGCATTTGACGCACCTTTGGACAAGGAATTTCTTCTTTTTTTTCTTCACTGACTCAACGAAATGATTTTATTGAGTCAAACCTTGACATTGCAATGCATAATTAGGCTTTATACCTTTGCGGTCGTTCAACTGCGTTTCTAACGGAACGCGTGCACTGCATTGTAATTAATTAATCGGAGCCCTCGATCCGCCTTAACTTTTTTTCTACCTGTAAGCGGGAAACACAGAGTCCACTATCTGCACGAGGAATTACTTTAATGCAACGCACTGAAAGAGATAATAAAGGCTGAAATGCAGTTCCGTTTCCTCAAGCGATTAAGTGAAAATGGAAAAATGATGATTTTCCCCGCACGATTAATCGCGATAAAAAATTGACTAATATCCTCGGTAAGTAGGCACTTTGTACGAGCGAAGATGATGGCGATAAAATTCGATAAGATTATTTCGCAAAAGGATGGACATGTTATAATTATAGTAATGATTCAGATCTCATTAATTTGTCTTGCGCCTGCCTTTACTTGATGAGTCTCTAGGATTATCTTGATTAAATATCGATTTTTATCCTTCTCAAAAAATTGACTTAATCGTATCCGCGTAGAAATAAAAAGACTTTATCTAATTGGCGATATAAAAGGAATTGTCGCTTCGCATTTCCAGTAGGTGGATCGCGTAATAGCTCTATAATTGAGGAAAATCTGAGGATGGGTGGTATGTGGGACTGGAGTGCTATATATTAATGGATGAAAAATAAAAGATATTGTTAAAAACAGATATTTTTTGCGTTTTAGGAATTTTCGCTTACCTGAACTACCTGACGCCCAAGAGTCGCAAGGAGATCTTGGAACTCCTCGTCGGCGGGCTTAAGAGATTGGAGTACAGGGGTTACGATTCCGCAGGTAAGCAAAATGACTGTCAATATTCGTAAATCCTTTGTTTTTGTTTTTTATTTTTAATTCTTGAATTCCACTCGGACCAGCGTCAACGAGATAAGCGCATTCCTCCCAAATTGGAATTAACATATACCACCAGCACGAATGGCTTATGACGCATTTTCCTTCTCCTTCTTTACCTTTATTTTATTTTGAATTAGCTTTGAAAAGAGAAAGTGCAACGAACGCTCACCCCTTCTTTCTTTTTAAAATGCAGGCGTCGCCCTTGACTCGCCCGACGGCAAGGATATCGCCATCATTAAAAAGCAGGGAAAAGTCAAGGCCCTCGAGGAGGAAATCTTTCTGCGTAAGTCATCCGAAACGACCGCGTGCCTTTTAAAAATTCTGCTGTAAAAAGTTTCAGACGATGAACCTTCTTTGTAAAATGAAATACTTCACTTTTAATTATTATAAGCTATTTCAGGCTGAGTCAATCTATTGTTTCGAACAAGTACCGTCTAAACTATTTCTCCGTATTAAGGTCATTTTAAAATTTGAATAATCTATATCGTTTCGAAATCTACTCATTTTATTTTTTATCTTTATTTATTTTACGTAGATAATAATACTGACTTTCCAGTTTATACTCTTGTAATCCTGCGAAGAAAAGAAATGAAATGTTTTAAAATTAGTTTAAAAGTACAAAGCGGCACTGTTTCGCGTGTTACGGTACAATGGACATTGCACGAAGGAGACTGCCTGACTTGTGTGTTGATTTTTACGTAGATTCTGAATTGGACTTTGACTCAAACATTGAAAGTCACGTAGGAATAGCCCACACCCGTTGGGCGACCCATGGTGTTCCTTCCGAGGTCAATTCTCACCCACAGCGATCGGACGACGAGCACTCTTTCGTCGTTGTGCATAATGGTAAGAAAACTAAGAATCGTTATGATTAAGGGGAGTTTATACCTAAAATTTTTTTACAAAATCATTTGCAGAGCAATAGTTATAATCTAAATTAACTGTTTTTTTATATTATACGTAATATATTGAATTGATAACAAAATGAGTTTAGGTAGAAGTCTCTAGATAGTTACGCTTTGCTTATTTCTAAAAAATGTTACGTTGTAAATGTTACGTCCTCAACGGCTAGGAGTTAAAGAAAGCACGGCGTTCGATTCGTTTGCGATGACGAACGCTGCAGCTTGCTGCGGGGTTGCGCGGCTGGATCTCGACGGCTCTTGGCTGCTTCTGACAGCGAAATGCAGGACGATTAGTCAAGGAAAGAAAAAACGAGTTCCTCAAATCATTAAACTTCACTGATAAACAATTTCTCTTTATTTTATCTTCGCTGAGCCAACACAAAAATTAACTAAGGCAACGGCAAAATCAGCATTATGGTCCTCTCGACCAATGATCGTTACCCTTTTATTCTGATCGAGTGCCTGCCGACATTTTCATCCAAACTTCGAAGAATAAACGCCGAGTCGTTCTTGACTCGCATGATGCTCGCGTTGTTCCTGCGCTCTCCCGGAATATCCAAAACTATCACGCAGTTGACTTCGCCGGGGAATCGGCGAAAGTCGACCCACAAGCCGACTTCTTCGCCGTGCGCGGGACTCTAATATCTTTCCCACTCTTGGGAGAGAGACGAGAGCCTCTTATGCGCGAATTACTAAGAGAAAAGGTAATACAAATTATAAAGAATAGTCGCATCTGCTGTGTTAGCGCTGCGAGACAGCGCTAGCCGGATCGAGCTCACCGCTGCGAGCTCTTAACTCGGGCCAAAAATGTGTTGCGAGTTTGAAAAAAACAGAATGCGATTTTCCGGTGGCACCGCTTCGGACATCACAGTAGAATTTGAAATTATTTTATTAAGAAGTTGAAAAATTAGTATATGAAAATGAAGAATATTCAAAGTATTTTTTTAATTTTTCAACTATTTAATCAAATTATTTCAAATTCACAATGATATAATTTATGAATAATATAAGCCCAGTCTCATGCAAATCCGTGCACCAATGGGACTTATAGATTACGGAAAATGATTTTTTTTCTAAATCAGCTTAGCGTAACATGAAATGAATTTGGAAATTTTTATGTAGGATCATTTTGTGAGCAATGGAATATACATAGTTAACAATCTCTTCAATTCTAAGCATTATTTTTGTGTAAAAGTTATGAAATTATACAAATATTATGTATTAGTTTGACAGCGCCAGTAAACTACACAAATACTTAACAAAAAAGTGTAATTTAAATACGTTCGATTATTTTTCAAATAACACAAAACAGAACATTTTTAATATTAAACAATCGACATTTTAGATTATAACTTTTGTTTTATGAATAATTTTACTAAAAAAATGTTTTTATAAAATCCCCTCAAGATGTTCTGGCAATAACTACATTTATTATGTTTCAGGAATCATCACAAACTACAAGGATATTAAAATTCTACTACAGCAGCGTGGCTACACTTTCGAAAGTGAAACTGACACAGAAATTATCGCTAAACTGATCCATCACCTCTGGTGTCAGCATCCGACGTACTCATTTCGCGAGCTTGTCGAGCAAGTCGTTCAGCAACTTGTAAGCTCTATAAAAAAAGATAAACCGTTTCGTGAAACTTAAAAAAAATGTGTGATTTTGCAGGAAGGTGCTTTTGCACTGTGCTTCAAGAGCAAGCACTTCCCGGAAGAGTGTGTTGCTACGCGCAGAGGATCACCATTACTCGTCGGCATCAAGACCAAGACCCGCCTAGCCACGGACCACGTGCCCATTCTATATGGCAAAGGTGAAACTTACCGATTAATTCTCTTTTTTTCATTCTTTCTTTTGAGGGAATTCTAAGTCCTTTCGCGATCCTCGAATATCGATGCAGTGATTTTTTTTTATATTAAATGGTGTCCGGTAGTTCGCGAGTCCCAATAATATTTTAAAATTACCAACGTAATTCTAACTAACTGTTTTTGTTTCTTTTTTTTGTGAAAGAAAAATGTACACTAATTGCATGATTTTATATTTTTTTCTGTTATTCTACTGGTCATCATAAGTGCATGAAGAATTGTTTACCCACTGAGCATGACCGATGTAATACGTATCCATGTCACGAGAAGGTACTTAGCAAGTACAACGCTAGCACGCATTATTTATCCATCTTGAAAACTATCGAAATTTTATTTGACTTGTTTTTTTTCATATAAATAAATTAATGCTTTTACACACCATTCATTGTCATAATCACAGCGTAGCAATAGCAGGCAAGCGCTTTAATTTAAGTAAAAAATTCATTAATATTAGGATTACTAGAATTTCATGAAATTTGCAGCTTTATTTTAATTTTTATTTAAAAAAAGGAGAGCTTCTCTCAGTAGTTTGAAGTATATCCCGTATATCTAATGAAAAAAGTAATTCTCTGCTATTTAAAAAATAAGAAAAGATAAAGTAAAAGAAAAGCGGTCCGTTGATGTGGATACTACATGAATGTTTCTTTTGCATGAAACTTCGTCTTCCGGTTTGAATCCTGACTTTTCGCCCGAACAGACGACCTTCCAAGCACTGCCAAAGGTATATAACACACAAACACTATTAATAACTTTACCTTGGTTACTTAAGCTTCCGAGTACTCGTGGAAGAAGCGAGCCTCATTGTTACACGACGGCGATCGCATGGAGCGAAAAAAAAGAGAGGGCGGGGAGTGTTGCGGCAATACCGGTCGGCCTTTATTGCGCGCTGATTTCCGACTTTCTCTTCTACGCTGCAGCCTCACTGCTCTCCCGCCCTCTTCTTTCTATCTTCCCAATGATTCACCCTTTACGTTACTTTTTAACATTTTTTTATAGAGTTTCCAGTTAGTTTTAAGCAGTCGAACAGTGTGAGCTAGCTGAATACAATACAGCCCCCTAAACTTGAAATTTTGCTTTTTATATTTATCATCGCTTTAAGATACATATTTTTCAGCACTCCTACTTGTCTCTAACTTTGTTCATTTTTCTTACCGCAACAACTTGCACCTGAACGTCTGCTAGAAAAAGCAATACTGGGCGATATTGTACTCATGCACTTTACACGCCATCGCAAATGTTATGTCTATATCGGTTTTAGTTTAAATGATGGTTTCTTTAATTAATTGTGTTTTCATTTTTTTCTCTATTCTCCTGTGCCTCAAAAACAGCAGAAAGTGAAACGACGAACAAAGGTGCGTTTATATTTCGTGTTTGTATTTGTTTTGCATGCGAGTAGTTCTGATAAAACTGCGTTCATTGGTTGCTTAAGTGTTCGTATTTGAATAGTTGGTACTAAAATTGGAAAACTAATTTTTAACATAAGTCGGCGCATGAAAAACAAATTTTACAGGCGGCTGATCTGTGAAGTAAGGTAAGCCAATAAAAGGAACTACGTGCAAAATAATTTAGCCTAGTTTTAAGCCAATTAAACATTAGGGCATTATAATACGACGGTGAGGGTCTGTAACCTTTTGACTTGCAGAATTAACTATAGGATAATAGAAGAATGACGGTGTCAGACTGTACATAGATTTTAGCAAGGGGAGAGGTCCTACTAAAAATCTCAGTTTTAAAATTTAAATTGCACTGTAATTATAATCGGCCAAGTTTCACCCACAAGTTCTATACTAAAATTGCCCGAAATTTTGGTCAAAGTTTCGTACGAATTATCCTGCATAAGTGATTATTAATTAAGGGTGTGGGGGAACTTGAATATTCGTAGACTGATGCCTTTTGGTGTTATCGTGTTGATGGTATGTCGAAGAACACACGTTATAGAAGATGAAGAATTTATCTGAGAAAGTTGTTGGAAAGTTTAAAAATGCAAATTTGGCTGTAGAAGGACTGAGAGACTTAAATACTTCGCTGTATGAACTAATTAATAAATTCATTAAAACTATTGAAGTTAATATTTACTGAGAATTAGCAAATTGGTCTCTCGGTATGTGTTACAGTGCAACTTTAATTGTTAAAAGTAGCATGAGGTTTTTCATGACATCGCACGCTGCTGGAAAATTTAATAGTTATTATCCAGAATACGTTCAATTCTATTTAAATTTAACATTTTCTGTGCAATAACTTCTGAATTTTCCTGCAGGGCAGCTAAGATTTTTTAGTAGGGAGGGTATTCCGTAAGAAATAGTCGATTCAGAATCGTAATCGCTATAGCAGTATGAACTCACAGTTAATCGTTATTACGATCGTTTTGCAGAGCACCGGCCACACAGGCGCGCCGCTGATTATCCGATCATGCCCCGCAGCGAGAGCACTTCCGAGTTCCAACCGCTCGAGGATAAAGAAGTCGAGTACTTCTTCGCGTCTGATGCCAGTGCCGTGATCGAGCACACAAACCGCGTTATTTTCCTCGAGGTAAGTGTCCTTTTATTTTTTCACTTTTCTTCATTTAACAGGAGAAATAAAATAATTTACTCATCTCCCAGGACGACGACGTCGCCGCAGTTAAAACCGGAGCTTTGAGTATCCATCGATTGCGACGTTGCGCCGATGACACCCACGCTCGGGAAATCCATACCCTCAAGATGGAGATTCAGCAGATTATGAAGGGAAACTACGAGTACTTCATGCAAAAAGAAATCTTTGAGCAACCCGAGTCCGCCGTAAACACCATGAGGGGACGTCTTAACTTCCGCGATAATTCAGTTACCCTTGGTGGAATCAAGGTATAATATAATGTAACGACCGGAGGGCAGAGAATATCATTTTTCAAACATGAACATTGTAAAAAATCTTCAAATCTTTCATTGCCGTATTCTTTCAGGATTACATTCCAGAAATTAAGCGATGCAGGCGTCTTATGTTGATTGGTTGTGGAACTAGCTATCACTCAGCCGTGGCGACTCGACAACTTCTAGAAGAACTTACTGAGTTACCAGTGATGGTCGAGTTAGCCTCCGATTTTCTTGACAGGAACACTCCAGTATTCCGAGATGACGTCTGTTTCTTTATATCGCAATCTGGTAAACAAACGTTTCAATGAATTTTTTTTTAAATACACGGAGAGAAATTTTATATTAAATAGTACATTTTTATACCAGTGTGAAACCGTATTTTTCTCCACGAGAGCCGCAAATCGCATGCAAAAATGCGTATTTGAGGTTGGAGTGGAGAAAAATTACTATGTTCCGTAGAAACAGTGAAATACATTCAACCTATGATAATTTTTAAAATACAACATTAAAAATTGTCATATGAGTATATCCCAGTATTCCTACGCAACATAGTAATTTTTAATATATAATTTCTCTCCGTCCACACACTCACAAAAATCAAATCTAGCTGATAAAAGAATCCAATAAATAGCACTGGAAAATTTACTTATTATAGAACCAAACGCATTATGTAGATTGACAAATTAATTTCCATCTAATATATTCTTCAATTAAATGAACTGATTTTAAGTGGATTTGTCTACTAATACTAAGAATCTATTTTTGTGTTTGCAATTAAATTGAATAATTAATAAAATAATTTTTCACAGGGGAGACTGCTGATACTTTGATGGCTTTGAGATACTGCAAGGGACGTGGTGCCTTGATCGTAGGTATTACCAATACAGTAGGAAGCAGCATCTGTCGAGAATCGCATTGCGGAGTTCACATCAATGCCGGTCCTGAAATTGGTGTCGCAAGTACTAAAGCCTACACTTCACAGTTTATCTCGCTCGTTATGTTTGCCCTCGTTATGAGCGAGGACCGAATTTCCCTTCGTGCTAGGCGAACGGAGGTATTTATTTTAGTAATTTTATCCTTTCTTATTGCTATTAGGGATGGAATAGTGTAATAATAAAATCATTTCACACCAGATCATAGAAGGATTAAAAAATTTGGACAATCAAATTCGTGAAGTTTTGAAGCTCGACGATGAAGTTAAAGAACTGGCCAAATCATTGTTCCAGCACAAGTCTCTTCTTATCATGGGTAGAGGATACAATTTTGCGACTTGCATGGAAGGAGCACTTGTAAGTTTTCAAGTAGTTAAATGACGACTAATCTTCGTGAAATTGTAATAAGGGTCTTGATAATTTTTATGCACTTTGCAGAAAGTCAAAGAATTAACCTACATGCACAGCGAGGGTATTATGGCCGGTGAACTGAAGCACGGACCTTTAGCGCTTGTCGACGACTCTATGCCCGTTATCATGATCGTAATGAGAGATCCCGTATACATTGTAAGTATATAGTAATAATAAACGTTTATGGTAAATTATAGTATTTACAAAAGTTTACGGATTCACAGTTTAAAATATGTACATAGAAACTCTTAATATAGTACAGAAGATAAATATCACACTCTTTTTAATAACACATTAAAACAAGCACGTGGGCGACAAAGAGAGTTAAAAATTAAAATGACTAGAAACATTAACAAAATATAATAGTAAAGTACATAATAAAAAAACACACTTGCACATACCGTTCACGTTAATAAATTCCTTTCACGGAGAAAAATGATTAGTCAAATTTTCTAAAAAAAAGTAAATAAATTCTGCTTAAAAAGTAAACGTAGTTATATAAATGTTTTTTAAAGCAATATTTACTTACTCGACTAAGCACAGTATAGAAGATCAAAGTGACACATAATTTTTTCTTAAATAATTAAGCAAATTTGATTTAAGTAGAAATGAGTATTTTCCACTGTAAGCCTTTTAATATTATATTTCTTTAATGTTTTTTAGTTTTTTAGCCGTAATGTAATAAGTAATGTAATAAGAGTTTTGTATGTAAATACCGTAATTTACAATAAACAATTATTCTATTCTATTCTATTACAGAACAAATTAACAGCTAAATAAATAATGACATTTACTGCTTGTCATCTCGGTTAAGAGTGAACTAGCCAAGATGAATTACTAGTCAATTTGAAAGGCTTTCATTACTTCTCTAGTAGATTCGCTGAAAAAGAAATGATTTTTATTTCAGAAATGCATGAACGCACTTCAACAAGTGACAGCCCGCGACGGCCGACCGATTGTTATTTGCGAAGAAGACGATAACGAAACCAAGTCTTTTGCCGCCAAGTGCCTGGAGATTCCGAAAACGGTGGACTGCCTTCAAGGAATTCTTACCGTCATTCCCATGCAGCTACTTTCCTTTCACATTGCTGTACTTCGAGGCTGTAACGTCGACTGCCCACGAAATCTTGCTAAATCCGTCACAGTCGAGTAGAGAATGAAGGAGCAACATCAAAGACAGACAAAGATTGACTCGCTAAAGGCAGTGCCAAGAAGAGCGGAGTCGAGAGAAAACAAGCTACACGTGCTCGGTGCCGCAGTACCGTGTGCGCCATTTATATATGAAATCTTCATATTGGATGTGATGTGATGTATATTTGTAAATCTTATATCTGACTACTAGAGTCTGCAAATTAGGTGAAGAAGAAAAAGATTTTTTTAATTTTTTCAATTGAGCTTCAATCCACTTGTATGTATATATATTTTTTAAAGATCAGTAGATCAATATTCCAAGTAGAATTAACGAAAAGCGAATGGTCAATGTAACTGTGCGGTCTACACTGAACGAATCTGAAGTTATTATTCATAAATGTTTGTATAAGATGCGTAGACAGCCGATGACAGCGCGCAAGTAGTAAGAGGCGCGCTGTGGTCAGATTACGACTGGACGAGGCCGCAGGCCTTATCTACTGAAAATGCGCGTTCTGTTACTACTTAGCGCATGTTAAAGCAAGCGTCATCAAGTGTTTGTACACGACAATAATAAATTTTCCTATTGTACGCAAGCACGCTGTTTTCCTTGTTAGCCCCTCCGAGAAGCCGCGGCGACGCCGTGGATAGCTTGCTGGAGAAAATAGAAAAGAGGCGTGGAGCCGCCGTAGAGCAGGAGTGGAGGTCAGCCCGACGCGGCAGTAGTAAAGGTTCGAAAGCCGTCAGGCGCCGGCGCAGGGGTGGCTCCCCGCAAAGGGAAGGCGCTCTCGGGCGCCCGCGCGGCTCGTAAATGTTGCAAGAGAAGCTGGGCCCGCCCTTCCCGGCCCCGAGCTACGGCGGCTCGGGGGCAGAGGGAGGCAGCTTGCCTGCGGCTGTCGCTCCATCCTCGCGGAGCGTGCGCACTGCTCGCCGGCGCTCGCGGAAGCTGGCGGCGTCGCACTACGCGAGTCAGTCGACGCGCCGCCGGCGAGCAGTGCGGAGCAGTGCGACCCTCTCCCCTCGGCCGCCTCGTCGTCGCTGCGCCAGCCCTCCCTCTCTGGCGGACGCAGGCGCGCGCACCCGCGCACTCGCACCGAGGCGGAGGAGAGGCCGAGAGGCGGCCGCGACTCGCAGTCCGCCGCCCCCGCAGTACCGTGTCGTCGCGTCCGGGGTGTGCTTTTCTCGGGCGCCGCTCGTTCTCCAGGCTCGGCGCAAGGGCGCGCAGCCACTCGCAGCGCCAGCACGTCGCCAGGAGGCCGGAGCGCGCAGGCAGCCGGAGCGCCGAGCAGCCGACTGGCGCTGCGCCCCGCGTATTGATCGCAGCCGCGCCGCCAGCCCCTGCGAGCGAGGCCAGGCCCCGCAGCCGGCATGGCTGCCCAGGCGGCTTGCACGCGCTTCAGCGACAACTACGACCTCAAGGAGGAGCTCGGCAAGTGAGTATGGCCCGCGCCCCGGCCCCCGCCCTCCCCGAGCCAGCGGAGCGCGGCTATTTTCGCCGCGGCGCGCGCTTTATTTTTAAAGCCCGACGCCCTCCGAAAATACACGAGCGGCGCACCTGGCCGGCGCTGGCCTTCGCCGAGAAGGCGGCCATCGGGCGCTGCTCCGCGCGTCGGCCGCGCGACCGCCTGACCCAGCTACCTGTCGCATTGTTGCGCCCGCGCCGGCCGAGCGCGAGCTTTCGCCGCGCGCGCGCGCGCAGAGCAGACGACGGGCTCGGCCACGGCGAGGGGAAGCCCGCGACGCGAGCCCCGACGGACGGCCGCTCGGGCTATATTTAACGAGGCGCGAAGCTGCCCTCCGGCTATATATACGGGCGCTGCGTGCGCGCGAGCCTGTGCCTGCACGCCGCCACCGTCGCCAGCGAATCGATAGAGTGGAGATAGGCCAGCCGGAGGACTTTGCCCGATGGCGCCTGCATGCACGTGACGCGCGATCAATGGAGCACTCCGCCCTTCGGCTCGGCGACTCCGCGGCCAAGCCATTCCCGAGGGCTGCAGGGGCGCGAGCGCGTCGGGGGTCGCCGCGGGACCACACCCTCCGCGAGCGCGAGGCGTCGCGGCCGCGGGGCCGATGCCAATGACACTTGCTTACGCACTCTATAAATACCGCTCCGCCCCCTATTTTATTTATGCGCGCCGCTTTAATTGACCGCCGTTCTTTACACACTCCGCCAGCAAGCCGCTTCCGCCTTATTTATGAGCTTATTAAAGAATAGCGCAAGTCCATTCATGCCCAAACCCGCGACGATCGGCCCTTATTCAGTGGCCAGTGTCCTCTGCCGCGTATCCATTGGCCGATCGCGCAAGCTACACCGTTTCTTTGCTAGACGCGGCCCCGTATCGAGCCCCCAGCACGCCATAAGGGATTTCAATTGGTCGCTCCGAAGCCTTCTAATGGTCGCGAGACAACAATTTCACCGAGATACATCCGTTTAATTGGGTTACCGGCGAGACAACGCGGAAAAGAGCCAATGAAAGCGCGAAAGCACACTCGGGATCAATGACCCGCTGAGCCATTCCACTTTCTTTGCGAACCTGCTGATCTCGCCCAATCCTGCCAGCTCTTGCAGTTCGTCAAAGCGCCAGCTCAAAACTGCGCTCGCTGGGCCTCCATTAGCCAAACTTTCAAATTGCAATGTAGAAAATGCTGCACTGCAGCATAAAGCGTTTAATAAAACAGATCGGTAAAATTAGCATTTGTTGAAGCAGATGTTATGCGGCTTTTTAGGAGCCCCCGAGAGTCAGGAAGATATCTCTAATCGGGAAAGAAGCCCGACTCGGCGGCGTTTGCACGCTTGCATTAGGTCAAATAAAAAGAGGCGCGCTGCGGAACGGCGAAATCGAATCGATATTATTTCGTGTGTGCGCGCACGTGTCTGTCTATGTGACGGGCCGATGGGCGCACGCGCCTACGCGCCTAGCAGCGCGCCCACGCGGTCAGCCTGCACGTGTCCCACGATTATCGCACTTGAACTATATTTTCCTTTTGGCTACCCCCGGCCCCTCGCCGTCTTCGTCGTCTGTGCCCATAAGGAGAAGAAACTTCTTACAGAAATTACTATGCTCTTTTGTATTGCATTCTACCAAATATAGTCAAATTTGCTAGAATTGTAATAAAATTTTACTATACTGTCTAGTAAACATTTTTGTTTGTTGAGTAATTTTTACTACAATTTTTCTTCCCGACAACTTCAACATTTTCGCTTTTGTATTAATTCAAAAGTAAACAAATGTCTTTAATGTACAAACTAATGTATAAAGAACTATTTATAAAGCATAATTTATGAAAGAAAGTATTTTAAATTAAGAAAATATTTGTCTACTTTTTGGAGATGTAGCACATAATTTAGTGCGCTTAACGTTTTTACTAAATATTTGCGTATAGTTTACTAGAGCAGTGAAAATAAAATGTAATATTCCTGCAGTTTCATAATTTACAGAGAAAAATAATATTTATCTTGTGTCAGTTGAATTCTAAAGAGAAAAATAATGTTTAGAAGTAAACGGATTTTTAACGATCATCCACGCTGGTTGCTTCATAGAATAAGTCCCTGCCGTGAGGGAGACATTTTTACTCGGCGCACCAAAACTTTGCTACCCCCGCTTCTCTTTTTTCTTTTCCCTTTTCTTCTCGCTCTCGACACTCCAAGCTATTTATAAGCGCAACGATGAGACGATGACGCTTATCGATTTTCTTGCCTTACAAAGTTGTAACGTACACTTTTTTTCATGTGTCTACTTTTTTTACTACCACGTTGCCCTCGATCTCACCTTTTTACTTATTATTATCTATTTGCAGAAATGCCGTTAGTACCGCGCTATACATCGTTAAAAATCTGACGAAAAATAAAAACACAAAATGTGTATTTATAATTCGATAGAATTGTGTAAATTCTAAAGTCTTGTTAAGTAAAATTCTATACACGTTGAGGAAGAAAATTACACGAAATTTCTGTAAACTCGAATGCAGTAATAGAATAGAGTAGAGTACACGTTTATTGTAAAATGTAGTATTTACAAATAAAATAATACATATAATAAATTTAAGTATAAAAACCGTTTTTAAATTAAGAAGTTCAATCTTTACCATTACAGAACCATTTAAAATTTACCAAAAATGTTTTTAGGTGATATCACAGTCAAATTTAAAAGTAATTAATACTAAAAAGCAAGTCATAATAATAAAAGTAATATCACAGTGTGTAAATTTAGAATAAATTATGTAGCTAACATTTGAGTGTACATAAAGAAATTACAAATCATGTGTACTTTTTAGATTTGACTTGTGTGATTTAGAACACACAACTGGTGCCTTTTTTAACATAAATTACAAGATTTTCAACCGTGTACTCTACTATGTAAATATGAATAAGCGAAAATCACTTGGAATAAGTACTTATTCAATGGGAATTTAACTTATTCATATTTATGGGGTATGATATTAATGAAGCCATTGTATGCAGTTTATATTTTTTCATTGGAGAATGTCCCGCGGGTGATGAGCTGCCGATGGATTCGTCCAACTCGCGCTTGCGGAAGGCAATGCTCGAATTCTATAGGTCGACTGACGCTCGGCGCCGCGTGTGCCTATTTTTAGAGATACCGTGACTCGATCCGCTTGTCGCTCTATTTTTCTGCGCTGCTTTGGAAAAAGAGTGCCCCAAACGGACACAAACACTCGCCATGAATTAAGGCTACTCAGTTAAAAAACGTCAAATAAACAAAAGAAGCTCATCAACCGATAAAGTCATTGTCTTGTGCAAATGATGCCGAATACTCAGAGAGGGAGAAGGAAGTTTAATATATTCTCGCAAACTCGTTATCCTTGAAACTATTCTCCAAATGCACGCAACTTTTTTTGTGGCCTAGAATCGAAAAATCGACCGGAATTAATAAGCATTGCGACGGAGTAAATTTCGTCCGTTTACTTAGTTGCAAAGGTATTTTTTTGTCGAGATTATCGATCGACGAGCGCAGCGTCGGGCTGTACAGTCAAACTCCGTGAATAATTGAATGCTGTTAATGAACCGTCGAGTTCAAGGACGCAAACTAGTTTTTCAGCTGTAATTATCTGTAAACGGTGCGTCTGCGTCTTTGTGGCTCGAAAATTTTTCTCATCATCGCGAAAGCAATAGGCGATGAAATTAAAAATAATCCCTGGCTCTGCGGGGTCAGACCGCTACTTTTTATAGCGACGGATCTTTACCTTTTCTCCGACCTATCGGGAGCGCGTTAATCTTTCAAGACGTCAAGGCTGATATCTTGTACCGGCCGACTTAAATCCGATTAGGTGTGCGCGAGCTCAATGCATTGCCTTATAGAATTGGAAAGTGACTTTGCTCACGAAAACGCATTAAGACCGGATGTCTGGCCTTTCTCATCCTAAAATACATTCGGTTTTGCTGGGCTAGCTCGCCCTTTTCTTACTTATCCGCCCGCCAGGGATTCAGTCATGCTTATTTCATAACAAATATTAAGAAATAAATTAAAAAGCGCTTATTAATCCGGCGATTCTTCTCACATCTGACATGGCTGATAAAACTTTTTCCTCTTTTTTTTTAGCGAGTTAAAAATCCTATCACCTGACATCAGTTCGCTGAGAGAGCAATTTGTTAAATACTCGCTGAATCAACTCATCAGTTTGTCGAAACTGCCAAATTTATTTCGAAATGAATAACTTCATTTTTACCCCAATCATCCACAAAGTCCACCTTATTGACCTTTTCAGAGGAAGTAAAAGGTGTTTTGTTGTCTAGACTTATTTTACTCCACGGATAAGCCCTTTATTCCGTGCAGAGAAATTTTCATATGGTACTCTCGGAAAACCCATTTTATAAAGTGGATTCATACACAAATGATTAGTTATAGGTGATTATTCCGTTGGTGCATAAATGAGTATTAACTTAATAGTATAGCACGTAGCCTATATAATAATAAGAAATGTCTGAGAACACGTGTAATTGTCGATGGAAGCGAAGCCGAGGTAGACAAACACGTGAGCTGAAGCTTTTTTACTGCTCTGGTCGACGGTGCCGGAAAGCGGCAAGTTTGTTTCGCGCAGCGCCGGGAAGTTGGCTCTTGTCAGAAAGAAATATTTAGCTGATTGAAAGACAGATTAAACAAGTACTATATATTGAAGTAAATATTTACTGAAAATTGTAAGGAAAAGAAAAGGACATTTTGTAGCGTACTCTGCGCTGTTACTTAGGCCGTTAGGCAGGCGGAGCGATAGCGGCCGAGTAAATAAGGCGGGCAACTGTGTCGGCGGAGATAGCGCGAATGCGAGCGTCCTTGCCGCCATCGATTTTCCCTTGCACGGCGCGATGGCGGCTCGGAGTTGGCCACCTTGCGCGACTAATTCCGCGAGCGTGGACCACCGATGCCTCTGCAGCTCCTCCGTTTCGTGCCCTCCAAAAGGCCATGAGATATGCTCAGGGGAGAGAGACGCATCGCGGATTCAGGTTGCTTCGACCTTCGCGTCTCCTGTTTCTCTGTGCCGGTAGTCGGCTCTTTTTCTCTCTCGGCGTAGCGCGCGGCCGCACGCTACATAAACTTCATTAGGTCAGGTCACTCTCGCGGAATTACACGCTCTTCCAGAAATAACGACGCTCGCTACTCCCCCTGCGAGCATAACGGCTGGCTAATTACGCCCTGGATCGATCGCCGTTCGCCCCAGCTTTTCTCTCCGACCGTCCGTCCGCTTGAAAATCAACAAATTCGCTCCAGCTCGGGCACTCTTCTTACGTAGCTTTATAAATACGCGCGGAGACGAAGAAAAAAGTCGCGACGACGCCGACGACAGATTGAAATATCGGATTTTTCCTTTGCGAGCGCGGAAGCGGCTTCTCCTTTGTCACTGCTTTTTTGCGACTTCTCAAAGCGAGTTATTCCGAACCGAGCGAAGGAAAGGCTGTTGCGCGTCGCCACCTCTCCGCAACGCTGTCGACTTGAGCACTGCTAGAAGCAAACCCCAATACTTACATATCGGCAAACTGTCATATTTCTTTTCTGTCATCCAATAATCACCTTTTCGCCCCTGCTGATTCTTTCAGGAAAATTTAATTCAACGGCTACAAGAATCCATTAAATAGTACTGGAAAATTTACATTCATTTATGCTATGGATAAGCGAACCATCGTTCACGATTAGTTTGCTAAAACCTAAACGATTTCTTCTTCGAATAATTATACATTGTCGTCTTCCAATAAATGGATTGCACTTAATATCATAAAAAGTAACAAGAATTGAACAAACAAAAAAGTCTCTAATAAGCAGAAAAATACTAACAAGTAGCACATGTATGAAAAAATTCATATTCTTCAATTGAATAAATTCATTTTAAAAAGAAGTACTATTAAGACTAACAATTTGAGAAGGCCGAAGTAAATAAAAACTTAGCCAGAGATGGACTATTTCCTCGTCAAGTTAATATTTCATTTTTTGCGTCGTAAGAAGTTCATGAAAGCTCGTTAAAAATAATGGATCTGTCATAGAAGAAAAAGATGTCGGCAATGTTGCTTGACTTGCGCTTAATAATTGGAGGTAGTTGACTGAGAGCGCCGCTTACTACAAGACTTATAGATCTTAGGATCGCGGATTTTATTGAAATTTGGGGGAATGTATTCTTATATTAAAATATGAAGAATCCTAGAATATTAGAGTCTAACGCTCAAAATTTCCGACACAGTAGGTCCCTAAAATTATTTTTTGCTATAGTTTTATTTCATTATTCATTCCGCACTACTGAAATCTACATAATCTGCCAATAAAGCCAATAAAAGTAGATGAAAAGACCAACATTTTCATAATTGTTGTGTTAAAAAAATCTACTACTTCAAAAGTTATATAATATTGAGAATTGCATAAAATTCGATCATAAAACATTATCACGTTATTTTCAACATTCACATTGAATTGGGAATAAGTGTTTAAGCATTAAAGTCTTTTTAAGGCAACAACTTTAAAATTGTTGGTCTGTTCCTCTACTTTTATTGGCGTTGTTGGTGAATTATGTAAAGCCCAGGGGTGCGGAGTTACAGTTAAACAATAAAATTTAAAGTTTTAGCAAAAAATAAGTTTAGGATTGAAAATTTTAAGCGTAGATTTTACTAGCATAGCTTATTTTTTCATATTTTAATGTAAGGAAAGAGTAGCTAAAATTTCAATAAAATCTGCGATCCACAGGTCTTTTAGTTAGTTTTCAACTTTGCTCCTATATTTTCCTCTTTAACCTAGCTCGGCGCACGGTGACTTTGAAATACAATCTCGCTTGATAATTTTACATGAAAATAAAGCGTTTGCGCGTGTTTATACGGTTTTTATCAGCAGTACGCGAGTAACTTATCGCCTGCATAATTCGTCGCTCGAACCGTGCTATTAGTCATACCGGAAAGAGGCAAGTTTCTCTCCTTTTATTTTTTGCAGACAATGCTGCAGTCCTTTCAAGTATGTACCTATGTAAATAATTCGCTCGGAATGTGCGAACACGTAGCTTTAATGAGACGCGCATGTTCAAGTAGACTTGGCTTTATTAACTGTCGAATATTTTATTGGCTCTCGATAAGCAATTAAATTACACTTTAACACTAAAAGAAAATGTTGTACTTGTTAAATATTTCTTTCGATCAATTGTGTCTTCATGTAACTATGTTTTTGAAGCTTCTATAAATTTATTTAGAAATATTAAATATATTCATTTAGTTTTAAAGAAATATTTAACAAGGACTATCGAAGTCAATATTTACTGAAAATTATCAAACATTTTTTTCAGTGTATACAGATACTGTGAAATTCGCGGTTTGCTGAAAGTGATGAAAACCTATTGACCACAATGTTAGGTGCTCTAAAGTAAATATATTTTGAACTCCTGCAGCGTCATTTTATCCACCATGTATTCAGATGATTTAAATCGTTCAACTGATCCAAGGCGGGTTATTGAAAAGTAACAGTGCAGACAAACAATTGTAAGGGGTGAAAAGTAACAGTCAGGAGGAGCGCGAATATCCTGTTCTAGCACGGATATTTTTGGAATGTAGGACGCTTGCGGTAAACGGCCATCCCAACTCCTCGTAGCCGAATTAAACTGCAACGCGACAGAAAAAAGTTACAAGTTTTATTTAAATGTTAAATTTAGCCACAATGAATGATTAAAAAAACGGTATCACGGAGAATGATGATTAGTAAATTTTACTGAAATAGTAAATAAAGCTAATTGCTTTAAAAGTTAAATGAACGTAGTCGTATCAAATTTATTCCTGCAGTAAGTAAATTATATACTGAATTTTTTAAGCAATAAGTATACATGATTAAGCTGAGCATGTGTAAGTTACGGCGTCAAGTAAACTGTTCTTAAATATTTAACTTGACTCAACTATTTTACGTAAGTAGAAATCATAATTTTTTACTCTAAACCTTTAAGTAAATTTGACTAATAATTTTTCTCTGCATATTGCTACACTCCGCTCAATGGTCAAATAAGTGAATGAGGATCGATCACGTCGAGTTTTATCGATTTGTTGGTGAATATGAACGATATTGCTACATTTTGACCGTCAACCGATCGACCGTGTCTCGAGTACCATCATTCATTCTCCGAAAACCTGAATAAGGGAATTCTCAGTTATTCGTACTATCGTACGTTCATTAACATAAATGCTGCATCTTGGCTCAATTGACAATGAAAGCTCATCAATTACAAGGATTTGTGTAAGAATTCCAATGGAGAAATTATCGAGTTGACCGCAATCATTGATTATCTCGTCCTCGAAATTAAGTCGACGTTATTGATTTACATGAAAAGACATTTGCTTTCGCCGCTAAATGATAAACAACAATTATTAATGCACTGCTCGTTAATCTCTCGTTGCTTATTCAAATGGCCTGTGATTCGGAGGAAGAAGACGGGAGGTCGATTCGAGAGATCGATTGTGTCCGCGGCGATGAAAATTTCAAAAGCCGCAGTGTCCTCGCGCCAATTTGCCGGCTGGGGACTGCGCACCGCGCCACCTCGGAATTCCCAAGTTTCTGCGGTTGGCGGGGGGTAGACGCTAGCTTCCCAAAAGGAAAATCGCCGGAGGCCGGGCCGTGCGAGTCAGGGTCAGTCGGCATCGATTAGGCTCTGCTCCCAAGCATCTTCCACTAGAACTTCATTTTCAGGAAAAGTATTGATAATGCGTATACAAATTTAATTCAGGATAAAGTTTAACCACACCGAAAAAAGAGAAGTAGTTCTTACTGTTTTGCTGTAGAGAAAGATCTACTATATAGACTAGGAAAAAAAACACTATTTTGCAAAACTAGTAAGAATAACAGTTTATTTAAAAATATATTTCAATTTCGTTTCAAAAGTTAAAACTAAAGTAGAACTTCCTTTTTCCTGAAATGTAGAATGTAATTTAAAAAAAATCAGATTCTCCTCATTATGACCGATATTATTCTTTCTAAATAAAAATAAAAAACATTTCTTTCCGATAAAAATAAAAATGAAACAATTTTTAAAATAATTTTAATTATTAGCAGAAACATCTTTTTCGAAAAGTATATAGAATCTCTTTTATTAAAATAAAACAGAAAGTGGTCTTCAACAAGTAGATTTAGCAATTACTTTTTTTTCGATGCAAAGCTCATGTTAGGTGGTCGTTGCGGTACTAACATGGGCAATGAGACTTCGGGTCTAGATGTTCGGGCCAAAGCGCCTCTTATTGTGTGTGTGTGTGAATTTTGGTGTACTGTACGTAAACAAAGTTACTCCCCCCTTGTTCTAACATCTCGTCGGTAGATGATGTACGTTGCCGTCTCGCGTTTTTCGGTTAGATTCTGTCCAAACCGTTCAATTTTCAACTCAACTCTTTCTACTGTATTAAACAAATTTCAACTGTACTCTACGTAACAGACTGTAACATCGCGAATTGTGCATGAATCAGAAACTTGGTTATTTTCAATAAAAGAATCGTTTTTTATTTCTTATCTAAATAGTGAGTTTTATTACTTCATATTCAAATCACGATAAATTCTGGATTTAAAACAGTCTGTACAGTAGAAGTTTGACAAAACTACCGCTTAAGTTATTGAAATCATTCTTTACGCTTATTATTTCAACATTCGTCATTTAATTAACTCATTTTTTATTAACTTCATAAAAATTCATAATTTTTTCCAGTATAGAGTGACTATTATTAATAAAAGCTTTATAAAAAGTTCTTTCAAAATGAATATGAAATAAACAAGAAGTAAAGCTTAACTTAGAATAAGAAATGGATAAATGATAATAAATAATTTTGCAGTACTTTATACAAACTTAGAAGAAGTTTGTTTTAAATTTAAAAGGTGTTCAAATGACGAATGTCGAAATACTTTTCATTTTTACATTGTCTGTTTATGTCTAAAGTAGAATTTGTGAATTTTTCACTTATTTTCTATATGACTACGTTTTTCAATTCTAAATAAGGTAAACTGGGACAAGTCGGCACAGTTATAAGGGAAAAATTAAAATAAAAAGTATACCAATACGGAATGCATGCATTTTACTAGACTGTTTTAATTTGCGTATGATTACGTATACAAAGTACTTAATAAAACCATATATTTCTTTCTTTTATTTACTTATCGGAAAATTGCGCTTTTTACAAGTCATAAGAACAAATATTAAATAATCTTCAAACATCGATCATAAAAATTAGTATTATAATATTAAGCCTTTATATAATTAATGTTACATTTTACACATTGGACAAAAAATAAAAAATGAGCGTGTTATATTTATTTTCACGATTTTTAGGTAAGGTTAAGGTATGAAACTGGCAAATTGCGTTGATAAATGTGATGGCATCTTCCCTATATGGTATTAATGTTAGAAAACTTGATATAATTAAAATTTAGCAGCTTCCCTTTTTTACACTATACCAATGTAAACTTGAGGTCATTAACTATAAATATATGAAATTTTATGTAGATAAAAAAGTGTACTGTGGAGTGACAACGAAAGATATAGAAAATTATAAATCAAACCGCACATAATTTGAATAAAGGTCTGAAAAGGAACTAAATATTAAAGCAATAAATCGATAATACATTACGGCAACGTAATCAAAGGATCGAAATACATATTCAAACTGAACATCAGTGAAATAATTTTATAAACAAATGAGATATAAGGTAAAGTACCCAAAACCGGGACACTTTTTCAGACTAGTAAATAACAAATGGCATGTACGGAATGAAGAAATGAATTGCTTGGAAAATTCTTAGTGTAATCATTAATTTATCATCTATTTTGCCGATTTATATAAAAAGTAACTTGTTTGCATGATCTTTTATACTAAATAAATAACTTTTAAGAAGTATGGTCGCGGTTCCTAAAGTTGGACACTCTATGTCGAGCTGGGAGCTAAAGATGGACAGTAACGAACCCCTAAAGATGGACAATCTCTATTTACACTAGAAAACGTATGTCCTGCTTTTGGGTCTAGCGATCTGAGAGGTATCCTGAAGCTGGACGCATAAATTCAACTGTAACATAACCTCAAAAAGTTTCAAACTCTTTTAAATTTAATTCAAAGAGAAATTTCATAAAATATTGACGTGACCGTATAGTTAATAGTACAAATAATGCTAACAAAGAAATTTTTTACCGTTATAATCTTTTACTATACTTATTTTTTGTTGTCCATCTTTAGGTTCCATTCTAGAAGGTGTCCAGCTTTCGGGTACTTTACCTTATATAGCTTTGTGGCATCTTTTTCAAGCTGCCCCGATTTACCTTCATTGAAATTTTCATTTATTGTTCAAGTGACTTTTTCTCTTTTCAATAAATAAAAATTGCGCCTTTCACTCTAAGTTTTAGAGTAAAAAATTTTTACTCGGTAATTTAAAGAGGTTGTAGTATTTGAAGGTGAGAGTGAAACCACGGCTACTCGTAACTCTAAAGCTCGAGTGAACTAAAAATGTGTTCTATATTCATATACTATTATATAAGGACAATAAGAACTTCGTTAATAAAGTTCAAGCGTGATGCAGTGGTAGAACTCCCACATTCGAGTCAAAAGGACGATAGTTGAAATCTCATCCGGTGAAACATACCTTTCTAATAAAATGTATTTCACTTACTGAAAAAGTAAAATTTACTTATTCTACCTGTAAGTCTTTTACTACGAATGTTTGCCTTGTATATAGCAATTGGCAAAATGAAAAATGAAAATGAATATCTTATTAATAAAAATGAAAGAACAATTCTATAATTAACATTTTGCATTTTTAAGACGGTGCACGTGCACTAATTCAGAGAAATATTATTTTCGCTGGATCGGAGGGATGTTGGCGTTCTTGTTTTACAATGCAGGAAGGGGATCTCTCCTCTTGACGCGTATAATATTTCTATGTTACAACTATTTTCACTTTTTCTCCGCTTTCGATATTTAGTAATTATGTGGTATTGCTGTCAACATTCGTTCGGTTTTGTAAATACCATAATTTACAATAAATGACTATTCTATTCTACTATTCTATTGTAAGTAGTAATGAGGCATCATAATTGCACTGGCTTGCTTGGGAATTATTACAAGTTTCATGGGAGTTAGTCTTTTATACCAACAAATCTAACCTCGTTCAATCACAGCAAGTTTGCGGGGAACTCAAGCCTTGCAGCCCTTACAGTTGCCAGGTGTTGCGGTATAACGCGTACTCTAATCGCGAACTCGAGGTGCGCACACGCGCACAACTTTTGCCGATTAACTGGATTATATTTGAATTCGCATAGCATTAACTATCGTTGGGCTTTACCCATGAACTTTGACTTCTCTTCGAGAGAATTTAATTTTATTTAAAATTTTTTTATATACATACCCCCGTTAAGGTGCTTATTATTATCCCGGTGCGGAAACGAAAAGACAACATTTCGACGTGTGCATATAAAAAAATCGTGTATCAAATATACAAAATATACAGAAAATGTTTGAAAATAATTGTTTCAACAGATTTTCGTCATAATTAATTTTACCGTAAAAATGTGAATACTTTTACCGTAATCATGAAATAATTCGCTTATTATTTATTCCGCTTGATATTTCATAAAATGTCCTCACAATTCTATTCATAACGAATACTTAACGAATCCTTTAATTACAAAAAAATATTAAAAAAATTAAATATTCAATTTTTTGCTTTGTGAATACTTTATGAAACCTTTTAATAGAACTAAAATGCGATAAAAATTTGTTGACTATAAGATTACTTTATAAACGCTCTTTAAAAATCAATAAGATGCTTTTTCTCGAAAGTGTGCTTATCGCAAATTTAAAAAAATTAAAACAAAGCTAATCGTGGGACAGTTCGCAAGCTAAGAATTGAAGATAACTCGCTGTTTATTGGTACGATGTAGAAAAGGTAGAGAAAAGAATATCGTGGAGCAAGAATCTTGCCAATAGTGCTGGATCGATTTTGGCCAGCGCGTAATAGCGGCACGCGCGCGCACTGACACGATTCTCTCGCTCGGCGGCACTCAATCATCGAATCCGACAATTCGCCGCTTTCAATGAAGCGTTCGCAGCGAGGGTGGAAAAATACCAGGAGCGGAAAGTGGAAGGAGCAGGCCGGAACCCCTCCGAACACACGCGCACTTTCGGATCTGGACTTTGTCCGTCTCCCTCTTCTCCCTGGAGCCTCGTTGCAGCCGAACCTTCGAATGTTGTTTTTTATTTCGCAGTTCGGTCGGGGCTTTTCCCCTGCCGCTAATCTCGCCAGAGAGTAATTTTCATTTAAATTACTAAGATAGGACTAATGCCATTTGTAAGTTAAATATTACATTACGTCCGAGTTCTCTTTCAAACAGCCTTGAATTTCAAATTCAGTCGCTCCGAAAATGAAAAAAAAATAAGGGCTTTTACGCTAAATCGCTTGGACTGAAATTTCATCTTAGTTTATAGTGAAACCACTCGATTGATCCCAATAGAGTTAAATTTTTATCATTGAACAAATAATAGAGTAAAGTTTACAGTAAATTTTGTAAGATGGGACAGACTTAGTAAGCCAAGAAAATTACTATAAATTTTCGAACAATTACAATGCTTATAATAAAATTTACTTTAATTGTGGCAAATTTTTCCTTTTTGTAAAAATTTTATAATTTTTTCAAAATTTATTGTAACCTTTACCGTATTATTTTTGTTTAGTGTAGAGCGTTCTAATTTCGCTTTAAAGTAGAGTAGAATTTTGGAGACTATGTTCATACCTTTCGCTATACTTAAAAGTAGAAAAATCACTCTGTTTCACTCCATCAAGGAAGTTAAAATCCCTATAAAATTCGATCGAAAAATTGACTCCAATAGAGTTAGTTTTCACTCTATTTCACTTGAACCGATTCAGCGAGCTACATAGACTTCCTGTAAAAATGAATTTCAATCGATTAGTTTGAAAAAAAGAAGAAAGTCCGTCTGATAATTCGTCCAACTCGTCGTGCGTTGGTGACTCTTGGGAAGTTCTGCTGCGAGGCGGAGACTACGTATCGACCGGCGCATTGCTCTCTGTGACGTCCTCGCGTCCCCACCGTCCGCAGCAGCGCCGGCGCCGTTTCAAAGCCACCAAATGAAGAGCGCAACTCTCCTCTTTTCCCTTCTCCGACTACATCTTCTTTTTTTTTATTTTGCCAAGTAACGTGCGCGCGGCCCAATTATCATAATGACCCTGATAATAATGAATACCCTACAAAGCTTCATTAAAGTACCTTACATTTTTTGAGTGTCCTTTTTCGAATTACTCTCGCAAAAGTCATCGGGATCAAAAAGCCCTTTAATTTACTGAGCTAGCGTCCACGTCGAAAAGGACAACTTTTTGTAACCGTCAATTTGGTCAAGATGCTTTGTCCAATGCTAGGCTTACTTTACGAAATATTCTAAAAGCTTTTTTTGGCAGTGAAGGAATAACCAAAGCATATTGTACAGACTTTATAAATTATTCATCTTAGCACGCTAACGAAATTAAACCATGATTTATTTAAAAAATTAAAATATGAGTTGTACACATTTCTTTCATTGATAATTAGCATACTGAATTCGATTGAAGTTACACTGAGCAAAAAATATTATAAAAATAGTTACCTCATGCATTTTACTGTAAAGTATGGTAATTTTTATCTAACAGTCCAGTCTGTAGTAACATTTCCATCCCAGGTAACAATTTTTTCATACTTTTTTCTCTGAGTAAAAAAAAGATTTTCACTCCTCTTAGGCTGAGAAAAAAGTATTGTAAAAATTATTATCTGCAATGGCAATACGACCACAAACTGGGCTCTTCGATAAAAATGACCATACTTTACAGTAAAATTAGCTGCATGTACAGGATTATCTCCTCTACTATATCTAGTAAAGTGTCCTACATTTATGGCAGAATTTTCTTTAGAGTACACGGAAAAAAAGTTTTAGTAAACATTACTGTTTTATAACGCAGGGACATACTCGTCAAATATAATAAAATTTATAGCGTAGTAATTTTTACTAGAACTTTTCTCTCCGTGACGATAATTTTGAATGGAGAGTCTAGTCTGTGACTGCGCTCCTATGCAGATAGTATTTTTTGTAATATTTTTTTCTGAGTTTAAAAAAAGGAAGAAGTATCTGCGGGCCCCCACTAGCGCTCTCTAAGTGGCAGGGTGTGGCTAGTCGACGCGTAATCAGGGAATTGTGTTATATCGATTGCGCGTCCACCGAGGGCAGCGACTCTTTTCACAGACCCTTATCCACTGCGCTTTAGGCAAATACCGAGGGCGTATCGACTTTCACTTGGCGAGATTTTTTTACTATTTGCCGCGCGTTTCCGAAGAGTTGCGGATTAAGAACACAAGCTACAAAAACAATAATTATCGAAGAAGACTGCACAAATGAAAAGCAGGAGCTCGCCTCGTTGAGAGTCGATCTAGAGAATGAAGGCTCAAGGAATCTCATGGCGCGATGAAGTCGCCGCGGGTTATGTCCTGAGAGCAGCTGGCCACGGGCCAGCTTTCCTATATGTGTCTATAGAAGACCGCTCCTGCGTTTCTGGGGACGAAAATCAATTTCTCCGACCATTTCAAAATTATGTCATTCAGAAATAAAAAAACATCTATAAATATTCTCTAAATTTGAAGCAGTGAAAATTTAACATATTTGCCAGGTGATAATATTTTTCACCTACAAATGTCTTAATTTCGCTTATTAATAAGTAAAAAAAGATATATATTTTTTTCTTTTTTTGGTCACATCAGACCAGTACTGGGATTTTTATTGATTAAAATACCCATTTTAAATAAGTGGATAATTCACCTATTTACCTAAGTGTACAATTCATTTATTTTGATAAATAAATATTTTCTTAATGATTACATGACTATTCCTTTTTGTAGTAACGCGAAAGACTTCTAACTTAGTCAATAATTGAATTCTCGGTCGTTGAAATTTAGATAGTACAATGTAAATGGGCATGGATTCCATATTGGATCCGTATACTGGATCACGCGAAGCAGCATTCAAAAGAATTCGAGAGTCAGCATTTCGAAAGAAAAGGGCAAAGAAAAAAGCATCTCAGGCTAAGCTAAAAGTAGCATGCAACGAGGGTAGCGCGGAGGAAAATAACAAGTGGAAACGGCACGCGAACAATTGCTTCTTTTTTTCTCGCGTTTGCGCCGTCGCGCGGTGCTTCAACTTTGTTTTCTCGCACAATGTCGCAAAGGCGCCCGAGCCAAAGCCCCGGACCGCAAAGATGCTCTTTTATACACTTCATCGGATGGGCTTGTTTCAAGCGACTCGCTCTTTCCGATCTTGCCCATCGGTTTTAGTAATGACCTTATAATCGTTCATACTCTCTCAGTATTTTACAGCGAAGACTCTGAGAGAGTTTATTTTCACTCTACGTAAAGTTGAATTGGCGCTGCTATAGCTGTAGAGTGCCAGCTCATGACTCTGAGATGAATTAATTTTTCACCCTTAGAAAAATTAGATAGTAAATTTTATTAAAAGGCTTGCACTAAAAACTACTGATTTTTACTTAAATCAAATGTGCTTCAATATTTAAGCAAAATTTAATTAACCTTTTAATATATCCACACCGTTAAAAATCCGTTCAATTCTAAACATTATTTTTCTGTTTAGAAATCAACTGCTACAACGTAGTCGTAATTTTTCTCTATAAATTGTGAAATTACATAAATATTATGTTTTATTTTCACTGCTGTAGCAAACTACACAAATATTTTGATAATTTAAAATATTTGTATAAAATATACTTCATAAATAGTACTTTTTGCATTAATTTTCTATCCCTAAATATAAGTACTTATTTTGTGTAGCGTCCGAAAGAATCAATAAAAAAGGTACATTTAAACACATTCTTTGTGTTAACGAAAACGCAAAGTAGAGTGTACATTAAATACAATGTAAAACGCAAATATTGCTTAAAAAACTCAGTGTAATATGTATTTGCTGCACTAGTCAATTTTATTAGGTTTACTTAACATTTAGCAAAGTTTTTTACTATGTTTCTTCGATTAGTCAAACTATAGTGCGAGATACTCGCTTTTCATTTGTATTTATTTATTTTCTTTTTATATTGTTGGACCTTTATGTTACTATAGTACAGCTACAGCAAATCATATTTTAAAGTTACACGTAGAGAAGTGATTAGTAAGATTTACTGTAATAATAAATAAATTTTGCTTAAAAAGATAAGTAAATGTAGTCATATAAAATTTACTCAAGCAATAAATAAATTATACTGAGTTTTTTAATATCAGTATGTTTTAGTGCAAGCATATAAGTAAATTTATTAATATAATCTGAATGTATCTGAGTACTGTAAAAACGAATTGTATTATGTTTTTTATCGAAGCAAAAATGCATATATATATCTATACTAGGGGGGATCCCCCCCTACTTGCTCCGCTCGTCCACCTCCCATTTTGCGATACAGGCGAATTCTAGAAAATAATTGTTGCATTTTTCTCATTTTTTTACCTGTATACGATATGAAACTTCACTTACCCAATTGATTTAGCGATATTATTGAATAGATTTATTTTTTCAGTCAAATTCCAGAAGATAATTTTTTATAACTATTATTTTATTTTAAAACTATTATTTCAATTTAAAATTTTCAGCAACACAATAATTGCGTCATTTTTTAATTTTATTTACTAAATGCTCATTATTATCGTTTTCTGCTATGTCAATGATTAAATATTTCATAGACTGTATCGTTATACGATTTTGAAGTTAAAATTACACTTTCATAAAAATGTCGATTTTTCATATCTTTAAGTATCCAAAAATTTCATCTATAATATTTTCGTTTGTATAATTGATTTTGGGATTTTTGTTACTTTACTTTATCATCATAGTTTGATAAAAAATTGTCATTGGCTACATTTAAAAGCCAAAATTTAAATTCGATATCATTTTCCGAAATTATTTATTTTTCTTTAATAACATACATTTAAAATTTTGTCACAGTATACCTATTTTTTATAATTCCCAATAACTCTCAGTAATTCGATTCCCAGACGGAACAATTAGTAACATATGTCGAAAATCTCTTGATGCAAGAACTTCTTTTGCTCCAAATATTTCATTATAATCAGATAAATCAATTAAACATTTTTCTACAGCATTTAAAATGTCTTTATAATTTTTATTATTATGTTATTCAAACCTCCTATTTTTTATTTTTTTCCCTTTGTTTATACACCTTTGATTTAGCGATACAATTAAATCTGTTTACTTTTTGAGTCATTTTTCAATTGTCACTTTTTTCCCTTAATCTACTCTTTTACTTTACCGATATCATTGAATTTATTTATTTTTCAGTCGATTTCTAGAAAATAATTTTTCACCTTTTCTATACCTGTATATACGATACAAAACTTCATTTAGCCATTTGCTTTAGCGATATAATTGATTTTATTTTCATTATTATCTTTTTTTGCTATGTCAATGATTCAATATACCGTAGACTGTATCGCTATACGATTAAGAAATTTATTGTAAATTTTTTATCCACATTTTTTGGAGCTAAAATTACAATTTCATACAAATTGAGGAGGGGATGAGGAGGGAGGAGGGGGGAGGATAGTTAAAGAGGAGCAGGAATATTTTTTAAATATATGAAAAGACATCATTAAAATGATAAATATAACATAAATTAATGAAAAAAATGAGGAGAGGAAAAGAAGAAAGATGAGGGGTGGAGGAGGGGGGAGGAGAGGAATAATTTAAGTTTTGACCTTATAACTATATAATATAGGGAGATATATATATTTTCTCTCTTTACATCCTCAATAATTTATCGGATTTTATAAAATTTAAACGTTTTTATATAGTATTTTATAAGATTGTTTTCATTGGGGTTCTCTCACGTGTAAAGCGACTTGGACGCTTGGAAAAAGAGAAAACATTTACTGCGAAATAAGAATGTTCATTATTCCAAGCGTTCTATATGCCACGTCACGTACACGCATTTTAATTTAGACTTTAAGAAGGCCTCATACAAATTTCATTTCCTCTCTACGCTTGTAAAATGCTGTGTTCTTATCGTTCCTTATCGAGTGTAAAAAATACAACACGCAAGCTGAAAAAAAAAACAAAGACACATAGAAAATTGAATTTTTTCCTTTGTTGCGTTGAACGTTGAAAAAAACGAGATTTGGAGTTCACGTGCTTACAGCTAAAGGGGAAAAGAATGAGAAAGGGGAAGCGACATATTTGGGTCAATAGGTATAACGCTACCTGTCGCCGCGTCGGTTATCCACTATATTAAATTACACAGTCTACATGCATCGTGCATCAGCTACGCAATGTACTATTAAAATAATTTAAAACTGACCTTCGCGTTCGATTCTTCTTACGCGCTCTTCATTTATTTATTCTTTTTCGAAATTCTAGATATTGAGCCACTGAGATTCCGTGTACTTCAAATTCTACGTACGATGTAGTAGACGATCAATTTAAATAGCTATAAACATTGCGTTTTCTTATTTTACGTCTTAACGGGGATTTTTTTAATAGTCGTATACACTTCTAATTTCAATGAAAACTCAGAATTTTAGAGAAATTATTCGGTGCCGTGGCGGTAATTTATAAGCCCTTAGGGATATATTGTCATTGTAAATAACGTTAATTATATACGAAATCTGACGCAGTCACGTATTTAATACACTGAGAGCATCGTGACATGAATTAATATTCTTACATATTTTTATTTAAAAATTACACAGTACCATCGAGTTTATTTTGGAGTGTGTACAGGCTCATACGAAATTTCCTTTCATCATTATTGAAATTTTAGGGAGTGTTTAATTCTTAAATTAAATCAAAAAGAAAACTAGAATCTTAAGGTCAATCACTCATAATTTTCGACACAGTAGGTCCCTGAATTTTTTTTCACTAAAACTTTATATTTCATTATTTAACTATAACTCTGCACTCCTGCAGTCTACATAGCATACATAAATTAGCTAAAATAAAATCGAGTGAAGATTATTTCTATTAGAGTGAAATAGAATGCTTTTTTACTGTTAAATATAGCGAAATTAGATATTTAATATCTTTACTTTAGATATTTATTATTTACTGTACCTCAGAATGAAATTAAATCGCTTTATTCATTTAGAGTCAAATGAGGGGTTTCTCTACAAATTAAGACATTTTAGCGTGTACAGAATCCAGCAAAAAAGTAAATAAAAGTAGTGGCAAGGAACAACACTTTTAGAGTTGTTGCGTTAAAAAACTCTATTCATTCAAAAGTTGTACGCCCAGTCGAATACGAGTGTTTAAAATAACGTGATAATGTTTTATAATCAAATTTTATGCAGTTCTTAAAACTCACATATTCAATCGTATATAACTATTAAATCAACAGAGTTTTTTTGCCTTTTCCTTTACTTTTATTTGCTTCGTTGGTGGATTCTACAGGTTTTAGGGATGCGAAGTTATAATTAAACAATGAAAGTTAAAATTGTAGCAAAAAATTACTTTAGGGTCGAAAATTTTGAGCGTTAGACCTTAATACTCTAGGTTTCTTCGTATGTAGCGGAAAAACTTCGCTGCTTCCGGTCAGTGCGATACAAGCGCCGCCTCTCGCCATCGCTGTGAGAGTGAAAAATCAATCGCGCCTCCCTCGCTTGGAAAAATCCTTTGGCAGCGGAAATAAGAAAGCAATTAGCTTATACGTATCGAAACGTCCTTCAAATTCACTTTTATAATAAGAGGATTTTGCGGGGCAATATATTAGGGGTCGCGAATCTAGAAAAGCCGCGCACTTTGCGCCGACCCAACTGACCTTCCGCATGCTCTCAGATCGGATTTTGAATTTTAATAAGTTTTGAACTCGAGGTAAAGGAAATTTTTCCGCGACGGCAAGTATCTTGTCAGTTTACGCGATTACTCGGCCAATGACTTTGAGTTTGATCAATCGGGACGCGATACTCTGCAAATATTTGCAATTATATCGTCGCTCCTAGCATCTATTGCGTGTCTCGGAGCGAGTAAGTAAAGCTCCCTTCTCCCTTTGCACACGATCGATCAGCTCCTCTATAAAATTTAAGTGCTTTCAACGCATTTCTCCGATAAGAGTCGGCAATACAGGGGAACCGAAGAGGCCACAAAAACTTTTGCCTACATTTAAGGACCTTTTAACTAACCCGGTGGAAAATGTCCCCGTGGATCCATCATTCGAATTCATCTGAATCCACGTGAAATCCTTGTCTATCTGTACATGATATTTGCAGCTGGGAGAGCATCGGAAAATACGAGAAAAAAAAGAATGCCTCAGTAAAAAAAAAGCTTTTATAGTGCAGTAGGCTTGGCTTTTGAGAGAAAAAAGCGAGGAGATGCTAGCGCTCTCGATCTCATTAAAAATTGATCGGGGGCCTCGCTGTTTCACGGCCTCGAACGGCAAAGTAGGTCGGTGAGAAATGGGATGTCGGCCGAGTATCCCCCTCCAGCCCTCCACTATGCAGCGAACGACGCACGTACGAACGTCCTGCTCGCGGCCCCATGGGCCGAGCCTGCTGCAGCCTTGACTCCTTGGCCGCGCTTTCGAGTGGAAAAATAAAAATGAAAGGAGCAATTGATTTATTTATTACGAACAATATCACGAGCAATTTGACAACGACCATTGAAAGTTAAAAAAACGGACCACTCGTTGACATTTCTTATTAGCCGGATAAGAAAAGCTCGAGTCGAGATTAGCACGAAGAAAAAGAAAAAGGACCACGTCTCGCGAGATCTTTACGTCAGAGATGCACTCGAGTGAAAGCGTCGCTGTTTAGCGAATTCTGAGCGGTACCCAGTTGCATAATATCAAGTGCATATATATGGATTCTACATGGATTTCACATGAATTCCACGTGGATTCCACGTGAAACCACAAGGATTCCAAATGAATCTACATGAATTCCACACGAATTCCACATAAATCTGTATGAATTTACATTAATCCACATGGATTCCGCACATGAACATTTTTTACTGGCTAACTACTAGATGCAGTGCGTAAGCATTCAGTCACGAGCCGCTACCCGAAATCGAATTTGCAGCTTATAAATTTGTTATGACTCAGCGAGACTGCACTTGCTCGTATTGCAAGAGAGAAAAGAAAAGGTGGATGAAAAAGAAGAATTTAACAATTCCCTTGGAATTTAACAATTCCCGAGAAATGTTAGCAAATTGGATGGGAGGAGGCTTAGTGATTAAATAATTATTTTATTATATACCTCCTCGTCGAGATTTTATGAAAAAAGTTGAAAGTAAGATGGCAGAGCTCGCTGCTGCGTTGCAGATTCGTCAGAGATAAGCTTCCTTAGAAACTGCTGTTCACATTTTTCGGAAAGGTGAATTATTATACTCTAAAGAAAGGACAAATTTAATATACAAATTAAATGAGTCAAAAAGTCAATGTTTACATTTACTTTTTAAAAATATACATTGCACTGATATTTTGTAATTTAGATGGTTAAACTAGATTTATGTAATTGCAATTCAAATTTGTCTTCACGTAGATATTCAAATTAGTCTTCATATTCCACGTGTAAAATTCCTTTTTACCCTAGTTATCTATATAAAGTCCACTTTATTGGGCTCTTCAGGGGGAATATAATGGTATTTTATTGCCTAGACGTATGTTACTTCTCGGAGAAGTACTGGAGAGACACTTTAATCTCCAGAGATGCATTCTATTCTTCCAAGACATATTTTAGCTTTCATAGACCTATTTTGTTAAATAAAGTGGATTAATAAATGATTAGGCTAAACATTTTTATATGCACCTCGGGAGTAATAGGTGATTTGCTAAAGCTCGGGCAACAAATTTCACCCTTGGGAATAATCGCCTATTTTAGTCGCTCAGTGCCTAAATAACTATTGCACTTTTGTGATATGGCAATAAAATTCTATTTAAACTAATAAAGAGAAAGTTTATTAGGCAGTAGGCCCGCTACAAGCCCGATAACTTTTTCTTTTGTCAACGCTGGCTAATTATCCTGCTCTTTGATTGACGCACGTTAGATGCTACATCCTTTATTGGCGGGCCCTTGAAGGATCAACTTAGGATCTAACGAGCTCCGGCTCGCAATAAGGGCGAGACGAACTGCATTATTAAAGCACGAATACAAAGATATCCTTTCATTCTTGTTTCTACGCGAATTTAATAAATCCCATTACGCTAAAAATCAGCCCTAATTATAAATACTTGTTGCACATTATTGCCATACACCCTGCCAATATTTCATCTCACTAAAATGATGTACTTTGCCATTGTTACAGGGGCGCCTTCTCTGTGGTTCGCCGATGCGTGCAAAAGAGTACGAACCTCGAGTTCGCTGCGAAAATCATCAATACCAAAAAACTCTCCTCCAGAGGTAAGTTTTCAATTCAGATAATTGGATCTTTAAAAAAACAGAATTTTGAGAATCCTAGCTAAAAATTTTGTCCAGGTCTTTTACGCAAACTATAATTTTTTTAGTAAATTATAGTTTATATATAATGGCAAAATATTACTTTGGACCAAAGGTTCAGAAAAGTTCGTTTAAGTCGAGGTAATCGGGCCACTCGTTGAGAAATTTAGGAGGTAAAAACGAAAAAATTTCAAGCCAGTACACACAAGAAAGGAGCGATATTGCTGATTTTAGTTAACGAAGCGATAAAGTGTCATAGCTGAATGTGAACTTTGATACAGGGAGTTCAACATTTGTCCGTACTTAGCCAACTCTGGAGATTCCATTAAGTAGCACAAGACAAAGGCGAATTGACAAGAAACTATGGTTAGCTTCAGCATGGAGTCGATTGAAAAAGTTTTCGCGACGAAAGGGTAAAAAAGAAGATAATGAGAGGGAGTAAGGGGGAGCGAAAGAAAAAGAGAAGTAAGAAGAAGCCCGCGAGAGGTAGTAATCGAGTCAATTAAAATACTGCGCGAGCACACTTATCCGATAAATGGTATCGTGTTACAATCAATCGAATTAGTGGCTAAGAGGTTGCCCCACCTCGCGCACACTCATGGCTTTAAGTCTTCTTCGGAGCGTAGCGCCAACATACCAACTTGACTCCATTTCCCAATGGAAAAAATTTCAATTACAAGTATTTAAGTATTCATAAGTAGCACAAGTGAAATTTTCAATAAGTGAACAATTAATTATACATAAGGACAATAAGAAATTTGTTTACAAAGTTGAACTTTACTCTTGTCTTGTCCAATAAAATTTATTTCTAGAGTCTTCGGGAGTTATGGATGTATTATTTATTTTATTTTTCTTTAACTCTTCAGATTTTAGCTTGCACGTTTCACTTATTGCAAAAGTAAAATTATTCAGTTATTCAATAAGTCTACTATTTTAACTTACATATAAGTGACTACTCACTTAATCTGGGTGGAAGACTTTTAAGTGCATATTCGCTTTGAACAAGTTATTTATTCCACTTTAGTATGCATATAAAACGTGCGATTTTGATTTGCATTCGGGTTCTTGTTATAATTTTGAAATTTTGAAAAAAAAAGTTCAAGTATTGATTGGAGCGGTTGGGAGAAACGTGCGCGCTGGTACACTAGGGGCTGCGCTAGCCACGGAAATTATTAAGGGCTCGGCTCTTTCGGGGAACGCGTGGGCGTGGCGGTGAGTAGGACGTTGGGAACGGGGAACGGACCTTGCTCCAGTGACCTCTTGACCCAGCTGGAGCACGGCAGCCGTCGCCTCGTCCTTTACACCTTTACCTGTCTTCGATCGCGGCCTACCTGTCGCGGACGATTTCAATTAATCCGAAGAGCGGAGCTTGCGAAAATTAGGCGCAAGTTTACTGCTTCGTTCAACATTTTTATCCTCGCCTATAAGTGACGCAGGATTCTTTTTTAATCAAGATTCATCAAGATTCATTTTTTCCAAAGGAACTCCATCTCCATAGCTTTACTGCAGCACATTTACAGTAATGCACGCGCTCGGGAAAAGCAATCGCATAAAGAAAATCGAGGAAATAGATCAATATTTAATTATCGTTCGGCGCGCTCCGACAAGAGCGAAGTGAATGAGGGCTTTACCGAGCTCTCGCTTCCCGTTAATAATTGCGCTCGGAGCAATTGCCGTGAATATCTTGCCTACTAAGGGCGCGATTGCGTCATCGGGTCATTGCGAGCGCTCGCTGCATCCGAGGAATAAAATTCAAAGTCGAGAAGCAATTTCAAGTATAACGAAGCAAAAGCGTCGGGACGCCACTGATTCGAGCGAAATTTACAAGCGGCCGCCTTCGCGCTCCCTCCTGCAGCGTCGGTTTAGTAACGAGTTTAGTAGGGGAACAAGAGTGGCTTGTTAGCAATGCCTCGTGCAGGCAAATATTCCCTTGCGACGAGTTCCGAGTCCTCCCGTCATCCCTCTCACAAATTCACCACTGACTGACTCCTCTTCCTTTACCGCACGTCAGATCGTTCACGGCCCGTGCACTCACAGATCTATTTGCTAGTTTTCATTCAATTTTTGCTTCAATATTTCCTAATAATTATTTTCATCCTAAAGTCCACTTTATTCACCTCTGCAGAGGAGTCAAATGTTTTTACATGGAATAAAATATCATTTTACTTCCTCTGCACATGTCAATAATGTGGACTTTCTGGATAATTAGGCACAAAATAAATTTAACAGTGAGCGTGTGTTATCTTATTTTTCCATTGCGATAAAATCCTGGCTTTTAACAGCTGCTTTTTGTTAATTAAATCAGATACGCAAAATGTCGAGCTAATTTTAATGACGCATATATTGAATAAGTGTATTTTACTTCGGCATTAAAGCAAATCATCAATACGGATGACCTATTGGCTGGACATTGTCCGCCCGGGAATTACAAACCTCGAGAATTGTCTCTATGATTGCGCCTCGGACAATGACCACAGATTGTAGGGTTGCATTTACAACGGAGTGACCGAACGGCGTGTGGCGCGATAAATTCATCAATTGATTTCCAATTAATAAACACCAATCAACGATGTCATGAGATTTTTCCAAATTCTACAGTAGAATCTACACTCTGCTAAATTCCTAATTAAAAAATTAATTCTGAAAAACACATACACACTGTTGCGTGATAACTCACATTTCTTTTCTGTTTTCAGATTTTCAGAAGCTTGAGCGAGAGGCACGGATATGTAGGAAACTTCAACATCCAAATATTGGTGAGTAAAAAAGTTTTTCTACCTGTACGAAAGATAAGATATGGTGAGTAGAGTTGTCGTTTTGTTACTACACGAATACATTAGAATAGATAAATTGCAAATACGCAATTTAATGCAGCAATCGTTGTTTTCATATTGTGCGCAAGCTTTTTTCCTCTTCGCTCTTTCCCCCTACATTGCCGAATTTAATATTTTTCTATTACGAAAAATATTTGTTTAGCTTACTAGGAAACTATCAGATCTGATCCGGATCGTGGATTTTATTGAAATTTTGACCAATGTTTTCTTACATTAAAATATAAAGAAACCTAGAATATTAAAGTTCCTAAACTTGCTTTTTGCTAAAATTTTATATTTCATTATTTAACTGTAGCTCCACATCCCTGGGATCTACACAATTCGGCAACAAAGCCAATAAAAGTAAAGAAAAAGACCAAGAAAAAACGCTGTTGGTTCAAAAGTTATGAGAAATGATTAGTAAAATTTACTGAAGTAGCAAATATTGCATAAGCAGTGAACGTGACATATAAAATTTACTCGTGCAGTAAGTAAATTATACTGAATTTTTTAAGCAATATTTACTTACTTGATTGAGCAAAGCAAGTATAGGTTAAAGCGTCAAGTAAAAATGAGTATTTCTTATTGCAAGTAAATTTAAATAAATTTTATTAACCATTTTTCTTCGTGTAACTTTAAGGATCTACTGTGTCAAAAATTTAGTGCCTATTTTCTTCGTATTTCAAAGTTCGCATATTCTAATCCATCTCACGCATTGGAAACGAGACAAACGTGCAGACTGATTCACGGCAATCATTGGTCCGGGGTCGTGTTTTCCCATTCCCACTTTAGTATTTGTTATTGGGCGAGCACCGAATCAGATCAAAGCGAAACTTCTCTGTAGACGGTTGAGCCATACGGAGACGGATAAAAAAATATTGAAGCCGTTGCTCTTAACAACGAGGTAGTGATTTTATTTTTTCGCTCGTTAAGAAAAAAGCATCTTCCTTTTTGTTCTTTGAGCTTCGATTTGTTAAGAGCTGTTAATAAGCTGCTTTAAAATATTTTTAATAAAGCTATTTATAATTATACAGTATTTACGTTCTCGTTATTTACACACTAATTTCTAATAATCCGCGACTCGAAGGTCTACTGTTAGTCTTAAAAAGTGATACTTTCGGATGACTGTATCGGTGAAGCGACGATTAAAGTGCCCTCGGCACTTGAAGCTTGACGGTCGGCATATAGCAATCCGTGCGCGAATCTTGCCCTTGACCAATGCGCGCACCTCTGGCACGTCGGCACGCAGCTAAACGACGACGGCGACGCGCGACGTTTTGGCTACTCGCCAGATCACCGTCGCTTATTTTCCTGCATGAAATTCCGCGCGAAGACATTCTATACGCTCGGCCACCGGCCACCAGAGTCCACGAGATTATTATATTTCTAAAGAACGCTTCACTTCTGCTATGAATAACTTAATGGAGTTCCTCCGAAAATCTATTGGATGGATGTATTTCAAAATTCGTGGATGAAAATTCGGACGCAGCGATATTTTCATAATCCTCGAGTCTGAGGAGCGCAGGGCGATAAGGGAGAAAAAAAGTACAGGCGTTGCTATATTCCTTGGCAGCGACGCTTCTCGCGAGACAAAGGCTATGCCTGCAGGTGGCAATATTTAGATCAATACTCGACTGACGTTGCAAAAGCCTGCAGGCTCAATTTCTTTTTCTTTCCCGTCGCCCGATAAACTGGATTTTTTTGCATTTATTATTGCTTGTAAAAACGAAAAGTGCAGAATAGCAATTGTTCGAAAGCGCATTCACTACAGTGTGCTACTTATACAACAATGGAAACCGATAAAATCTAACTGTGACGATAGAAAATTGTAAATTTCTCGGAAGAATTGCAGCGCGAAGAAAAATAAAATAAGCAATGGACTATCGACCATGGCGGCTCTTATCGTCGACGATTCGGAAGTGGGCATAAGATCCGTTGCAGTCAACAAGTAGTATATATTGATTTGCGCCCCCAGGCCAGCTCCTTTAAATAGAAGAACAGTAGAATAGTGATTCGCTGCAAATTAAGTTTAACGAGTAAACGTTGGATAAAGTTGAGAATAAAATTTGAGTGCGCCGCGGTATGCGTGGGACTGCACGTGATCGCGCTCATTGAACACGTGTTGGTCAGGGCTACTGTGCTACTATCGAGCAGGGGGCGTTTGAGGCTGACACCTCCGCTACCGCCAGTCCGTCATCTGATAATTATATACACGAGCCTCGAATTATATACGCTCGCAGCTTCATAAAGCTGCTCTTCCAGATGCTCGATCACAGCCGCGATATCTTCTTTGGAAACGAGGGGAAAATAGAAGGGTTCGCTGCTTACTTTTTTCGCGATCGCGCGCTCCCCGGCCTTTGACGAAGAAGCACGAATACGTAGAAAAACTGCCTGCGGTTTCATATTAATATTATTTATATAATCATAATAATGAAAGACCAATTGATTTTTTTCTCTTACAGTAAGATTGCACGACAGTATACAAGAGGAAAATTTCCACTACCTCGTATTTGACCTGTGAGTATTCAAGGCGCTCGAATGAGCCAGGCCGCGTAAAAAAAATTAAGTTTACCAAACTTCATATTTGACGCTCTTTGTATAATTTATAGAAGTTTAGCGATAAGTAATACATTCCAACATTATTATTTTAACATTCGTCATTTGAAAGTCTTTTAAATTTAAAACAAACTTAATCTAAAGTTTGTTAAAGTTGCATAAAGTATTGCCAAGTAAAATAACTATTATAATTATTTATAATACAATTTATCCTAAACTATAAAAGCTTTACTTATTCTTTACTTCATATTCATCTTGAAAGAACTTTTTCTAAAACTTTTATTAACAATAGTTTAAGTAATTGTATATCGAAAAAAAATTGTAAATTGATTTGCGATTACTCAAGTGCTCAGTTAAAGAGATTTCAGTCGCATTTTCTTACCGCTGAAAATCACAATAACTTAGAATTTCAAGTAGACACTACTTGAATGGTTAAGTAATGCGAATTCTTATTGGGCTTAATTTTATTTACATTTTACAAAATAATTAGCAAGTAATTAACAATTGCGTTTAAATAAAATTTGTATCTATTAAGCGGGCAATAATTTAAAATCATTTATTCTTAAGAGGTAACAGCATTGTAACTGCCGTAAAAAAGCATTTTTTCGTATTTTTTTTATTTAGAAAGGAAGGTAAGAGAATAAAATAATTTAAGAAAGTTATAATTATACAAATAAAACTTTTTGTCTAATAATATTCAAAAATGGCGGCAAAAACGCTGATATCTCCACACATCTTTAACTGTAGGAGCTCTGCGATACTGTAGCACATGATGTAATTTACAACCTGGATAAAAGAAGAAATACATTTAATCTATATATCTACAGCTAGTATAATGTGTACGAGATATTAAAAATATTTATATTTATGTAATTGACGAGTACTTGAAGAAAAACTTCTAATTTTCGACCAAAAAACGGCATATATTTATTTATAAATAATGTTTAAAATATCTTATATATATCACATATCTATTTAAAATATCAACGAAAAATAATGTAGTTTGTTCGAGTTCTGCTGCGTACCGAATTGAAAAATTGTCTTTCGAGAAAAACGCATTATTTTAGACAAAGTCATAGTTTCTTTTAGTCGTTTAAAAACATCGCAACCAAGATTTCGAAATTCAAATAAAAATATTTTTTTCAGGTATGAAACTTTTTGTCTCATATTCTAAAAAATTCAAAGTAGCTTTTAGCTCTTTAGCTTTTGCAGACACGTTCCGTTCTTCAAGAACAGATTTCACATTTTATTTAATTTTTTTTATCAAATAAAGTAGATTTATAAATGATTAGAATGAAAACTTTTATATGCACATTGGGAATAATTAGTTATTTTAGATGCATATATAACTAATAAACGACGAATGTTGAAATAATATACGTAAAGAATGATTTTCAATAAGTTAATCGGTAGTTTTTTTCAGTTTATACAGCGTAATGCCAATGTTCTAAAAAATATTAGTTCAAGCAATTAGTTCGGTAAAATCTCATTGCCAATGTTAGTTATTAGTATCAATGACCGGAAAATACGAACTTTAGATATAAACTGTTTATATCTTTATTACAATTACAAATTAAATTTTTGTACGCGGACGGCATTTTTATTGTATAGAAACTAAGAAAAATATGACCTCTCCTTGCAGAGTCACCGGTGGCGAACTTTTCGAGGACATAGTTGCTCGAGAGTTCTACAGTGAGGCGGATGCTTCGCACTGTATTCAACAGATTCTCGAGAGCGTTCATCACTGCCATCACAACGGCGTCGTTCATAGAGATCTCAAGGTGAGAAAAATAAAAACCCTTGGTTAGTATGTCCAACCACTTGCGATTTCGTCATCGTTACAGCCCGAGAACCTGCTCTTAGCGAGCAAGGCGAAGGGAGCGGCTGTGAAATTAGCGGATTTCGGATTAGCGATAGAGGTACAGGGAGATACGCAGGCATGGTACGGTAAGTACAATTCACTTTTCTCATTCTTCGTAAGCCTATAATTGACAAATCAATGCTAAAACATTATTCATTAAAAAAATTTAATTAACTATTAAAAAAGAGAGGACTATCTGAAAAGCTGAAATGGTAGCGAGTTTATCAAAACATCAATATTGATGAAGCAGCATAATGATTAGCAGTTCATTACGTAGCTCATAGGATTTATCTCGCTTGTATAAACGGATTATCTAAAAGTTTTATATGATTCATGTGAATTATTTGCGAATGCAGGTTTCGCTGGAACGCCGGGCTATTTGAGTCCAGAGGTTCTGAAGAAGGAACCGTACGGCAAACCCGTAGACATATGGGCCTGCGGAGTGATCCTTTACATTTTACTAGTGGGCTACCCCCCATTCTGGGACGAGGATCAGCACCGATTATATGCACAGATAAAGTCCGGTTCTTACGATGTAAGTTGTCAAGTTGAGAGCGCCTATCAACGTCCGAGGGCAAAAATACCGTACCTCAGCTGCGAATTCAAAAAGACTGTATTTAAATCCGCGAAAGATACGAAGCCGCATTGAAAAAAAAACGCTATCAATATATTGGCAGTTAACTTCCTCCATAAGTAATGTTAATTGGTAAAAAACGAAGAGAATCAACTATTGCAGAACGCGAACGACCCAACCGTTTTCTAGAGACAGTAAATTTCCAAAAACTAAAAATCTTTGTTTTCTCAAAAATTAACGGGTCTTCCAAACTGCCAAAGAGCTTGCTAAAACTCTAACAAAGTACGAACAAAATAAACAAATTTTAAGAAGATTTATTCAAAAGCAATTATTAAATAAATTTTCACCCTGTATATTTTACTTATTTTTATTTATGTAAGCCAGATTAATACATATTACATTACAAAAGTAATCCAGCAAAGAAAGATCAATTTCCTATGCGCTGCTGTGGAGACACTTAATAACTAAATTAAATCAGTTTCAATGAGACATCTATTCCATTTTTTACTCAAAAACTAACCTATAAAATCATTTAAAAAAATATACTTCTTAATGCATAATAAAGAAATGATAATGATTAATCTCTGATGGTAAAAAATATAAAATTGTGTGACCTTTCACGTGCATTTAGGAAAAATTCATCGACCTTAATAGACTTTCCCGTATAATAGCTATAAAAATGTTATTCATCATTTTTTATTACTGTAGCTTTTTATACTTTAAGTACTTACATAATTCAAGCTATTTATACATTATTAGAACCCAAACTGTGCTTTTTATTTCTACTATTGTTCCATCAAGGATATCTTAAATTTTCATTTATTTGTCCACTTGCCATAACTTTTTTCCAGTATAATGATTTATATGTCACCAGACCAGGCTTAAATTACACTTCATAACCTGCATCTCAGATGTAACGGATCACTTTTCTGAAAAAGAAAATAAGAAAAAATTATTGTAGACATTTACGTGCAAAATATTAGTAGTTGTCTAATATTTTATACGAAAATGTCTACAATAACTTTTTTCTTATTTTTTTTCAAACAATGGTAGAGTTAAAGAGCACTGTTTGGGGCTTAATAGTGTATAAATAGCTTTAATTATGTGAGTAATTAAAGTATAAAAAGTTCCAGTAATCAAAAATGATGAATAAAATTTTTATAGCTATTATACTGGAAAGTGTATTTTTTCCCTTTAATATATCTTAATTAAAAGCACGAAAAATAGTTTTTCTAAAATTAAAAATATGCTTTGAAAAATGAACAAACAAAAATAACAAAAAAAGTCTGAAGATATAAAAAAAGAAATGGAACACCACCAAACACACACACATACATCCAACAAACATTTTCAAAAAACCTGATGAAATGATTTAGAAATCAAACATTTTTTCTATTGCAAAGATTCCTCTATGCGAGGAAGCAAAAATAATAGGGTAAAGTGTACAATAATTTTATAATATCTGGACAGACTAGGCAAGACTATAAATTTTGGAAAAATTACAATTTTTATAGTAAAATTTGACAGAAAATTTTTAATAATTTTTTTGACAAGTTACAAATCTGTCCAGATATTAAAAATGTATTGAAAAATTTAGCCTATTTTTTTCAGCGCATGGTAGAGATACAGCCTTGTTTATGCCACAGCCGGGATACGCTTTCTCGAAGCCTTAGCCGAAATAGAGTTTTCGAAGCCGCGGTCGAGATACGGCCTTTTTGCACTCAGCCATCGGTATTGTCTTGTAAGCGGAGAACTTTTATTGCTTACGCGAGGCGTTTGCCTCTTCTTTCCTTCTTTTTTTTAGTATCCGACACCGGAATGGGATACCGTCACAGCCGAGGCGAAAAGCCTCATCAATCAAATGTTGACGGTGAATCCCAGCAAAAGAATCACCGCAAGCGATGCTCTCAAACACCCCTGGATCTGCGTAAGTATACTACTCCTCGGCAGCTGCTCATCCTCAAAGCACACTTCCGATTTTTAACTCTCTGTATTTTCTTCTCCGCAGCAACGTGAGCGTGTCGCATCCATGGTCCACAGACAAGAGACTGTTGACTGCTTGAAGAAATTCAATGCAAGGCGCAAACTAAAGGTGAGTCTCTTTCTTCAAAAGCGAAATACTCATCTTTCAACTGGAAATATTGATATCCTCCTGCTTCTTTGCTCGCGAAAAAAACTTGCAATATCAAGTATGAATAGATAGAAAACAAATTTCTCATTTGACATCTCACCTGAGAAATGTTTTCCAAAGTTTAAAATGGCGAAAATGGTTCTAAAAGGTTCTTTCACGTGCGTTTTCCGATGTACCATCAATATGATAATACCAAAAAGCACCGTATCAAAGTATTGAATCTTGGTCAAAATTCGCCCACACTTTTTACATGAAACTTTGAAATACATATTAACCAAGAATTGTATTACAAAGGTTTATGTAAAAAGTCCGCTCGAAGACTTTGAATATGTTTACACGGATAAGCGCAAGTAGCGTAGGATAAGCAGCTGGAGAAAAGAAATGCCGGCAATTGCGGTCGCAGTTGCCTCTAAGCATCGAAGGAGACGTTCTGCGGTGGTGGGATACGGCCCTGAGGCGCGACGCCGCACAAATTAACGACAATAATACGCGAACGCGATTCTCGATCAGTCCTCGTCGGGGAGGAGCCGCCGTCGCAGCCAATTTTCGTTCCATTGTAGCAGTGCGGTCCAACATGAAAATGAAAAGAATCAAGAATAAATTCATTATGTGCCGGCAGGAGGAGCCCTCCATCCCCGAGGTCTATTACGATGAGGCTAATGTAAACTTTGCTCTAAGCTCGCTAATACATCGCGCTTAACGCTTTTCTTCAAATTTCTCTTCTTCTCCAAGTAAAAGCTCGAATGAGAGTGCTCTAATAAGATGCACCGGCATTGTCTGTTGACAGGGCGCCATTTTGACAACGATGCTGGCGACAAGGAACTTTTCCAGTAAGTATGACGCACAGGGTAAGTACCTCCGGCCCTCTTCAGTACTTCATGGCGATAAACTTTTCGATAAGCTACATACTTTCTGTCCGATTTTCCTCCTTTTATAACATTCTTTTATTCATCTCTATACCCCTTTCTTCCTCACTCATTCGCCGATCGACTTTTATTGTTCATGCATCACATCACCCGTAGAGAAAATCTGCCACCTCATCTTTTACGACACTTTGTTTTCCACTTTTTTAAGATCAATGTCATTTTTTTCTTCTTCGGAAAAGTGGCGTAAAAGTTACGAGGCAGAGCATTCACTTATAAGGACTTTAGATTTTTCTCTCAAAATACGTAGAAAAGTGTCTGCGTAGTGCGAGAGTGAGATTCCGTACTTGATATATATACGCATTTTATTAGACGCCTGCAGAAGCCCTGGACTGTTATTCGAGAACTAAGCCACATAATAAGTTTCCTCAATGTGCACTTGGCAAATGATTCATCAACTATACAATGATCACAGCGACATTGCGCGAAAACAGCTTAGCCTTTTTTTAATAAGGAAATCGACTTTGAAAATTGTCGCTTATTAGCTGTGAAATTTGAGGACGTCTCTGAAAAAATGGTCCAAGGGTGTTTGATGGCTATAAAAAAAGGTCCTCGTTCACTCAGCACGCAAATGACATGAGCATTTTATATTATAAATATGTTCATCCCGTCGTTCAGTTTATCTTACATCACTGTCAAAGCACTTGAACTCACACCTCATCTTACTATATAGAGCATTGCAAAAGGCATTATCCAGAAATCACCTCATTCCTGCTCGCCTTGATTTCTGGCTAACGTCAAATTCTTAGCACAGTGGACTCAATCAGCTTCTCGACGCGCACCATCGTGCCGCTGCGGCGCTCCCCCCACTAAAATATATACGTAATTTTTATATGTAATTAGTCTAGTGTTTTGGATATGTAATCTTTTTTATCTTCATTTATTTTTATGTAATTCAGAAAAAAAAAGTTTGTATCTTTATGAGCTTAAAATGATTGTTATACACGGTGGAGAAGATATTTTTCTCCATATTATTGTATTGTTCAAAATAAGCTAATAAAAATATGTACTTTTTTACGTATATTTGTTATCTTATTTTGTCACTTATTTTGATGTTAATTGGTGCTACTTCAGGCTATACATAAATAAAGATAATTTAGTTATTATTATTTCCACACGGCTCGTAAAGTGTTCACTGTAAAAAAAAATAGTGTATGTACCACAGGAGTAAGTAAAGAATCCCTCAAATCGCATGTTGTTCAATTTACATGCGATTTGAAACATTCTTTACCTTTCTACTCCTCAGGTGCATAAACTGCTATTATACAAGCTAAAATGAATAGAATGTGCCTCCAATGACTAAATGTCTTTTCCAGGAGTAAAGTGATTCTCTAGGGAGTAGCTAAGTCTAAACAACGGAATATGATGTTACTCCCCCTGTACAGGTTAATAAAGTGGACTTTATGGTTGATTAGGGCGATTCGGGCGAACAAAAACATTACGTATTCGTAAAATTACATACTTTTCTTAGGTAGTTTTGTTACACATTAGAAATTACGTATATATTTTCAATAGAACAATCTAAAGTAAAGATTTAAGTAAACTGAGCAGCTGTTTAGGTTCACTCGTGTCTGATCGACAATAACGTGAATGATATGTGTTTGGTATTGCTGATTCCACTGTGTATATGCCTATTCTGTCGTAAGACAAAGATCATCACTAAAAATCGAAGAATTAATAAGCCACTTGTATGCAATTTCGCAGATTTTTAACCGCTCGCTCTGCTTTTCACGCGAATAAGTGCAGAACTCGATGAACAAAATTGGATTAACGTAGCATCATAAATACTTCAAGCTTTATCGAAAATTTCGTGGACTGTAAACGCAAATAGCTTAAAAAATATTAATATTCTTTGTTAAAAAATGAGCGACTTATAAATTTAGAAATCACATAAACCTTGCATACACATGTTGTATAGATAAATATACATATATCTACATTATCATTTAAATTGAAAATTTGCCCGACTAAAGTAAGAAAGTAGGTTCCCCTGCTCAGATGTACCCCGTTATAAAGAAGAGCGAGCTAAATAATCGATTAACATAAAAACAGTTATGCCTGAGGGAAATGGATGATCCTTTCTTAGCGGAGTACTAATGCATCTTCTCTCTGAGCCCTATACCCCTTCACGTAGATATATAGATATATATATATATAATTATAATAATATTATAATAAATACAATATATATATATATATATATATACATACAACTATAATTACTATACATCAATAAGTTATCGAGAGGAATAAAAATTTTCCATCTGTCGCGTGAGCTGATCATTATAAATTCACCCATTACTAGTCGGAAATTACTTGAAAAAGTGGAACTTCTCTGCTTTGGCGATTCCTTGTGTGTATTATAGTATATAGTTTTACCATAATCTTCCTTTTCCCGCTCGAAATTATATGCATATTTAATATGTATATATATTTACACAAACAGCTGTTTACCACGATTATATGTATATGTGCATTTGCTAATATTTAATACACATGTGAGTGCCAACACTGCATCTCCCTAATGCAACGATGTAATACACGTAATATTAAGTCGTAAAAGTCTAACTAAAATATTATAACTATAAAAATACGTAAAATTAACTTTTGGGAGTACATGAAGGCTAAAACTCTGCAATCCAAACTCGAATCATTCGTTTCGTTGCTTTCGATCGAAGTGTTGTTACATATCATATGAAATTGAAGAATACTAGATTATTTTAAAAGAGCATAGTTATAATGTAAAATGTTGCAAAGTTAAACATTCTTTAAAATTTATCAATATTTCATTCTTCTTATTTGTCACTCTATATGTATTTCCTACCATCAATTTCAAACTTGGCAGTTCCATTTTCATTCTCTTATCATGGAGCTGCGGAATCTTTCACTGGACATGACTTTTGAAAAGAATCATTTAATTCAGATGAATCATACGAGGAGGTGAAATATTCTTTTTAGTTTATCATTTGAAGTGGGCCGGAGGTACGAACGCTGCTTAATTTATTTAAGCTAATATTATATAAATCTCTAATTGTAATGATATATTTAGCTAATATCTCATGGTTGAAAATAATAAAATACGAGACACTCGACACATTCCAAGGATATCGTCTACGAATACTCAGCATGTAGATTCGCGCCTCATTGAAATAACTCGTTAACTGCTTTCTCTAATTTACGAGGTCGGATCCACTTGGGGAGTTATTCACACATGTGTAAACGCACTCTGCACAAGGCATGATTCTTCTCCCTATTTTCCCCTACCCACCAAATATTCATTGCACACAAATCCGCGGTACACAAGAATATACACTGTACATTTGGTAAGCAAGCGTATTTTCTTTTTCAGTTACTCGAATAAACAGAGTCTCCCTTTCCATCATACAAATCTCCCTCTCATACGAAATTTAGATAAGTTTTTGTTCCATATACCGATCGTAGAACTGCTATAGTCTTATATAGATGTGTATATTTTTGAATATTAATTATTTAGATACCTGCAAGAATGAAAAATGTGTACAGATAAATTTATTGTTAAACTAACTGCACTTCTAATGCAGCTACTTGTTTATTAATAAGTTACAATAATTTAGCTAAACCATTAGATTAATTATTCTTAGATCATTTTCATTTGATTTTACTTTCATTATTTATAAATAGACTGTAGAATAGATTATTAAACCCTATATATGCATTCGTGTAAGTTATATTTGAAAAGCTTATAAATTGACTGTTTATATACATTTGCATTTAATGCAAGATTATAAGCATACTGCTCGTGTTTACGTAACTATAAATACAATTGTGGCTAAAATGTGTGCAGTCTTGTTAAAAAAAATCCTATATATATTCAGAGAACGACAACATACTTTTTATTCGAGAAGTACGTCCGATTAATTAACTATAAATTATAAATTAAATTATTAATTATAAACTATAAACTATAAACTGCTATTACAACAGTTATTCTTTTCATGCAACAAACCATCATTGTAAATATTTATTTATAACACTAGTACGTAAAACGCCTATTTATGCTACGCAACTGTGTCATAAAATGGCCTTTTGTTGAAATGATTCTCGAAAGAGTGTGAAATTATCACCCTTGCTTTGCTTGGGCGCTAAACTCACTCTCTTCCGAAAATCAACTTTTACGTACTATAAATTTTTGTTCGATAGTATATAGTGCGTAAAAGTTCATTCTCTGAAGAATCATTTTTCGCACTAGTATTGGAAATAATTATTTCATTCTAATATATTCGTTACACTTATTCATTAGCTTTTTAACATTTGACTTTTTTATTATGAATCACACTCAGAAAATTATACTATTATTCAGTACAGACTAATTAGCTGACCATTCAATCGATTCAGTATACCCAACACAAAAATTTATTTCTAATTATAAAATAGTGGTATATCAGTAAATATTGTTAATAATAAGGATGTCTGCGTTTGTTTTCTTTGGTTGACCCTGTTTCTACTCATGTATCAATCCAATCAAAATTTTCAACTTACCGCCAATTGAAATCACGTTGATCCACGCTGTGATCTGAAGAAAGTGGTAAGAATTGAATTCGTCTTATTAAAAAAAGACAATGCAAATATTTTTTTAATTTAACTAAATAAAACGTCGCTCGAACTACAGAATTAACAAAGCTCTGTATTGTTGCAAACTTTGCAAAAATTGCACATTCACCCATTAATTTAAACTTCAAGCTTTTCAGCAACGACGAACAACGCTCTTGATGAATATAGTAAATAGTTCGTGCGGCGTTCAGGCCTTTGCTTTTGTTTATATAATTATAACGGCTTATTATCTGAATGATAAATAATTGCAGTCGCTGTATTGTATACACTGTGTGAAAATTAATTGCAACCCAAACAGAATGCGTGGATATGCACGTCGCATGGATCGAGATATATATATATATATATATATTAACAAAAAACATTATAAATATTTGTTAACACACGCATGTTTAGTAGACACTAAATATTATTATCACACTCATCTACTTATCATACACGAGCTCCGCAGTTTACCCAACAAATTAATTATTTACGTTTCTTTTTTTATTCCTTGCTAATTCCTTTATTATATTCTTTAAACCTCTTTCTTACCTTTTAAAAGAGATATTAATATAAATATTTTAAATAAATTTACTTTACGATATCTTTATCTTATATAATTTTTTCGAATACAATACACAAACAAAGTTTAAACATATTTTTTACATAAATAAAAAGCAAGCAAATGTTCCTAAAAATATTTTTTCGCTTTATAATGAAAGTATATACAGAAAAGTATAAAGTACAATAGGAAACATTTGCTTACTATAATTTTTATGAGCGCTTCTTATTTCTTTAAAAAAGAAAAATGTACAGGACAAAAATTGTAGCGACGTTTCTGTCTTGGATAAAGTAATTGTTTATGTAGACGGTTAAAAATCTTGTGTTTTGTGTAAAATGTTTGTGTAAAGAAAAAAAAAACACAGATATAATGTGTAAAAAATTACGCAAATTATGTGCTATAAATCTCACAAGTCAAATGTAAAAAGTACACATGATTTGTGTAAAATAATTTGTAATTTCTTTATGTACATACACTGAGAAAAATGGTTGAGTAAAATTAACCAAATTACGTTAAAAATATCTATAATTTGTATAGAAATTGGGGGACAGAACCGAATTATAATCAATTATAATAAAATTTTTCTAAATAATGCTGTAGTTATAGTTATAAAGTTTACAAACACGATCGGATCAAACTCGTCGTCGAGCTCAAATAGGGAGCATAATTTAAGCTTTTAATAAAAATTACTATGTGTAAGAATTTTTACTAAAATGCGAAGAAAAATTATTATGTTACCAAATTTTAGTATTTAGAAAGTTATATCCTCCAATTACTATAAATTAGAGCAATTTTTATTTTGATTTTGTTAACTACAATTTTTTACAGTGCACAAATGTTATCTACGCAATTGTAATTAAAACGCACACGTCTTCATTTATATTAGATTTCACTCGATTTCATTTATTTATATTTTAAGTAATTTTACGAATTTCTTTTATTCATATATTATTAAAAAAAAATAATACTTCAAACTTAATTACTATTCATTCCTTTATAAATTAACAACATTTACTCGCTTAGTTTATACATATTTTGTGTGTACATGTAATTGTTTATTACCGCATTCGAATTTCCAGAAATTTTGTGTAATTTTGTTCAATGACTTGAGAATTTACACAATTTTATCGAATTACACTGAGGTATCAAGTTGGTAATTTTCAGTAAATACTTTACTTCAATAGTACTTGTTAAATTATTTATTTCTAAATAAATCTAGCAGTATCAAAGAAATATTTAATTGATTCAAAGAATTGTTTAATAAGTACCATTGAAATGCAGATTTAAAATTTGTCTGTTTTGTGTTATTTAAAAAATAATTAACTTAAAGAATGTGTTTAAATTACACTTCTTTTGTTAAATATTTTTGTAGTTTATTGGAGTAGTGAGAGTAAAACATCATATTTATGCAATTTCACAATTTATAGAGAAAAATTATGTTTACCGTATGTCAGTCAGATTCTAAACAGGAAAATAATGTTTAAAATTGAGCGGATTTTTAACTGTGTAAAAATTTACTGAAAATTAACAAATTGGTCTCTCAATGTACAAACACACATTTTGTGTTTATTTTTCCACGGATTTTTAACTGTGCAGTATAATTTGTTAGCTTTTATCACAAATGCAAGTATATAACCAAGACAGTGACGTGGTGCCGTCATATATTAGCGCGCATTAATTTATTATACTCGCAAGAACGTGCTTGCGAGCAAATAAGAAAGTGGAGACAGAAAGATGAAAATCGAGTATTTTCATTCTCGATGTTTATTGTGAGGCCAAGTTTATTGATACTGATACTGCATTTGCGTGTACTCACCAGGTCGAAGCATCATCGTGAAGAAGGGTGACGGCTCGCAGGTGAAGGAATCCACCGACAGCAGCACAACGCTCGAGGATGACGACGTCAAAGGTAGGACATTCAGTTTGCTTCTTTCATCTCCTCGGAGTCGGTGATATTTATTTTTTCCGTGCAACTTGTTATAAGACAAAATTCCGTATTAAGTATGTGCTGCGGCGCTGCGTGTCGAAACCGCAAGCATTTATTTTATTTATTCAATATTATATAGGCTATTCGATTGTAATCTGCGTACATTCTGTAGTAACTCAGTGGATAATATTTTTATTTAAGCTACAACTTTTTGGTGCCTTGCAATCAAGTATTTTACTGAAATTTCTGAGCTTAGAAATATTAAGTAGCATTTTATTTTCTTTTTTATTTTTTTTTTTAAGCAAGAAGAACGTAAACGTAGAATAAACCAATGCAAATATTTATGAAAAAAGTGCAACATAAGATCTTACATCTCTGTCGCTTACTCTATACACAGTACTTGTCTTTTTTTTTTTAATCAGGATATCTGTGACTACTACTTACTTTCACACGTGTATAACTTGCCTATATATCCTACGTATTCTCTTGTACATCTGCAGAGTAATACACTTAATCAGCGCAAACGTTCACACTCCTCTACTGTGACTTCCAAATTCTCATATAGTTATTACTGTTGTTTTAATAAAATCAACTGTAATCGTATTATTGTAACTATTATGATATCGTTTCAAATTGATTGTACTGAACAAGTGTGTCACAAGACAGCTTCTATTGCGCTCGAATAATACCCACTTAACTTTAATGTAGTTTTCACTCTCCTAACTCACATATATCCATGTGTTGTACTATTCTCTTATATATATATATATATATATATATATATATATATTATATATATAGAAGAAAGAATAAAAATCAGAATTTGTATTCTCTATTGTAACTCTATTGTAACTTTTGTTGTTACAAATTTGAAGATTGAAAGAGTCATCATATTCATCTACCCTTTCCCTCTGTGTAGTTTTTTTCTTTCACTAAACGAGCAATCGTTTATGCACGTGTTTCTGCCACGTGCAACGCGCAACACGTATACATGTACCTGTATAAGCTCCTTCTTTCCCAGTATAATACATTGACAGTAGAGTAGACATATTGTTCGGTCATGAAATCCAATTGGTTCTCGCTAAAATTCGTAATGTGACTTTTTGAAGAGAAAGCAAGTTATCCCGTATATTAACACCGAAAAAAAAGAAGTAGTTCTTATTGTTTTGCAACAGTAAAATCTACTAGACTAGGAAAAAATAGAAACTGCTTTGCGAAATCAGTAAAATTAAAATTTCTTCCAGTAAGATCAGTTTATTTGAAAAGTAAAACCACCTGTTTATTAAAATGTAGAATCCCCTTTTTGAAAAAATAGATTTTCTTATTTTTAAGAGCGATATTTTTCTTTCTAAATCACAATAAAAAAAAATAAAATAATTTTTTTCAAATTAATTCAAATTATTAGCAGAATTATGTTTTTCGGAAAGTAGAATCTCCTTTTTGCCCAAGCAATTTTTAACTTTTTCAAGCGTAAAGCAGATCTTACTATGCAGAATAGTAGATTTGGCAGTTCTTCAAAGTAGGGTACTTTCAATTTTACAGTTAAATCTACTGTGTAAAAAGTATAAGCTACTTATTTTTTTTTCGTTAAAGCTTTCCTTTCATTTATAAATGATGCTCACAAATCCATAACACGTAGGTAAAGCGCTGTAAGAATGTATTCTTCGTCCATGTGCACACAAATGGAACGCACGAATGCCTCGTTATTGAAAGGCGAGTATTTTCCAATATACGGCACACGTACAGAGCTCTGAACTAATAGTTGCAGATTATTGGCTTTTCCTTTCGTCGGTAATGCTCAAAGAAAATACAGAAATTCTATCTACTCTCTTGACTATTCAACACACTTGGAATTTAGAGATTTGATGTAGTAAAAGAAACACTGACCACCACTTTTAACTACCAAACGCAACGTACGTTTCTTGGGAACAAATGAAATGTAAAACAAATATAGTAGAATAGAATATATAATTGCAGATCGAATTATCTCGAAAGATTCAATTATATTTTCCTCTTATATTCATGTATACAATGCGACGTATGATTTTTTAGTTATTATTGTATATTTTAATCCGAATCACAAGGTCAGCATTAGTACAGACTCATATGCCTATTTCCTTCGAAAATACGGGGAACAGCTTCTTGCTCCTACTTTTTTTCGACTGATTATTATCATTCGTAATACTGATCTTAATTTTTATCTATTACTTATTCTTATTATCTCTGTCAATATTTATGTATTCTATATTTTTAATATGGTTTTAATCTACTAAAATATCATTTTTTTACTCCTTGTATATTTTGTATTATCAACTAATCAATTCTTGTCTTTAAATTTATTTTTACTATCGCTGCGCTTAACATTCGCATTTAGAATGTAGGTATTGCGGCATTATAGGGAGGAAATAAGAAAATTCATTTTTATCTTTAACAAGAGTTAACCTTTAAAAAAAGAACGTGTTGTAATTTAATAATGTATATATAGTTAATGTGCGGCATCATCACTTAGATTATGTAATGCGTCCTTTAGGGACCATATTTTGTATAGAAGTGATTGTATGTGTCAATACGTAAACGTTAATTTTAATATTTATTTAATAGGTGACGGGTTCAAATTAACTTTATAACTGTACTTATAAAAGGGAGATGGAATATTTAACTAAATTATTTTATTAACTTTTTAATCTTTAACATTTTTATGATTACTATTATTATTAGTTTTTTTATGCAAATTCATATTTCTGATATCTGCATTTTTATATAAAATTTCTCTCTCTAATATTTTCTGTAAAATTTTTCGCTCATCCATTTAAAAATAACATGTCTGTTCGACAACATGAAATTTTTTTAACATTGTTTCAAATAAAAGAACAGAAATGGTTTTTTTAAATTAGATTTCCATCGAGAAATCGTGTGCCCTTATTTCGAGAGAAATTAAATCTTTTTATAAAATATGTATGTAGTAGTCATTTCGAAGTACTTAAAATTCAGTAAAAAATCTTCATACACCATTTTCATATATACCGTCACGTTTCCGTGTAATCCGGTGTTATGGATTTATGAACACCAGATTTCGTATATATCGTTTGATTTGTCATGTTATCGCCTATTACCTGCTTGAATTAGCACTTAGAAAAGTAAATCCCCTAATTTTTCTATTTTCTATTTTCCTTTAATTTTTCTTACTGTTGCAAAAAAAATCCATTTCAAAATAACATTGTTTTTATTTGCAAATTGCATGTCGCTTTTGTCTTCCAAATGTAATCGTAATATACAAACCACATGAATTTCATCAAGACATGTAACGCGAAAAGTTGAATGAAAATTTTGTAAAAATAGTTGATTGCAATTAAATCTTATCACTCTTTATATAGAAGAAGACAAAGTAAAAGAAACATAAAGTTAATGAAGTTTTCGCACCGTAACGTGTTGCATGCGCTTTTATATTGCTTATGATTCCTATACACATAAATATATATATCTATATATATTATGAATTTTTCTATTGTCGACGTTTTTGTTCAGTAAATGCCGTATGAATTACCTTTAACATTTAAAATATTTTAAATAATAACTATATTAAGATTTAAAGTGAAAAGTACAGGCTAGTAATAAAAACTATAAGCTAGGGCTATTTATATAATATAAAAGCGAATACTGAATTAAAAAATAAAAAAAAGAAAGTAGATAAATAAATAGACGCTAAAGCTAATCTATGTGTAGGATTTTCGTGTAAGAATTACTTAAAAGAAATACTATATATATATAAGAAGAAGTATATTATAAATGCTGTTTAGTATCCGTATACGTGATGTGTATGTGTATATGTTGTACAGAGGATAAGAAGGGCGGTGTCGACCGGAGCAGCACGGTCATTGCCAAAGAACCCGAAGGTAACCCAATCTACGCAACAAACGAAATGTTTGATGTTTTCTTAAATAAAATTAATATTTTTTTTATCAATTGTGTGTTTGTCACTAAATCAGTTAAACATACTCTAATAACAATATACTTTAGTAAGGTAGCTAAATCGTTAGACTGTCACGTGTTATACGCAGAAGAAGCGATTAATTAGCACTTTCATTTGCTTTTACATAAATCTGCGCATTTGAAAATTTGGAAAAAGATTGAATTTTCAAATTTTCAAAAGGGATGATTTTTGCTTAAGAAGTAGCACGTCGCCTCGCTGCCACGCACGGATTAAAAATACTTGCAAACTAATTGAAAAATCGACTAGACCCGGCCAATTGGCAAAAGAGCGTCTCAGTGAGCCGACAAGTTAGAATTTTTTTTTCGTAAGACGCACGAGTCCTTGATCTATACGCATTCATATTGAAATAGCTCGAACGACCGCTTTCCTCTTTTCCTTGAGGCCCCATACCGATCGATTGCTTTCACTTGGCTACGACGAAAGGTGTCAGTCGTGACTAACTAACAACTACTGACGCATTAACATCCTCTTGAATGTTGGATTACTAACGCTTGCTCACCAGAAGAAAGTGCTCCTCTTTAGCTATAGCGAAAAATGAAAAATGAAAAAAAAATTCTCCCCAATTTTGGGAGAGCCAATTTGGGCTTGAAGAACGCGCGTTTTTTAGCCATTCGCTGGCGTGGCCTCGTGCGCGGCATTATTTTCGGATATCGCGCGGGCCAAAATAACTCGCAGAAGAGGACGGAGGATCGCGCTTCGAGAATCGCGGAGCAAGTCAGTTTGACGCAAGTCTAGCCGCGCGGCTCTTCCCTTTAAAATCCTAAGTTCGGAGCTGGCATGGCCGCAGCACCGCCGATGCCGGGGAGTTCGCGGCAGCCGGACAACTGTGAGTCCTTCCATTAAGCTTGCACTGAGTGACCGATTTGCTCCCTTTAACTAAATATTAACTTCCATAGTACTTGTTCAATATAATAATTGTTATAGTGAACAAAAATAATAGACTCCAATTTACTACAAATTTTACTGTAAATTCTGGATAAATTACCATTTTTATAGTAAAACTTACTGTAATTGTGGCAATTTTTATATATTACTTGCCTATTTGGTCTCCACACAACTCTGTGCTAGGTTTCTTCCTTTCATAGCATTCGAAGTAAGGAAGCCTATGCACAACTTTCATCACAATTATTTTCACAGACTATTCGTCCTTGCACAAACACTAAGATTCATTATTAATATATTTATAAAATTTTACATAGTCTCGTAGATTGTGAGGCATTGATTCTCTTGTTCACCTACAGATTTCCTATCTATAATATTAGAATCCATAGGCCAATAGTTGAGCAAAGTTGTCATTCAAATTTTGCTTTTTATTCCACCTTTCACAGAATGAAAAGGTTCTACGCAATTGTTTACCTAATAATTGGTCACTTTAAAACCCCTTAACGTTCTTTCATTTGAATTTTTTCTTACTATTTCTAATGTGTACTTAAGGACTCTTTATTTTTCACCCTAATCATTTACTTAGGAAAAAATTAAATAAAATGTAATTATGACAGGTAAAATAGTTATATGAAAACTAAAATATGTTTACAAAAGCTAAAATGTATCTTTGAAGAATGGAAGGTGTTTCCGGAGAGTAAAGTGCTTCTCCAGGAAGTAAAATAAATGTAAACAATAAAATATGATATTATTTTCTTCAGAGAAAATAGACTTTATGATTGATTAGGGTGAAAAAAAAATTATTTACATTTTCTTGGCTTGCTAATTCTGTCCCTGTTAACCACGAGGATGAGAAAATTTCGAAAAACAAACAGCCTTCGTAATTTTTTTTATTTATTTTATTGTATAAAATTTCTTTCTAAGAGACGGGAAAGATAGAAGCGTTAAAGCTCACTCAGAAATTGTACGACCCTCTTTTTTACAAAAACAAATGGCAACAGTTTTTTTATTTCACAACACCTTGAAAACACATGTAACAAGCAAGAGAAATAAAGAGAGATTGGGCGACATACTGCAAGAAGCGAGTTTCTACAGTTACCATTTTACAAAATTGTTAGGTATTGTAAACTTTATACCCTATTATTTTTTAGTGCAAATTTATTTAGAAAGAAATAAATTGATTTAGTTGCAGCGAAATATTGAACAAGTACTGTGAAAGTAAATAATTGGTGAAAATGACGAAACTGGTCTCTCAATGTATAATTTAACGTGCAGAATATGACCCCGTTCGGACGCTCTCCATTATAGATGGTTACTGGCATCGTCAAGTGTCGTTTCTTTAAAGGCTGTTTAACGCTAACCACTAACTGAGCGCCATGGAAGCCAAGAGTTCTGGACTCTAGTAATGTTTTGAAAAATTCGCTTAGCGTATGGCTCGCAGGGAACGCCACCGAGTAGCCCTGCCGCGGCAGCTTCGGTCTTTTCGAGGGTAATCGGGGCGGCCCAGGCACAGGCCCAGAAGCAGCCTGCACTCGGCCTCGGCATCGCCGCGGTACTTCTCCAAGGCACACAAGGTAAACTTCTCCTTCGCGTCGTGTGCCTATTGCCTCCCCGCGAGTCCCGAAGCGGTGTCACTTTTCTAAGTTACTTCATCGCCGCTGCACGGACCCGCTCCTTTTTCTGCTTTCAACTTTGTCAATTGCTTTCTCCTGTGAAACGCAGGCAGCCCATTTTACAACTCGACGAGGCTTTTTCTTCTCGTTCGATTGCAATCGACTTATTAGGGCGATTTATTCTTATATCAATAGATAGTTGTTATTTGTGAACAATGAGGAAGTAGCAAGCATTAGGTGGGTGTAGTCGAAGAGGCCTGGAAGAGACTCCATGGCACGCAAAATGTACAGTCCAGCAAACTGGTAAGCTGTGTGCAGGCACCAAACGTTTCCTTAACTTTTTTAAGTAACATAGCATGGTTATTCTTAACTTTTCGTTTGATAGATTGACGAGCACTATAGTTTTTCTTGTATCCTTTCTTGTATGACTAAAACACACACAGGCGAATGCGTTGGCGCTAAAGCAAATTGTGTGATTGTATTGCAGCTATTAAACTCTCGAGCAGAGGGTGTACAGCTTCGCTTAGCAAAAGAAAGTCACAAGCACTTTTATACTTGTTCCCGGTCCCCGGTTCCTCACGTTTCTTATAGTAACATCTCCCTAAGGCACAAGCTAACCGTTCCAAGCAAGATGCTGCGAAATCTCCGAGCGAGTATCTATTTAAATGAGCGAAACGTGCGTTCGAAGTCGCGCGGACGATAATTATATATTAATAGCCGCGCGCAATGAAAATTAGCAGTGCAACTCGGGCATTTGGCCATTTCCGATGGATACTCGCTAGCGGTGCTCGCTAGCGGTGCTCTCCAACGGCGGCGCGAACAAAATCGATCGAAGAGAACAGAGACAAGAAATGTGGTTGGTTGCATGTGATTTAGCGAGCGGAAGCGGCGGAAGTGGAAGCGGGAGCAGCTCCAGCCCCAGCAGCAGTAGTAACAGCCAGAACAGCCAGAGCGGCGCCTCTCCCATCTCGGCCACCTCCGCAGGATACCTAAACGCCGGAGCCAGCAACGGCCTCAGCACGCCGAGGCGACAGAGTTCAGCCAGCACCGGTCTGTAGATCATCGTCCTTACAGTCACTTTCCCCTCGAGTTCGCCCCGACTCCGTTCCTCCTGCTTTTCTGCTTTTATGTACCACTCCCAGCTCTCTTCTGCAAACTCTCCAACACTCGCAAAAATTTCATCTTAACTGCTACAACAATTCACTCAATACCACTGCAAAATCTACTTATATTTATATAAATTATTACTTACTTCATTAAGAAAAACAGACATAATAAACAGTAAATTCCATTGATATCATAAAATGCTTCTAATAAGCAAAAAGATATTAGCAATTAAGGGGGGTTTATACCTAAACTTTTTTTCCTTCATAAAATAACAATTATAATCTAAAATGGCTATTGTGTAATATACTATATGAATATATGCAATTGTTCACAAAATCTCGAAAAAACCTATTTCGAACTAAATTTCCAAATTGCTTATTTCTAAAAAATTCCGTCTAATTTATATCACGGCTTATGAGCTTATTAAGTAATTTAAGCTCATTCCGATGAAAATCCATACACCGACGGGACCTGTACGTTTCGGCATAATCATAACGTAAGATAAAATCAGTTCAGAGACTTCTATTTAGCCTCATTTTGTGAGCAATTGAAAATATGAAAGAACAGTCAAGTTTGATTACAAATTTAGCTCTGCGTCGTAAAACAGCAATAGTTCTTACTGCTTCGCAACAGTAGTATATATAGGAAAAAGTAAAGACGCTTTGCAAAGTCAGTAAAATTAATATTTCTTGAGGTAGATCTTACTTTACAGAAAAGTAGATTTGGAAAATTTGTAAAGCAGATTAAAGTAGATCTTACTCTAGAAAAGTATATTGGCAGTAAAGTAGACGTTACTTATTCTTTTTCAGTGTCAATGATTTTGTAAAGAAAATTTTAGGTATAAACCCCCCTTAACATATTTATGATGAAATTTAGCGGATTCTATACTTCCAGTAAACTTATTGAGAATTATACCGAATTAGTCATATTCGTCAATTAAATAAATACCTTTTAAAATTAAGTAGATAATGTTTAAGTGGATTTGTCTACTAAGACTAAGAATCCATTTTTGTGAGTGAAAGACAAAACGATTATGTTTGCATAAATTTCATGATTACGGCTCAGCATGTCTATGTGTCAGTGTCTCCTATTGAGCGTCTGTCTCGAGCTTCCTATACTCTTCGGCTCGAAACAAGTATGATGAAACGAGCCGAGGAAATGGAAGCTCGAGCTTTTTTTTTAATAAGAATTGAGTTACTGCATGTTTACACCTGTGTTTGCGCTTGTACGTTGCATGTTGCATCGAATTGGCAACTCTCGATGTTCCGCTGAACGCGCGGCGGCCCGGAGAGCAGAGTTAGAGGGACCTCGACAGACGCCAGCCGGCTACGTCCAACTCGGCTACGATCCGGAAGACGGTAAGAAAGCTGCATCCAGCGCCGGTAAGAGGGTAACCTCCCGTAAGGAGTCGACGTCGAGCGACGAGGACGCTTGCTGTCATTTTAGACGGTGTAGCTTGTCCTAATTTTTATCTTTATATTATTTTTTTTTATTTTTTCTTCGCGAGTTACATTTTCTTTCTTTTTTTTAAGTCTTAAGCCTGTCGCGCGACTGAGGGAACGAGTAAAGAGGAAAAAGGCAGAGCAAAATAAATTGTACATTTAAACTTGAGGTTACACCGCACTTGTACATAGATTTTAGTGTATTATACAATATGTAGATGTAAGTACGTCGGTTCTATGTCAGTTCTATATGTCTAGCGAGGAAATAAAGGAATGAAAAAAAAATTAAAAACGAGTCTGCATTGTCATATTGTTATATCCGGCGTAGATCGTAGATGCTTTCCCTTTGGTTTAAAAAAATGGAAGCCGTCGAGGATGATCGGACAAGAAGAGCCCAGTCGCGTATAGGCCGCAACGCTCGCTCCGCATCCCCTTGTCACTCTCTGAACGCGAGTTTACCATTAGGCACTGCTACCGAAAAGCCGCTAAATTTCAATAGTTAGCGATGACCTAGGCACGACTCACACCTTTCACGAAGCCTCGACGCCGAAGAATTAATGTCTCTTTCTGTTTCGCTAACTGTCGAAGTGCTCCTTATGGGCACCATTGGCTTGGCGATATCCATGGAAGAGAAATAAAAAGAAAAGGCAAATCTTATCGAAAAAAGAGTAGATTACCATCACAAGCACACAAATGATTATTGTTTTATTCAATTGGTGGCTCGCGTTCACCTTTAAAGACTTTTAATGATATTGCTTGTAGACATACGAATCGTCTGTCCTATCAAGACCTGCAGCCAGCTTTCAACGAACTCGCAGTGCTCAGGTAATGCGCAACTCGTAGTTTCCTACCGACACACAGGCTTGTGTGTGTGCACAATTATCATTTTCTTTTATATATAGGTGACGAATATTTTTTTCGCCGCAGTAGAACGACAATCGATCATCGTTGTTATATAATAAAAAGTTAAAGATAAACTATAAGATTTTTTTTCTTAAGGGGATATGAAAATCAATTCAGAATTCAAATTTCACTCGGTAATATACAAAGCAATCAATTTGCTTATAGCAAAGAGTATTAGTAAAATATTGAAAAATCAAGTAACGATCTATCGTTTTATAAAGTTCCACGTTCATGTAGTACCTTTATAAAAAAAAAAAACAGATTATTCAAGTTTTTCTCTTCAAGATATCGTTATACAAACTTGGAACTTTATAGTACGAGCAGAGGACAAGTATCTTTTGCTTTTTCGATATTTTATTAATCTCTTTTTTATAAGCAAATTAATTATTTATTAAAACGCGTAATTCGAATTTTTAATTGACTTTCGGGCCCCCTCAAATATTCCTGCAAATCCTGCAGTCCAATGCCTTAATCAAACTGTACATGCTAACCTTTTCGGAAATTTGACAAAAAGTCAGTTCAATGTGAAAAGTTACGATTCAAAATTTCATTGTTTCACATTTACTTTATATAAAAAAAAGTAGAAAAATAAGGTTTTATTGGTAGACACAGTGGTGGTCATAAAACAAACAGATTGCTCGTAAAATAGGAACGTTAAGTTAAGATTTATCTCTTAGCGAATAGAAAACATTAAAAAAAGATGCTTGCATGGACAAATGAATTTGAATAATCATTATAAAAAATCTAGTTTTAGTCCACGTCCATATGAAACCGGAGCGAATGAGAAGAAAAATGTTTCGTATTCCGCGATATGAATGCGCTCAGGGTGTAAATTGGAGTCTTTTTTTAAAAGAGAGTTTCGTGCATGTGGCTGTTGTGCTGTATATACATTTGTTTTTATCCGAGAGCCCGACGACGAGGTCGCGAAACGCGCTGATCCATTACTGATTAAGTCATATTGACGATTACAGCTCGACGCCAGGAAATCATCAAGATGACCGAGCAACTCATCGAGAGCATCAACACTGGCGATTTTGAAGCGTACACGTGAGTTGCTCATTGATTCATTTTAGTCGTCAATTCATAGTTTCATTTTTATGAACTAATAATATTATTCCAGGAAAATCTGTGATCCACATCTGACCGCGTTCCAACCAGAGGCTCTAGGTAATTTAGTCGAGGGAATGGAATTTCACAAATTTTACTTTGATAATGGTAATTATATCTAATTTGCATTAAACACTAACGCTGCAACAGCTTGCACTTATATAAGAAATCGTGCATGAGCTTTTAAACGGACTGGCCCTTGTATAGGAATTTTAGTTTCCCGTCAATCAGCTCCGATAATCTTCATTTTGCCAGCTTCTTATTTTTTTTCACCTTCTTTCATTCAATGCACCTTTTCTATTGCAGTAAATATATATTTTATATTTTAAAAAAGGGAAATGAAGATTATTTACATCTTGCGAACTTCCTCTTCTTTTTTTCACGCTGTATTAGGGTGTATATCCTATACGTAGAATAGTACTAACTGTCATCTCTTATCTTTCTTTATTTATAATAATAACGCGCAAAACGCCTACTTATGTAATGCAAGCGTGCCATAAAGCAACGTTTTCCGCCCTCGTGTTATAAAAATTTATTCGATACTTGTGCAAAAAATGAGTTTCAGAAGAGTATGATTATGTGTGCAACTGTCGCTTCGCTCGTCCGATAAATATGTGGGAAGATGATTTTAAACCTCGCGTGAGGTGTGCCACACGACGTTAAAATCACTTTATCACACAAGTATATCGAACCATTTTTTCGGCACAATATGATTTACACAGATGCATCTTTGCGCACGGCGTATAGAAAGTTCCTATTATAACAGGAGGCTGGAAAACGCTATTTTTTGGCACATTCACGTAGCATAAGTAAGAAGTCGTTTTATGCACTAGTGTTATAAAAAATGGTTCGATACTTGTGCGAAGAAGTGATTTTAACTCACTCGAGGTTTAAAGTAATGATACCGGATATCCGAGATCCGAATACATTTGAATCTCAGATTCGCCTACTCCGGGTACCCTAAAGTATCCGGATCCTACACATAAAAGATCCAAATCTGTCGAATCCAAAAGCCGAACCCTGGAACTAATAATAATAATAACTTATTTATTTAAAATAAAATCAATTAATTTAATTTAAATGTAATTAAAAATCATTCCTTTCATTTGAAATGAGAGAAAACATATGTGGATTCGGATCGTTTATTTGAAGGATCCGGATCCTGAAACTTTATGGGATCTGAATCTTTTATCCGTAGATGCGGATCTTATATTCATAGGATTTGGAACATCCAGATCATTCGGATCTAAGATTCGGAGTTATTGGCATTTCAGATGCGTGGGTATTTAAAAGCTCAAAGACCCGGATACAAGTGGCATCGCTATAGTATAAAATCACTTTTCTGCATATTTATCGAAATGCACTAATTTCTATTTACTCCGGGATCAACAAAAAACTAATGCTCACGACATTGGATGCACACAGTGCTGGGCAAGAATTGCAAGGCCGTCAACACAACGATCCTGAATCCACACGTTCATCTGCTCGGTGATGACGCTGCTTGCATCGCGTATGTCAGATTGACTCAGTACATGGACAAGTAAGTATCCCCAGTCTTTATTTATCCTACGATTGACAAGTTTTGCACACACGCGCACACATATCTATACAGACATTTTGAAAAAACATGATAAAATGATTGAGAATTACCAGAAACGAAGTTGTCACATGTTTTTGGAGAAAATTTTTTTACCATTACAAAGTTTGCTCTTGATGAGGAAGCAAAGGGGAAAATCCGTTGCTCAAAAGGTGTGGAACGATTTGCAGGCAGGGAGTGGCGCACACGCAGCAGAGCGAAGAGAGCCGAGTCTGGCACAAGAAGGACAACAAGTGGCAAAACGTACACTTCCACCAGAGTGCGGTAACAGGCCCGTCGCCCTTCGCCTACCACAAGTAAGGCCCGAAGCGGCCAGCTGCGCCCGGCGATCATCGTCACCAACAGCGTGGACCCGGCAAGCGCTCAAGGAGCCGATTCGACGTGCCGCACTTCGTTGTCCCACTCACGAATTAAACAAGCAAAAGGAAAGAATACGATGCATGAGAGCTGCGAACGCCAACTGTAAATGGGAGAGAGAGAGAGAGAGAGAGAGAGAGAGAGAGAGAGAGAGCGAGAGAAGCGTAGTCACAATACCCGTTTTAGCGTACTTATCTTGCACTCCGCGTGCGTATCTCGTGCGTGCGACCTGGGCGAAACATTGGAGCGGGCCGACGAGTCATCTGGCAATGCTTTACAACTTCAATTTCTTAGTTAGAGTGTAACGAATTTTGCGTAGAGAGTCGCTTAGTGATCTTCGCTCGGTTCGAGCCTTAAAATCGACCAACGTGCCACCTATAGCCGCGTTTAAAAAAAGAAATTTACAAAAAAGGGGCCTCTTCGTCCGGGCCCGAGACCCTCGGAACAAGACTGCTATCGAAACGATATGGGCCAGCAATTCAGTGTCTACTTAAATATAATTCAGTCCGCCAAGATGGAAGGGAGCCAACACGAAAATGTAGAAAGAAAGTATTTATCGTAGTAACGGCCGAGGGCGAAAGTGCGCCAGAGAAGAGGGAAGAGACTCCGATCGGACCAATCGTCAGCGTTCCTCAACAGTTTCGCACCTGTACACTCACTTTGATAGCTGCACAACTTGCTTATGTGCAACTATAAGGACACCGCGTCAAAAGAACTATCAGATTCAGCCTTTTACGGAAAAATAGTGAAAACGAGTCCAGAAAAATAATGATAAAATGATAAAAAACATGCACTAACAATCGCTTCAAGCTGTGTCCTGCTGTGAGTGTGTATGGATGCGTTGTATGCATTACTATCTATGTATAGCTTAGCTGTCTCGAACGTTTTCTCGGCAGCACTTCAATCCTTTACGCAGGATCTTTTTTTTCTATCTTTTTCAAATCGTCGAAGCAAGGCGTGCAGAACGCAAAGGACCTTCTTTCCTTCGTTCTTTTCTTCGCTCTTATTCCTTTCTTATCAATGAAGGCTACTTATGGGGATAACTACCGAGAGAAGCGTATATCTACCGAAAGTAAAATGTAACCTTCCGTTTCTCTTTCTTTTACTTACACTCTCAAAAATGGATTCTTAGTCCCAGTAGATAAATCCACTTAAACATTATCTACTTCATATTAAAAATATGTCTCAATAATGCTTCAGTATGATTCTCAATGACTTTACTAGAAGTACACGGAGAAAAAAGCTCTAGTAAAAATTACGATACTATTTTGTAATGCAGGGACATACTTGTCAAATTAAAAAGTTTTCCAAAAGGTATAATCAAATTTACTGTAAGACTAGTAAATCTTATACTATACATTCTAGAAAAAAATTTTTATTTATCAAGTCTGTCCCTTCGGTACAAAAATACGCTAAACTTTATCATAAATGCGTTAATTGTTAGTATTTTCATACTTATTAGAGACTTTTTCATTTATTATTTTCAATTCTTTTTACTATAGTTAATGAATCAACTTAGAATGTATGACCTAGTCCATTTATTCAAAGAAGAAATCGTTTATGTTTTAGCGAATTATCCACGGCGTAAATATCAGTAGATTGTTCTACCAGTCAGATTAAATTTTTGTGAGTGTATATCGAAGATGGAAACAAACGAACTGGTTTTGCTCAAATTTTTCCCGACTCGTCAAATTTGTCAAGTTCAAATATAATATACATATAATGTAAAAAAGTACTTAAAAAATAAAAGAAGATGAACGAACGCTTTGGCACGCAAGGCGGTGCGCGAGATCGAGGCGGAGAGAGAAAGTCAGCCTGCACACTTTTGACGTCGCTTTATTAATAATTGTACAGGAAAAAATAAAAAAAAATCTTCCACGCATCATTCTTTACGTCGATCGACGATCGACGATCGGCGAATCATCATAGCGCAATTTTTAAGAGCTTGGGGCACCATTAAACATCTATATTATAGCATCTCGTACTTATATTTCGTAGGAAATAATGACGGAGCCTCTTGATATGCACAATCCCCGCCGCATTAAACGTGCAAAAATGATAAATCACTTTCACCCTTTCACGCGCATGTATATGTACATACATATGTTTGAGTGGAGAAAGAACTTTTTTCATAAACAATAAGTACACAAGTTTTAAAGTGAATGAATGATCGCATTGAATGGGCGAAAAAAAAGTAGCCAAGATGCTTCGCGGTTGGCTATAGAAAAAAACGTACACTGACTGGAAGAATCGAATAGGGCAAATATTCTTTGAAGTATAAACTGACTTACGATTTAAGAAAGAGGAGAAAAATTAAACACCGCGCTCTCTGTTGTATCTCTCTTTATATAATAAATGTTATATTACTTATAAAAAGATTAAAAGTGAGGGGTCGATTTAAGTGGCGACGAGGACTGTTGCGCCGGGCGATTTCTTGTCATTATATATGATAAAGAGAATAGTCGAGCATCGTAGGCGATTGAAAAAAAAAATTCAGAAAAAAAATAGAAATCTAAGGAACGGCAAAAGAGCGAAGAGGCATTAAATGATTAAGATTGAATTTTTATTGAAATTAAGACACTATGATGTGAATCTTTCTACACGTTCGTACATCCTTTACTATAGCGTGTAAAACTATAAGTATAAATGAACCTCCATCTGAATACGAAAAAAAGATTAAAGCAACATTTTTACCATCGTATATATATATATAAATATATATATATATATATATATATATAGTATATATAAATATATAAATATATACATATTAGTAAAAATTACGATAAAAGTATGATTTAATATATTGCAAGGATGAAAAAAGTACTATATAAATATAAATACAAATATTTATTAAGGTAAAATTACTAGTTATATAAATATAGTTATTTCTACTATTCTGTAATTTGTCGCTTCTACGTGTGATTGTTGTATAAAGTATTTACCATTAATTTTCTCTCGGACTTCTTAAACGCGTTGTACGATTCTATTGCCATTATTATTACTATTATTACACTATATATTACTGTCATTTTCATTACCGTCATTTTTATTACTCGTATAAATTATATACTGTTATTCTTTGTCATCGTCATTGACATTGCAATTTTACTATTAACGCCAGCAGCACTGCGCTATATCATTGCAGATTATTGATTAAGCGTTACATGTATATCAATCGACAGTTCTTGAGTATGTAAAAAGAAAGCCTGAATCGTTAAAGACGCAGGAGTAAAGAAAAAAACTGAAGAGTAAATGGTTAACAGGATAAGACTTAACAATCTCAAGATAAACATAAAAATATGGTCCCTTCATTTAATTATGAGGAATTTTGCCGTTTCGCCATTTCGCAGTATTGCAATATCAAACTGATGGATTGATAAAAAGAAAGTCTACGCGACAACAGTATAAAGAGGAGGACAAAGCTGATCGTCATTCGAAGTTATTTCTTCTTATTATTACTGAGAAATAATAGAGAACAATTTTTTTTAAATTGAGAATCGCGAGGCGTTGACGCCTGTGAGCGAGTCAAGCTCTGCGCTGAAAGTTTCGAGTATAATTACTATAAGAAAAGCGCGTTTCAAAACTTTTCAATCTGTTTTATTCGAGTAGAGTAGAAAGAGCGGTGGAATGGACTTAAAAAATTGGCCGTACTTATAAAAAGTTAAAAAAAAAATGCTTTCGCCTCTGAATTTCTTTACTCTTTTTCTATTTCTTGAGGCGTACTGTAATACGCACAATCTGTCGATTAATCTTAACGTTGACGTGCGATTGTCGTTGTTCTAATTAATGTCGTATAGAATTAAGTTTCACATATCCATTAGCGAGGAGCAAAGAAAATCATATGTTATACATTGGCTTAGACTTTCAGCGAGGCAGAGCTTGAATTTTTAATACTATGGGTGTGTGCTGCTTGTTCACTCAGGACTTTTAGCAACGGAAAAAAAACTAAGCTTTTCAATAAAATTTAACCTCCGAACGATTTTACTGCAAGTACCAAAGAACATTAGAGCGATTAAAAGGAGAAAAATAAAAACACTCGATAAATAAGTAATAAAATCAAATAATTATTGTGAAATTTTAAATAAATATTTCATGTACTGAATCATCATAAAATTTCAATAGTCTTTCATTATTATTGTTACATAATAAACAAAGCTGTCCTTTATTATATCAATTGTTAAACGTTAAACGTTTTTCTTTTTATTAAAGTATCGAATTGATTTTGAAAAGCATTAATCACGCAAAGTGGTTAAAACGTAGCTGCTTAGTCTACGCTACTAAAAGCAAAGTCAACGTATTAAAAATTTCGTGCATCGAGGGAAACTCAACAAGGGGTGAAACGAACACATGAAAAAGTATACATGAATAATCGAATAATCGAATAATCGAATAAAATGCGCCGTTAACGAGACGAAAAATTTTATGTGGGCATATAAAATTGGTTGGCCTAACTACTGTTGTTTCACGTTTGTCTATAATCGGTGCTGATGTAAGGATTACCCAATAGCTGGATATCCATATAATATGTTAAAAATATATTATGAAACGTTAAAGCTACTATATGTCGGTACGTTACGTATGATTCAATATTATCGAAAGATTTTTGCAAAATCAAGGCGTAGAAGAATCTTTTTCTTTTCTCTAAATTCACCTCTGTGCAGCATCTTATGGGGAAAAATAATATAAATGTATAAATGCAGGACAAAGTATAAGAGAAACTCCCTTAATGCAGCAAAAGGCGCTTTTTTCTTAGCACGAATCGCGTTCTCGTACACGAACGCGAGGATTGGTAATTAACACTTTCATCTAGTTGTTGTTCATCGTCCGTAATAATCGTAATGAAAGAAAATACAATGGACGATTTAAATGCAGAGGGCCTTTCACTAAGAATTGAGCTTAAATTAAGAGAGAAAAAGTTTGAAAGGTAAACTATTGTATTTCGCATTGTTTAACGACTCCTCATATCACATTCAGTCTAGCTTTAAAAGACAAAACTTTATACAGATATTGTAGCAAGTTTTATTCCATTTGAGTAAGATATTTCAGAAAAAAGTAAAGACTTAAAGAAATTTTCATCTCTCGGTCAGTCACATACAGCACACATACTTTACACATCATCGGTAATAAAGGAAGAAAATCTGGAGGGGATGCCCGTGAAATGTCAAATGTCGATTTAATCATTCATCGTCAGGCGTTACCTCCAATTTCTCCCCGTCTATACAGCTACACCTACATACACTGAAAACAATAATAGTTTACAATCAATTCTGTTTTATGGCAAGCGACTTGATAAACCAAGAAAATTATTCGAAATTTAAAAAAATTCATTTTATTGTAAAATTTTCTTTATTAAATTTTACTATAAAAATATAAATTTTGAAAAAATTTATAGCAATTTTCTGGGCTGGCCAAGTCTGCGTCAACATTAAAAAATCATTGCAAACTATACCCTACTATTTTTTTCAGTGTATACATACACGCACACAGCAATCTACACACTATTTCTTACTTGGAATAATAAACGATTAATATACTATACTTGAACGTGTTGATAGTTCATCCTTACATGCGTTTCGATATTTTTACATGTTTCTACGGAACATTCTCCATAAGGATTATAGGGTGACGTCTGAGAATTATAAGAAAAAAAATAAATAAATAATGTGCGTCGTCATTTTCTCGTTGTATAGTAGTTACTTTTATACAGCAGACAAGTTGTGCGACACCGATACAATTGAGTATATACTTTTTTTCCGACTTGCTCGACACTCGCACGATTTATACATATACTTTTATTTCCTCTGTTGGCTTCTTTTTTCATTTTTATATTTACGTTTAGTATATTTAGTGCATTAACTCCATATTTCGCTGTTACGTGAGAGTAAACTTGTCGCTTTACTCTACTTTACTATGACTTACCGTCCGACAGACTTCGGTATCTAAACTTTTGAATTAGCCAAAAAATTAAAGCACATATACTTTTTCGCTAATTCAACTGGAGAAAATATGCGTTCGTACGCTTCGAGATGAGTACGTCGAGCGAACTTTTTCAAAAAATGTAGTCACACGAGTGCGAAGTAATTCATTTTTTTCTTTTCCTCCTTGAAAATTCAATGACAGTTCGGTGCAGCAGTACTAATATTTCATAGAGACGAAGACGAGGGGGAACTTATGAAAGTGCGATGAGAGACTGAGGGAGAGAGAGAGAGAGAGAGCCAATAACCGATTCGTTTCACGAACATAAAAAAAGCACGAAACGTGCAGTAGAAAAGGAGTGAGGAATAAACGATAAATGCCAAGTGCAAGAGCCACCCCATAATGTGTAATAGGCTAGAACGCGACTATTATATTGTGCAATATTTCCAGAGCAACACCTGGATGTTCGTTAATGATCACGACTTGCCTCGATGTTTTCCTCTCCTCAAACTAATCGAGTTCTTTGTGTTTTACTATTTGTCTTTCGAAAAAAAAAAATATATACATAATATTTAAATGGTATAAGTGAGAAAAAGTCGGGGCTCGTCGAGCAGCAGCACGTCGGAGCAACACAAGGATGAAAAAAAAAGGAAAATATATGGAAGAGGCGTCTACGTTGCCGCAAATAATTGCCAACTAAATTATGAACTCTCGTCGGTATTAAATATAAAACTATTAATTATTACAAACATTATAAATTTACGATAACAATAACGATTGATTACAATTTTGTCCTAATGTTCGAGAAATAAAAATAAATCTCCGTAAAGCGCACTGACTTATTTATTCATTCACACAATTACTTATCTTTTTTATTCATTTCACAGCGAAATAGATTACATTACATAAAGTAATTCCGCAGAGGAAAATAAATTTCCTGTTTGCGGGTTCATATTACAAAACTCCTTAAAATTGAAGTAAAACTATTTATAAACTCTTTTGTAGTTTAATTTATTGTTATAATTTTACAAAAACAAAAGCGTTATTCATTCATTTCTATACAGTACCGCTCAAAAATTTAGGAACGATAATGTAATTTTTTAGTTTCACAGAAAGTAGAATATCTCAGAAAATATTGATTTCAAAAATATTTCTCCAATCAATATTTTCTGAGATATTCTACTTCTGTGAAACTAAAAAATTACATTATCGTTCCTAAATTTTTGAGCGGTACTGTATTAAAATTATTACTGCGCTAAATTTAAACATGTATTCCTTCCAGAAAGAGAATCACACAAAATTTTAAAAAATGATAAAATTGAAGGTTTTTCCGAGTACTTCCAAATCTGTATAATAAAATTCATTTCTGACATTTCCTAAAAAAATGGCCAATAATAAAGCAACTTAAAAAATTCAAATTTTTTCATTTTTCTAATACACTTATCAATAACAAAAAAGAAAAATTTTAATTGTTTAAATGTACTGTTTTTAAGTTCTTGGAAAGACCTTTAAAATGCGATGTCGAAAATTTTTCTCCGATCAATATTTGCTGAGATATTCTACATTAGCGTTCCTAAATTTTTGAGCGGTACTGTATCTATTTATCTATTTATTTATATTCTGTTTAAACCACAAGAATATATAAGTATACATGCCACTATACGTAAGATTACCTGATTGTAGATTTTGTATACAGAAAAAACTTACAAAACATAAGTTATCTACTAAACTTACACGCTAAATAGATAAATTTTGTTATTTTAGAGTCCCAAAGTTTAGATAACTTTTCTAAGACATTTAATCAAATTTAAGAAAATTAAAATTAAACAAAAAAAAGTTTAACTCAAAACTAAATTACTTTATTTTGACATATATATTATTAATAATTATTTATTTATCATTGCCACTTATCTGCGATTCAAGTTCTCAATTAGTTTTCTTTTTTATTTTTAAATTTATCGGATTCGAAATGCATGCAAATTCAAAACAGGCGCCTTGTAGGATTGGAGAATGGCAGGGTGGCGCCGCCATGCGGCAATTCTCACATCAAATGGAATGGGAACATTTTGGAAGCACTATATTAGAATAAGCGGCAAGCGGCAAACATAATGGCGTTTACAGGTGTTACATCCTTCTGATCTAGTATAGTAATCAATTTTTCCTCAGAAATAAGTCACGATCCATTTTTCGTGACTTTTATCGGCAAGATGCCGCCAACGATACAAAACGGAGCCGCCGATAAGCGAGGCGTCGCCAGACCTGCAGAAAAAAGGTAAATCTTCTCGAGCTAACCTGTACGTTTTGCAAATCGCTTTCTTTATTAATCTCTTATTGTCATGTGTTTTTTTGCACTTCAGATTAGAATTAATATGTAAAATTAAATATTGCAATACGCTGCCAGATATTGCGTTCGATCCGAAATTCATAAGTTATCCATTCGATACAGCAAGGTAAGCATTGACCAACAACTGTAAACAGATGAATTAAGAGAATCTTTAAATCAAATTTTTCAATAGGTTTATTCAGTATAATCAGACATCTTTAGAACGGAATTACAAGTATGAAGTTCTTACTGAACACGATCTGGGTGTAGAGATAGATCTGATTAATCGTGATACATATATTGGTGATGTAAATGCTCAACTAGACCCTGCGGATGAAAAGTTGTTAGAAGAAGATATCCTCACACCACAAGATTCAAAAAGATCCAGACATCATGCAAGAAGTGTATCGTGGCTTAGGCGTACGGAGTATATTTCCACTGAGCAGACAAGATTTCAACCTCAGACTACTTCTGACAAAGTGGAAGCAAAAGTTGGTCACAATATCAAAAAACACTTTAAGGTACTGCTTAGTCGTTTTGTATTTTCCAATTTTATTATTAAGAATAATAAGAACAAAATTTCAATTTATATTTAGGAAGAAACATTGTACATGGATCGAGATTCTCAAATTCGAGCTATAGAAAAAAACGTTTGAAGATACTACAAAACCTATTGAAAAGCATTACAGCAAACCAAACGTAGTTCCTGTAGAAATCTTCTCTGTGTTTCCTGATTTCAAGGTACTTTCCTATATTTATTTGATGTATATTTTTCCTGACCAATGCTCATGATTATATTTATTTATCATTGATACTTGTTTTAGTTATGGAAGTACCCATGTGCCCAAGTAATTTTTGATTCCGATCCAGCTCCTATGGGTCTGTCGGTTCCTGCACAAATTGAAGAAATGTCACAAGCAATGATTCGGTTTGAAACAATTTTTAAAAATTATATAATTACATTATTTTTAAACCATTCAGAATCTATAATTATCTGTTATTAGAGGTGTGATGGACGAGAGCGGAGAACAATTTGTTTGCTTACTTCTTACCATTAGAAGAAACGCTTGAGAAGAGGAAAAGAGATTTTTGTTCTGGCATTGATTATGCCGAAGAAGATGAATATGAGTACAAAATGGCAAGAGAATATAATTGGAACGTTAAAAGTAAAGCCTCAAAAGGTTACGAAGAAAATTACTTTTTTGTTATGCGGGAAGATGGAGTAAGGATACTAAACATTAAATTATATTTCAAATATACAATAATTTTGTATTAACGTTAATTAAATTATTAAAGGTGTACTACGATGAGCTTGAAACTCGAGTACGACTTAGTAAACGCAGACAGAAGGTTGGTCAACCAGTTAACAATACTAGACTCGTTGTTCGTCATCGCACATTGAACGCCAATGAGTTCCGAATGCAGAGATACAGAGAAAACAACTGGAACCACCTTGCGAAGAAGACGAAGAAGAAGAGGAAGAGGAAGAGGAGGAAGAAGAGACTCAAAAGACCGAGGAGAAAAACGATAACGAAGAGAACGAAGAGAATGAAAGAAAGAGGAGACCGAGGAAGGTTCTCGCGCGTCATCGCGTGCATCATCGCGAGCTTCCAGTCGCAAATCTGGCTCTCGCTCGAAGTCAAGGTCACGCTCACCGTCGAAGGCGCGATCGACGCGTTCCTCGCGTGCAGATCGCAGCCAGTCCAAGTCTCAGTCGAGGTCTCACTCGCGATCGCGTTCGCGCTCTCAGTCACGCTCGCGCTCTAGATCGCCGTCCAGATCACAATCTCGCTCGCGGTCTGGCTCACCGGCCAAATCGCAGTCTCGCTCCCGTTCAGGTTCACCCGCCAAGTCGCGTTCTCGCTCCCGCTCCCGCTCCCGTTCCCGTTCGGCTTCTCCCGCCAAGTCGCAGTCAAGGTCACGATCTCCCTCCGGTTCACCTACCAAGTCGAGGTCAAGGTCTCGATCTCGTTCCGCTTCCAAATCTAAGTCGCGTTCACGATCGCGGTCCAAGTCGGCGTCTGGCAGCGAGGCTGGTAGTGGCAGTGAAGGAAGTGCCAGTGGAAGTGCCAGCGGCAGCGGTAGTGCCAGTGAAAGCGGATCGGAAAGCGAGTAGCCGACTAACTGATATTTTAACTTTTCGGACAGACACATGTAAAATGACAAATTTCAAACGTAGCAATGACCAATATTTGGTAGTTTTGTATTATTATTGACGAGAGGTAAAATAGCATTTTACCACAATGCTACTTTCATTTTGCTAAATGCTACGATAAATTGGCTGTATTAAATATTAAATACAAAACAAACGTATTTCTTTCTTAAATATTCATTGCAATCGTGTAAATAGTTTTGTATGAATAAATGTACAAGTAATGTTTGCAAGAAATAATGAGACATTTATGTAACTAATAAAAGTAAAAGATACATTCTCATTTTTTAGTTTAGAAAAATATCATAACGGTATTTAATTTTTCAACAAAATTATTTAATAAAAACTGTAGTTAAAAGTTGTATGATATAATACTTATTTCATTAACATATTTAATCGAAACTTTTAATCTTTAAGAATGGAAATTAAAAGGATGTATGAAAAAAACTTGACAGTAAAAGTCATCACGATTTTAAGAGGGGATTGAAAATCTCAAATGATCTTTTGAAAAATGGCGCCTGAAGCGTGGGAGGCTTATCCGTAAAATTCGAATGAAAAATAATTTGAAAATTAGCAATAAGAGACTGGAATTTAAAATATTAAATTGGATATAGTAATTAATTATTAATATTTTAATAAAGGAAATTTGGGAAATGTAATAGATAATTAACTAGAATAATTAACTACATTGTCAAAATGAAAAGGTGAAGTACAGAGCTCGAAGTCTAGGGTGCCTTTTCTCGCTTTTCTTCTTTGCGCCGCCGCGGCTCAGACAAACAGCTATGTACGTATGTATATGTTCTTCCAATATATTTGAACTCCTCAGTCCTAGTTTTATAATTACTTATAATTATAAAATTGTCATATAAAATACGTAGAATACATTGGTGACGTATCAGTACGTATTAGAACGTCACAGCGCAGTTCCGCTGTTCCGCGTTCCCCTGAGACGCCAACCTATACGAATGACGCGACACTCAGGGGCTCAGAGTAGTATATGCAGCTGAGGATTTTCAGTTTGGAATTGCGTCATTCCATTGACTGTTGAGACAGCTTGCCGTACGTGTTATCGCTCGCGCGCATACGTCGAGACTCGAGACTCATTTGCTGAGGAAAACAGCAACTTGGAAGCTCGCAGCTATAGCTCGTAACTCTTGCGAAATCGTCTCTCGCTAGCCTGTAAAAGAGGTGAGATTCATTGCCAAGTGTTTTCCTAACTTGCATGCGCTCGTGGCTCTCCATGATAAAACTTGCCAGTTGTCTGCGTGCCTTGTTTCGTCCCGCTTGAGTCTACTGGAGAACCAAGTGTACCGATTGCGCGATTTTGCGTTATTTTCATTATTCAAGCATTGTATTTTTAATTCAGTGCTCATTTCTCTCTACACCATGATGCACAATGAGGTAGATCCACCTTTTTGACAAATAAATGCTATCTGTGTAGAATTTTTCAACAATAACTTACTTTGTTTAATAATATTAAGAGTACTATTACTATCAGTCTTTCAATACTTTTTAAATGAATTTTTATAGATGGCGCCTAGAAATAAAGAAAATAATGGAAGTAAAAGAAGGAAACAATTGTCAGAGGAAGACGATGATGAAGATTATAGAAAACGCAGAGATAGAAATAACCAGGTAAATTTTAACAAGACCATGACAATTTCAATAACTCTTTAGTTTTAATAGTTGACGTATAACAAATAAATAATTTATTTTTAAAGGCTGTAAAAAAATCGAGAGTAAAAAGTAAGCTCCGAACGCAACAAACTTTGGAGCGAGTAAACCAGTTGAAGGTAGAGAATGAACTGTTGGAAGAAAAAATAAAAATGTTAAATAAGGAACTTGGATTTTAAAAGATCTGTTTTTAGCTCACGCAGGTTTGTCATATTGAATTTACATAATTCTAAATTAATTACATAATGATCACAAATTATTTATTTCTAGGTTCTAACCAACATTCCTCAAGTCTGCAAGATGTAGATTTAAATGCACTTTTAGCAGATGATACCAAGACAGACGATCCATTGAAATCGTAACCATTACTAGAAAAAAATGTTCCTTCTCAAAGGAATAATGGCCATACAAATTTCAGTGAGAATATGTACCCTGTTTGTTTATTTTAATGGGGAACTTGACATCTTGGAAAGATGCCAATCAGTGTGTATCACAGCTGCTCGCATTAACAGCATGAAATAAAATTTGCACTCTCCTTTTGAAAACTTAAGATCCTCCAATATTGGGAAAAGAAATGTAAATTTTGATGCATTGAAAGCAGAAGAAAAATTTGCTTTCTAAAGGGATGTTTAATGGTTTGTTTCCAATTTTAAAAGAAAGCTGGGTGGATTTTAAAAGAAGTACATCGCCGTGCAGAAATAAATGCATTACTAAATGTATCGAATGAAATCTACATTTGTGAAATTCAACGATACACAGATGCAAAGTGATGAAACAATATGATTGATTAAGCTACTCGAATCGAGTCGGAAGACTAATATTTTTTACTCTAAAAAGGTATAATTTTTAAATATGAATTTTATAGATACAAATATCTGTTTTAGCTTGTTAACTGTTGAGTCCTAAGATTATGTAAATGAAAGCTTATTTAATGTAATTAGGATTAGAATAAATGAAAAGAAATACTTTAATTGTAATAAATGTTGAAACAGTAATTTAAATTGATTTGAGCGTGTCCTTGATGAACGCCCCAAATGGCTTTTACCTCATTTTGATAAATGAAACGGAATGACTCATGCATATAGATTGAGCAATCCGAGTGGCAAAACTCGTAAGTGAAAAGCTCCCTGCCTCTGGCTTATCGAGCGCGAACGCCACCTGTGCAAGGGACGGCTCCTTTTTGCTGTTTAATTGTGAAAGGAAAAGCGGCATGGTTGGACAGTAAGAACCAGTTCATTGACAATGCTACGGTTAAATACGAAGACTGCGATTGTCCGAAGAAAGTCGGCGAAGAGTGGAGGATGGTAATTGGTGGAGGGTATCTTTGGCAGAAGATAAAAAGGGGAGGCTCGTGCCGAGAGCGAGGCGGCGGGCGGGGCGCACGCGCTTGCGTGCGAGTGCGAGGGCGGTGTACGGGCGGCTCGGGTTCCGGCAGGAGAGGGGGCGGCCGGTGCTGCCGCCTGCAGGCGCTCGCTTGCAGCTGCCGCTGCTCACCGGGCGCGCAGATCGCGGGCCTGTCCGCCGCTGCAGTGGAGCCGAGCTCGAGTGCTCGAGCATTCGGAGCGCGCGCGCGCGGAAAGTGACGTCGGGAGGCAGCCACCGCCTGTTCGCGCCTCTTCCTCGGGAGCCGCATCCAAGGCCGGCTCGAGCGTCGCGGACGCCCCGCGCCTGCGTGTGTGCGTGCGCGCGCGAGCCAGCGTAGGGGAGGGGCAGGAGGAGAGCGAGCGTCTCGCCGTGGCTGCGCTCGGCACTCGTCGTCTACGTCGTCCGCGTCGCCGTCGTCCCCGCCGCAGCGCCCAGCGCCCAGCGCCGCCACCGCCGCTGGCTCTAGCAGACGACATGTTGGCTGCGGAAGGCACCTCCTCGCCGTCCTCGTCGTCGCCGTCGTCTCGGACGTTCCCTCGGCCACGGAGATCCAGCTCGGACCACCTGGAGTGAGTCCGCGAGGGCCGACGGAGCCGAGAAAGCGGAGTGGCCGCGTGTCCGTGTGCATGATCTCGTAGGTGTGCCGTGGCGCGCGCGAGACGCGAGAGGCGAGAGCCGTCGGAGCGGAGCCGCGAGCGGGCGGGAGGGAGCGAGAGAGAGAGAGTGCGAGTGGCGAGCGCGCTTGTGGGTGTGCGTCGGGGAATGGAAATGTAGAAAAGGAGTGCAGGCGAGTGGCGCGTGTTGGTGCGAGCAAGGGAAGTGTGGCGCGCGCGGAGGAGCGAGTCGCGAGCGCGGAGGCTTCGACGAGGCACAGTGCGCATGTCCGAGGGGAGAAGGGCCCTCGGTGCGGCAGGTGACCGGAGCACCGGAGCCTGTCCGGTGTACCTGGCGCGGCGGCCCCGTCGAGCGCCGAGGCCGCGGCGCAAGCTCCGCCCGAGCTTTGCTGGCGCGCGCCGAGCCGTGCGGGGAGGCCGAGGCCCGCGGCGCGCTCCGCGGCGAGGGAGGGAGGCCAGCCCGCGTCCGACGTAGACTGGCGGCTTCTCGGGGGAGCGGCTCACTTACGCGCGTGCTTCTGTGTTGACAGGGTGATTTTGTGAAAAGAGGCGAGGTGGAAGAAGAGTCGCGGAAGTGCAGAGTGAAGAGGAGCTCGGAAAGCGGAAGGGTGGAAGGAGGCGGAGGAGGTGGGGGTGGGGGCGGAGGAGGCGGAGGAGGGCCGCCGAGGAGGCAGCCGTCGCCGGCGGGCGCCGCAGCTGGTGACGAGGGGCCGGTGTTGCAGCCGCCGCCGCCGCCGCCGCCGCAGCAGCAGCAGCAGCAGCAGCAGCCGGCTGGGGCCGCGACCGGCTCCCCCACCGCCGCCGCTGCCGGGGCACAGCACGAGGAGGGCGGAGGAGGCGCTGGGGAAGGACTCGCGTGCCTCTCTTGTGTCATGGGGTGCTTCGGCAGTCAGAGCAGCAAGGCCAGCCAGGATGACAGCAAGAACCAGAAGAGGCGCTCCGACGCTATCACCCGCCAGCTCCAGAAGGACAAGCAGGTCTACAGGGCCACCCACAGGCTCCTGCTGCTCGGTAATCTCCGCGCTCCCTCTTCCCTCCCTGGAAAACCTTGGCCCGCGGCTAATTCCAGTTTACTTTGCTTTCATGCTCTCGCCACCCGGCAGGTGCGGGGGAATCCGGCAAAAGCACAATCGTCAAGCAGATGAGGATATTGCACGTTAATGGATTCAGCGAAGCGTAAGTTTTTCCAAAGTAAACAAACTCGCTGAAAACGCTTGGTTAATTGCCTCATCATCCCACTTATTATCCGAATAATCACAAGAGCTCATCGTCTCTCAATAATTGCATTTCTCTTTGCGCCCGCGGAAGCAGCGACGAAAACAGAGCGACCGTAATGTTTTGCTAAAATTTGTTCGCAGGGAAAAACGACAAAAAATCGAGGACATCAAGAAGAACATCAGGGACGCAATTTTGGTAAGAGTCAACGACAGATCGGCGCGATCGAAAATTCCTGTAGATTTAATATCGCGATCCGCTCTCTACGTTTCGCTTGACGGCTCTGAATGACTAGCATAATGCAGAGGCCACTCGCAGCCGAGAGGAAGAGCCGCAGAGTCCAAGAGAAGCGGGAGAGAGTGAAATAATTGCGAACAGCGATATTTGTGGACTATGTATGACGAGGTACAATCGATTGCTTCCAGACGATAACCAGTGCCATGAGCACCTTAACGCCGCCCGTGACGTTGGAGGATTCTGCCAATCAAAGCAGAGTCGACTACATCCTCGACGTCTCGTCTTCCCCAGATTTTGATTATCCCTCGGTAAGTGTTAGATTCTGTGGTGGCACAACTCGCAGCGAGTTTCGATGCAGTCGCGAGGCGGCAGAAAGTTAGCCTCGTGGGCAAACGCGTTCGATTGACGAATGCGTCTATCGGTCTGGAAGCGAAGAGAAGAGCGAAGGGAAGGCTTTAAAAATACTTTCTGTCAAGCGCAATACTTTAGGCGTGAAATCCGTTTGCTCGAGGGTAACGCGCACAGTGAATTCAGCGCTCGTTCAGTGTGGCTCTGGGTCTCACGTGATTCGGCGTGTGCACTGGCGCTCGAGACAGAGCAGTTAGACTCGTGTCAGCGTACCTGTAACGGAGGAGTTGAGAACCGTTTCGAGGCATAATCAGTGTTTACAATGTTTACACAGCCAGTCGAGCAGCTCGCTACCTCCTCTCTTTTGTTCTTTATACGCACACGGTAGATGCGCTCCGTTTGAAGGAGGCGAAAACCGCCGCCGTTCCCGGCGATCAATTTGCGCAAGAGCCAATGTGAGCGCTCGTCGCTGCTCGATCGATTGATCGATTGCCCGCTCCCCCGTTAATCGTTTATTCCATTTTCATCGATCAATGCCGCCAATTGAATAACAAAGCGAATCACCGAGTCTACGCCGTTCGCTTATTAATCGACATAATAAAACGAATCTCCGGAGGCCCGCGCGCTCGCGCGACTCCATCCACTCTAAAAACACTTGGCCAACGATCTTTCCAACGTGTTGTCTCTTTCTCCTTTGGCGACTGCCTTGACGGCCAATCGGTATTCCTGGCGCCTCGCGGACACTACCCGGATAAACAATGGCTATACCGTTGGGTAATGCACAATTGCCAGTTTACTCTAGAGTATCGCCATTTTTATCGGAGAATCCAGTCTGTAGTCGCGGTTCCATCCCAGATAGCAATTTTTCAACAGCGTTTTAGTCATTTTTTTACTTGCCAAGAACTTGCGTAATTTTGACTACAACTTGTCTCTCCGTGTACACTTATTATTGCTCTAATTGAGAAAATGCGAATAACTGGCTTTGCGCGCACTGTTGAAATTCAGTGATTTGCGAGCGCCTCTAGTTCGTTTGGAAATAGAAAATAAGAATGCACGTGCTCGCCAAGCCCTCTGGACGTCTCATTGCCGATGACAAAGTTGCAAGCGAGCTCCTCTCGAAAATTGGCAATACGCGCAATAGCACGGGAGACAAACAATGCGCTGACACTGAAATAACGCTTAGAGCCTCGCCTCGCACTTTTTCCTTTTTAATGCTCCGACTAACTCGAGCTAAGCTGCACCGCTCGCCTTGTAAAAATGTAAAAAAAGCTCGCGCGCCTCTAAAAGTACGTTTCTTATTTATGACGTTCTGTTCTCAGGAGTTCTACGAAATCGTCGAGACCCTCTGGAAGGACCGAGGCGTACAACAGAGCTTCGAACGGAGTAACGAGTATCAGCTGATCGACTGCGCCAAATAGTAAGAGATGCTTCATTAATTTGGCAAAGATAAGAAAAAAATGAACGACACGGCCAAGTTTCGGGGAATCGCTCGCTACTCTCTCTCTCGAGCAGCGTTCGTTCGGTCGCGCTTACGTAAGCCTCGCGGCACACTTGCAGCCGGTTTGCCCGGCTGCTCTCCGTCTACATAGCCGCCTCGACGCGCTCCCGACGGAAGCGGCGCCTTAACGAGATAATCGCCGTTAATGGGAGACTCTCGCTCGTCCTCGGGGCGCTTCGGGATGTCTTCTCTCCGCGCGCGCGTCTCACTTGGCGAGCGCTAATTGCGCGTCTTCGCTATATTTAGCTCGGACGCAGGTACTAACGCTCTTGCCACCTGTCCGTTTCATTCATGCGCGCATAAGCGTGCCGCCTTCTTTTTCGGCGGCCACTTTTTTCCTCATTGAGCGGGGTCCGAGCGCACCTCCTACCGCCCCGTTTTCCTTTGGCGCTGCGAAAACGCCACTCGCTCACCCGCTCGCCAGATATAAATAGTACCGTTGTATTTTAAGAAGAGTCGAGATATAAAGCGCCGTGTGCTAGCGCGAGCCAGAGAAAGATAGGTGAGCAGCTCTCTGTGTTGACACGAGATACAGGTTGCCGGAGATAGTCAACGCTCGTGGACCGCGCTAATTATTTCTTTCTCTCTCTAGCACCGCGGTACCACCGTGCCACACTGTAACAGCCCTTTTCCAGCGAAAATTTAGCAACTCGCGCTCTGCGAGCCTACAAACCTCATCTCTCTCTCCCTCTCTCCCTGGCTTGCTGGCTCTGTAGCAAAATCGATTGCCACTTATCGCCACCGGACTGCTCCGTCGCGTCTCTACACACCGCTCGCTTCCACCTTACGGGGAAGGACTTTTTTTTCGCGTCCCAATGCATATACAACTGCGTGACTGTCTATGGAGAATTTTAATCTATTCGGCGCGCGATATGTATAGGCGAGTCGGCCACGTCAGACCTTCGTTCCACGTTATACCAGCAACCTGATTTATTTTCGTACATTGCGCTGGCGGTATATTCTCAGCAAGAGCTCGTCTTTATAACTCCGCGATTGGTTGGCGTACATCGTAATTCGCGCGGACTCCCCCGAAAAGTCAAACAGTCCCCCCTCTCTTTCTTCACCCTCATTTTTTTCATATACTTCTCTTTAAATATTTCCCAGCCTCTCGCTACTCTTTTCTTTCATTCGAGTTTATTTTAAAATTTTTCTCGGTCTAGTCATCGGAGTAAGCGGATTTTTTATAAAGTCAATTTGGCAGACTCCAAGCTATCTCTTTTTAAGAAGTAGAAAAAAAGTGATAAAAAATTTATTTTCGGCTAAACCCGGCGTATTTATATAAAGACCTCGGCCGAAGAGTTTTTGAAAGAAAGCTAAAAATGCCACTTGTACGCGATATCGCTCAACTTTGAATAAGAGACGAATTATGATGGTAGTAAAAGAAAAATTTGTTTAAGGCCAGGTTAACCGCGAAATAAAAGAAGTTGGCTTTTCGGCACTCTCTCTGTCTCTCGCGAGCAAAGCGATCGATCCTCCGGCGAGTCGTCGTCGAGTTTAAAAGCAGGGGCGCGTTATTTCCCTTGGCGCTTTATCGGTGCAGCAGCGACGGTACGAAGTTGGGTCTCTGCGCGAAATCCTGGCTTTTCGCGCCGACGACCCATTTGCCTAGTTCGTGCGCACCGCTCCGCATTCAATGCGCCCCGTCGATAGATTTTTCGCGCTCGAATTCTCCCCTTCGTTTTTTCTCGCGCTCTACGGTACAAGGGGGTCGAGTGCTCGACTCTCCTCTTCTTTTAAAGCGCGCCACCGACAGATACGCGCGCCTGCCTCACTCGCAGGATCGATTGGCCGCCGCGCGCATATCGGAATTTATTTTCTTCTTCACCGGCGCGCGCGATTACGAAAGCGAAGAGGCCAAAGGACCTCACGACGAGCGGGAGAGATACCCTCCTCGCGCCCTCGACGCCCCTCGGCATAGGGTTGAGTCTCGAGGCTCGGGCGCCGAAGGTTAGGACTCGAGCGCACGCGCCCGCGATCGATTGCCTTGGCCCGTCGACCCCCGCAGCCGGACAGACCAACGGCAGCATCCCCGTCGCTCAGTAGCACTACGACTTTTAGTTTATTCCATTTTCTTTACTTGCATAAAACAAAAGGTACTTAATTCCCTTCCTCTCTGCAGTTTCCTAGATAAAGTAGCCATCGTAAAACAACCCGACTACACGCCCACAGAACAGGTAACATTTCATTTGTCCGCCACTTTGGAGAATAAACGCAAAGAAAATTAACCTGACATTTTTTCATCTTTTTCCAGGACATCCTAAGGTGTCGTGTTCTCACTTCCGGTATCTTCGAAACAAGGTTTCAAGTTGACAGAGTTAACTTTCAGTAAGTTTTCATCGGAGTGCCAAGCGATGGAGGACGCCTATTTAAATGAAAAATGTCTTATTTGCTTGTAGCATGTTCGACGTCGGTGGACAGAGGGACGAGAGAAGAAAGTGGATACAGTGTTTCAACGACGTGACGGCCATTATCTTTGTGACGGCGTGCAGCAGTTACAACATGGTACTCAGAGAGGACCCGACGAAGCTGAGACTCCGAGAGAGTCTCGACCTATTCAAAAGCATTTGGAACAATCGGTTAGGAGAAAAGCTGCGTACCATCGACTAATCTCATATTTTTACTCGCTTACGTCTTTCTCATCTTTGCAGATGGCTCCGCACAATATCTGTAATCTTGTTCCTAAATAAGCAGGATCTGCTTGCGGAAAAGGTAAAAGCGGGTAAGCACAAATTGGAAGACTATTTTCCCGAATTCTCGAGGTATCAGACGCCGGCCGAGCCCGGAGTTGTAGCAGACCCTTCTGAACCACCTGACGTCATACGGGCCAAGTACTTCATTCGAGACGAATTTCTTGTAAGGATATTCTCTCTTTTTATAATTTTTTACCAACACCCAAAACTAACTCTGCAAACAAAGTTAATATGTATGTTTTTGCAGCGCATAAGCACGGCTAGCGGAGATGGCAAGCACTATTGCTACCCGCACTTTACGTGCGCCGTTGACACGGAAAACATCAAGCGAGTGTTCAACGATTGTCGGGACATAATTCAGCGAATGCATCTGCGACAGTACGAGCTCTTGTGACTTGATTCATGCGTGCGTCTTAATTCATCTCTCGTCGCCTGTTCATTCTGGCCTCGAGTCACGAAACCCGGTGTATCGTGCTCGGGCCTCCTTTCCTCCAGCGCGTTCGGATCGACCGAAGTGCTCCGCCAATGTGGGCAGTGATTCCGAACGCACGAACGAGGAAGAAGATATAAACACAGAAAAAGGATTATACGAAGACACGTACCACTTATACACAGACACAATTACACTTACTCATGCGAAAAATGAAAAAAAGAGTCGCGAAAAACCAATGAAACTCTCGCGAAGATGCGCTGCAGATGTGAATAGGAAAAAATCGAGGGGAAGTACGAAAAGTAGAACAGGCAACAAAAGTGAAAATACCGTGGAGAAACGCAGCGCTCCGAGCAAATAAAATTAATCCAAGAGAGAAGTAAGAGAGAAACAAGGACTTTTTGACGCATACGAGTTAAGGAGTAAAAGTTTAAACAAAGCAACAAGCCCTTCCTTTTCTTTTGAAGTGAGAAAACGTTGCACGTGCACACGGAAACTGACTTCCAACTGCTTTCGCGAGCAACGCTGACTACGAATTTCCGAAGAATAGATGCGAGTGATTAAAAAAGGATTGTACATTGGAGAACCTATCTTTAATCTCACTGTCGCCCTTCTCCTTAACATCGTCTATGTTCGTATTCGAGGGAAGATTTAAAAAAAAACCTCTGCCTTTCTATCTATATTTCCTTATCTCAAGTTTTTACAATAAATCCGAACTCCTTATACTCTGACGTCCATTTTTTCAATAGAAATGTCACAAATAACTTGCATTTAATTCTAAGTTCTTCACTAAAGCGATACGAACATCTCACACCTCGCTGTCTCTCTTTCGAATCTCCTTTTTATTCCGCTCGTCTCTTACCTTTTTTACGCATTGAAAAGTGTAAAAAAAAAAGAAAAGGTGCAACTGCTGCTCCCCTACTGCATTAAATCACCTAGCTTCGAATCATTTCACCAATCTGCCCAATATACTCCTCTTTATTAAATGAAAAAAAAAACAGCGTTGCGCGGATTACTTTTGTACAGTTGTATAATTATTTGTCTACGTATGTATATCGAATCTCGAGTTTAAATTCGTCATCATGAACACTGTGACCCAATTTATAGAAGTCTCAGCCACGCCTTTTTACGAGAAAAGTATTTTGTGAGATTTTACAGTATTTCGAAGAGCGTTTTAATTGTATAACTACTATTTGTATCTAGCGCGCGCCCGTCTTGATTCTGTCGCGTCTTCGCGCAAATTCGCTGAGTCCATCCAGTGCTGCATATTGATGCATCGCTTTCTAATACTGAATGATTCGACTCGATAAGAAACGATATCGATAATTATGCTCCGTCAATAATCATTGCTAAAGATTGGTATCCTAATTATTATAGCAGTACTAATGATGATAATAATTATAAATAAAACTGGCAATATACTTATTTTAATGAAAGATTAAAGAAAAACGGCGTCTCTGACAATCTAACATACGATATGTGTAATCAATACTGAAAAATATAGACATTTTATTTATCGCTAATTAATGTGGTGCAATACGATTCCTTGTCAGAAACTAATTATTGTAACTATGATTATACGCGTCCATTGATTTCAATTTGTATAAAAACTTTTTGATTTACAATTGTACATTTGTTTTTTTTTTCAATAGCGATCAAACTAAGACGTATTTTACATAGATATTTACGATTCATTTATTGTAAAATATTGTGCTTCATATAGCCCATTCCCAGTGATCTTTCTTTTTTAAAACTGTTAATATAACAAATTGTTAAGAAGTATTTTTGTCCTTGAATAAAACCTTTCTTCTAGACAAGATTTAAACATTTTTTTTCTTTTTTTATAAAATCGGTCGTAGTAATCGTATGTAAGTGTAGTTTTTTCATGAATATATATATATATATATATGTATATGTATATATTTATTTAATACCATTTGACTTCCACTGGTACGGGACCTGCAAGGTAAAATTGCGTCCGACGCTTATACATTGCATTGCCCGACAGACAAAGATTTAAGAAAAAAATGCATTTAGCGACCTTAAGAGCGAAAAAGCAGTGTTAGATTTGTAATCGCATATACACTTCTCACAAGTTATTAACTTATTGTCGATATCGTTTTTATCGTCGTAATGTATAGCAACACAAACGATCTTTAATACTGACGATGGGTTTCAGAAGACACAAGAGAGTCAAAATGCGTGTACGAGCGTTAGTGTGCACGGAAGATAGCGTCGATTGTTTGTTTGTTTGTTTGTTTGTTGGTTTGTTTTTTTTGTTGAACAGATTTACGTTGATTTGAATTTTGAAAGATTGTTTCTGTTTTTTTTTATAAGACTTGTCAAAGTACGTGAGGATATCCTGATTTCACTTACCGATGACTTGTTCTCGAAGTAAATGTTTCAGTTGATCGCGCTTCATTTATAGCCAAAAATCGAGTATTTTCCGTTCGGAATTCATCATCAGAAATAAAATTTCCACCAATCGTTCTAAGTTTGACGGAGGGAATACACGATGTCAAAGTCAATTACTGGCATATATTATCTCTATGCGACTGAAACATTTACTTTGCGTATTTAAACAATTGCAATTCTTTGATTATCGAAGAAGAAAATAGAATCATTGCAAGACTGTATTCAATGTTTAGAAACTTTTGAGAGTAAAAAGGGAAACAAGGAAAAAAGAAATAACTTTCCTAATCTCGTCACAAATATCTCGCGCAACTTTTTACAGATTCTTTCAAGTAATTTTTCATATTCAGACCACTAAGTTGTTGCTTCTACATATACTTAATAAAGAATTGAGCATTTTTGACACTGTACAATTCTCTCGATGTGCAGCGTTCGCAATGAAATAAAAAATAAAAGCTAAAATCGATGAGAATTTAAGAAAAAAAATTATAGAAAGCTGTATCGATTAGATAGAAAGTACATAACTCTCATCCTTCCCTCAGTTTAATTTGTTACTGCGTGTTTAGATGAAAAAAAATAAAATAAAATCATCGTGAAAATCATCACTTGTCCATAGATAACGTGCGGTGAGTCGACGGAAAATTAAATGTGAACCAGCGAATAGTGGCGATATTTGTCAAGTACGTCGATTCGCTTAGATTATTTAAATAGCCCAAAAAATTAAAAAAAAAACACTAAAATAAGTAAATGAAATGTATCGGAATGTAAGGCGGGAATCAAATCTGTCTTCGTAAAATAATATATGTATATATATATATATGTATATCCAGATACATATATGTATAAAAGGTGGAAGAAAAGAGAAGAGGAAATGTTAAAAAAATGAATCGAAAAGTCGAAATTTGCGAAAAGAACGAGAGCGCTAGGTAAAAGAGCCAGCAAAAAAAATTTTTTATCGGTGCCATTTTCATGCGTGTAAGTAGCGCGACAAAGAATGGAATCATAAGATTTAAGAAAAACGTGTATACAGAGAGAGTTGCATTATAAATATAAATAAATGAATCTAATAAGAGAAGTCAGCGAAACGTATGATCGTGTTTCTAATCTAATAGTTTATAACAATTAAAAAAAGGGGAAATCGAAGCAAAGAATGGAGCTGATTTTTGAGGTGAAGACGGAGGAAGAAATATTTCATTCTCATTCTGTGATGATTGTCTGCATATAAAAAAAAAACATAAGACAGAAGAAGAAATACGCGTTCTAGGTAAATTTAAACTAAACGATCATAATTTGAATAAAAATAAAAGGTATTTGGAGCGAAACCGACTTAGCTATGCGATAAGATTTATTATTTAAGGAGACACTTATTATCACAAACAATATGAATTCACCTCCTGCTCTATTAATTTTCACGTCACTGTATTAATCGTTAAAAAACGGAGAAGAAATGCTTTGTACAAATAATTCAGCAATCGCCATCGCGTTTAGTTGGCGATGTTCAAACCTATTTAATATATAAAAAATATACATTATATAAGATTCTACATAAAAGTAATAATAATACATAACAAACGCCACGTGAGGCAATTATAGAAAAATAAAGCCGTTGATTTTTACAATGCATACATACCGTATCCGTACAAGAATAAAATAAATGTCTCCTTAAGCATTGTTGTATTATGAATTAATTTAAAAAAAATGCGCGAAAAAGAGAGAATTTTAGACACATAAGTTAATGCAGATTTAACGATGATGCATATAAGTACGTAAACAGAAAAAATATGGAAAAAGAGTCACATATACATACATTCCCACATAATTCATATGTGGTCATAAAATGTATACTACCGAGGATGGATTTGCAGAAATGCATCGACTTTGCCGAATAGCCTGACAATATATGCAATATTGGCAAAGCCAATGTTTCCTGCAAAAATCTGTCCTTTCTATATCTTTCCGTCAATCTGTCTCTTTCTACCTTTACCTCTGTCTCTTTCTATCTCTTTTATGACACGACACATTATCTCCCTCCCGTTACCCTCCCCCTCAATCCCTCTCTTTCAATATAAATATGATGAAAAAAAAAATAATAAATATTAAAAACAGGAGTTGGTACGCGTCGAACGCGCGTACCTTCGTCGTAAATTAAAAAGGCTCCATGCAAGAGAAATAAATAAGAGGAGCATCCTTAAATAAAAGAGAAACAAAATGCAATATGATCATTTATATATATCCTGAAAGTTGATTGTTTACCTTTGCTTTCGAGAGTATTTTAAGAGTTATGTGTATAAATTATATGTGTAATTAAAAGAAGGAAAAAGAAGTGAAGTCATTCAGTAAATTCTGAACCTATGTGTTTCAAATAAGTAAATTCGTCTTCTTAATAATTTCATTGCGACGGTTTTCCTTTTTTAATGAAACATTAATAATATCTATTCTAAAAAAAAATTCGTGAAAATTTTAAATAATTTTTTATCGGAATGACTGTATTTTTTCTTTAAAACAAAAGGTGAAAAAATCAAAATATTTATTACCCAGTTGATAATTATAATTTTTAAGTGTAATTTAAAATAAAATTTGATGAAGAATTTTACGGAAAAATCGTGTGAAAGAATAAGTTACAATTAATTCATTAATCTGCAGTTACGATAGTTTATTTAAAAAGGACGTCTATTAAAAGAGCATATATAAGATTGTTGTTACGTTTCGTTGCTAATTTACACTTTACTGAACAGTTTGATGTCTTCTTAAATAAATGAGTTGCGCTTGTGATTCCAATGATGCTAACTCTGCTACTACTGGAGCCATTTCTTGAACATGATCTTCGTAATTCGATCCTGTAGCCATAAGAAACGGTTTATCAATGTCATTTTTTAAATCGCTAAAGTGTATACTTAAATAATTAGGTTCGATCGTTTATTTATTACATACCCCTTCCTATTTTCTTTTCACCATACGTCACTTTGCCATCAAAGTCATTCATTGGTACCTTTAGATCATTTTCTATTATTTGTATTGTTATGTTTAAATGATCTTCTATTTCGGCTAGTAACTGTCAACAGATAAGAGATTTATATTTATCATGATTTTTTAAAACTTTAATTAAAAATAGTTTGATTTCTTAAGCGTTCCTACCCGCGGCTCGTTGTACCAAATGCAACAGCCACCCTGCTCGGTAAGGTTTGTGTTGCTGCAGTTTCGACCTCTAGAAGAACACCATTCGCCGTGATACCAAACTTTTTCTGGAAGACTGGAAACCAAGGAAATGGCCAAACCCATTCTTTCTGCTCTCCCAACTCGACCAATACGATGAACGTAATTGGTCTTTTCATCAGGAAGGGTCATGTTGATCACTAGATATAATGAATTCTTTTTTATAAACTACTGTTTAAAGCATTTTTAATGCAAATAACTCGAGTGTTTACTAACTAAAAGGTAAGCCAGTCACGTCTAATCCTCTAGCGGCAACGTCAGTGCAAATGAGAAATCGGACCTGTTCGTGTTTAAATTTTTCCAAATTTTGTTTACGCTCCAACGGCTTACGATCTCCATGAAGACAGACGCAAGTTAATTCTCTGTCGCCGACTTGCTTCAAGTAACGCTCCAAATTATCACAATCTACTTTTGTTCGACAGAAAATTATAGCTCTATCCATTTTGTGCTCCTTTATAGCCCGCAAACAGTATTCTCCTTTCAATATTTTAACTGCTTCAGAAAGTGCCTCTAAAAGTTAATATAAAAACTTTAATTTTATGTCAAAATTTTTATTAGTCCTAATTTTAATCATCAGTAAAATCGAAGCGTCGATAACGATATCGATACCAGCTGTATTTGTTGCTCTAAGATTATCCCTGCTGTGAATGCCATCAGTTTGTATGTGACGTCTCAAACTTTGCCAATGATTATCTTTTTGAGGATCTATCGATACAACTACATGATGTACTGTTTCTGGTACAGCATCTTCTCCTTTCAAGTCCACCCAAGTTGGAAAATGCATAAGTTTTTCCTGCAATAAATTAATATTGTTTTTTATTCAAAATTAGACTTGTAGATGATTGTAAATGTAATTAGAGATAATTACAGCCATCTTTTTTACTTCAAAAGCATGTAAAGTGGCTGAACAGACTATCATTTGTAAGCGTTTTCCATCACTAGTAATTTTAGGCATTTGTTTATGGAGTCGTTCTATCAATTCTCCATAATTTTGTTTTAACAAACCATCTGCTTCATCTAGTACAAAAAATCTGTAAATAAATGATATAAATTCTAAAATTTCATCCAAGTAGTTTTAGTATAATGAAATTAAAATTTTAACCAACCTGCATTGATTTAATAATAAATAGCCATCTTGAATAAGAGCTTCTAATCTTCCTGGTGTTCCGACTATAATGTTTACACCATGATTTAAGACAGTAATTTGTTCCTTGATACTTATTCCACCAACTACTAACAATTCTTTTATTTCTGGATCTTTTATATGCTTCTTAAACTGGAATAAATAAGCAATGAAACATATATGTAATAAAATAATAGATGAATATTTCTTAATTTTCTAAGCTTACCAGTTGAATTTGATTGTACGTTTGTTCAGCAAGTTCTCTGGATGGTTCAATGATTATGGCTTGAGGAGCATTATTTGCAGGTTTTTCGTTGGTTATTGTTCTGGATTGACTACTATTAATATGATTTAATTTAATTTGATCTTTAGGAGCTGCAGAAACTGCTAGATATCCTGCTGGAAGAGGATGTTTGAAAGGTTGCATTCCAAAGTTGAAGGACATCTCTGAATTTTTTAAAACAACACTGGGAAAGAAAATTTGTGATTTTTGTTGATTATTCAAAGTAAAAGCAAGTCCTAAGTCAATTCCATTTTTCCAGTATCTTATTTCTCCATTGTTTAAATCAAGAAGACACCCTATGACATCGTTCATACCAAAGGCTTCACCATAATCATCAAATTGTCTTGCATTTGATTTTTTTCCTGTCCCACCATAACCCCATCCAAATTTATCTGTTCCTAAATCGAGGGATGCCTGCATTTTAAGGGAGACTATTAAACATTGAATTGATATATTTAAAAAAATTATGAGAAGTAAAATGTATATACTTGGGAAGTAGACCAGCCAACTCGGCACAAACCCTCATCGGTAACTATGGCTTCGTAATAATACTTTCCATTTCCTTGAACACCCTTAGTAGCACGACATCCATGCCATTCCTTTTGTTCTCGACTTTGGCAGCGGAGACCATCTGGAGTAACAGCCATTGCACTCCCTCTATCAAACAGACTTAGTGCCCATGCAGATGCTAAATTGAAAGTTTAAAAGAAGATATTCAATATTATAAAATAGAAAATTTTTAATTTATTGTTACTTACAAATAGATGGTTCAGCAACCGATGACTTTCCAGATTCCAAATCTTTTAATGTTTCCCATGCAATTTGTAATATCGGTATGCAAAAAGCACCAGTTTTTCCACTGCCAGTTTCAGCAGCCATTAAAACATCACCTCCACCTAAGATTAAAGGAATAGCTTCAGCTTGCACATCTGTAGGAAGCCTGTAAATCGATAAAAATTAAAATTATTTAAATTACTATTTAAAATTGTTGCAACTTACATCCATTCCATTTCATCCAAAGCTTTGGAAATTTCTGGCTGAACGCCCATTTCTGCAAAGAAAAGTTGATGAACGTGTAGTTATTGAATATCAATATGATAATTAAGTTAAAATTTACAGTTTCTTAAATTTACTTTGTTCATTTTTTTAAAATTTATCACTTAATTTACTGTAATTACTTTTATTTGGCATTAAAGCGATACAGTAAGCCAAATAGTTGCTTATATATTTATGTAAAAGAACTTTTGTCCGTTTATTTTGAATAAACAAAGAACTAAATAGTACAACAGATTAGTAATAAGTCACTAATTTATTTTTTAATATCTTACCCTCAAAAGCAGCCATTATGTATAAACTATTTTATGCAGAAAATAAATTAATATTTTCATAAAAAATATACACTAATAATATTCGTTCTTCGCTGACTGAGGTTAGTTGACATAGTTAATTCAGTCTACATCCGAGGGTGGCGTGACGCGTCGACGGTCGGCCGGATTCGGCACATGTGCTAAAAGCTAAAATGCAAGAGTAACGTGTATTTAAATTGTAAATATAAGAATGAACTTGCACCTGTACGCTAGACATTACTAAACACTTTAGCCAATAAATGACACCTAAGAAAAGATATTTTATTTATTTTTGCGAAATTGCAGAAGAAGCTCGAGGATCGGTCCATCCAAGTATAGTGGATGTCAGAAAAAAGCTGTTTACATAAAAAAAAATGTATAAAGAAACGAAAAGGTGATACTGTTGGCGTAAAAATGAGTATATATCGACGCCTCCTACGAAGAAAATCTCTTTTCAGTTTTGCGGCGAAGAAAATCCCTTCCAAAATTTGCGCCGAATATAATCCCCTCGCTGATTTTTCCGACGAAAAAGATCTCCTACAATCTTATAAAACAATTTTCTACCAATACTATCCCATACTTTTTAATCGAGGGTGCATTTATTTAAACAAATTATTTTATTTTACGTTTTGTGTTATCCTTTTTTTATACAATTTAATGTTAAACGTTGGTTTATTCATGGCTTATTTTTGGCTTATTCGTTAACTAAAACCATAGCTAATTATTAGTATACCAGCGATTTTACTTCATTTATTTTATTTCAATAAAGCGCAAAAACGCCAGAGACAAGACAGGCTAGTTTTTGCCGCAAAAGTACTAGAAAGGATAGTTTTCGCCGCAAAAGTTCTAAAAAGGATAGTTTTCGTCGGAAAATCAGCTAAGGAGATTTTCTTCGTCGCAAAAATGCTAGAGGGGCTAGTCTTCGCCGCAAAATCGTTCAAGAAGATGTTCTTCGCCGCAAAAATGCAAGAAAGGATATTTTTCGCCGCAAAAGTTCTAAAAAGGATAGTTTTCGTCGGGAAATCAGCTGAGGAGATTTTCTTCGTCGCCAAAATGCAGACAGGGGATTTTCTTCGTACGGGGCGTCAATATATAGATAGGTGTTTATTATGCGCGTGAAAGTGCAGTGCTGCGGTGTATAGCGGGATGCGCGGGACGGAAACGGGAGCGGGGCCGGGGAACGTCTCCTGCACACATGGGCAGAGGCTGCAGCGGGCGCTCAAGCGGCAAGCGGCAAGCGGCAAGCGCGGCAAGCGACACGAACAAAGAACGAAAGAACCGCGTGCGCGCCGGTGGCGTGATCGCGGTCCGCCGAGTGGGGCAGGCGAATCGGCGCGTCGCGCGGCCGCCTGGAGGGGGTAGGCTGGCCTGCCTGTGGATATCGCCAGCGCCGAAGCCGAACTCGCAAGATCCGCTATCCGGCGCTATAGGTACTCGCTCTTCTTACATTCCGCGTGCGGCGTGCGGCTTTCTTCAATCTCTGCTCCCGAGTCCCGGCTTTCCGGCATTCCGGCGCCGATCACGACGGAGAACTGCCTGCACAGAAGTACCTCTATACCATCGTTCGCTCGACTTTCTTGCCGCGAGAGACGAGAAGGCAGAAGTCGAAGGCTCGATTTGTTGCTGCTCAGAGCTACTAGCAGGTACGTGCATGTGGCAAGAATAGATCTTGGAGATCCGAAATAAACGTCAGTCCGTTTTTTTTATCCTTCGTCAGAACGAGCTTTGCACCCGCACGTCAGGTGCAACGTTAAAGGAGTTCAGCGGGTCAAAATACTCCAGCTCTCTCGAAAATCCCCTAAAAAGAAAATGCCATTTGAACACGTCATTTGATACGCGCGTATTGTGAGCGACGATGCGATCGGATGGAGAAAGCGGCTCTGACGATTCATACGGACCTTCCTGTAGTCCATCACTCAAACCGTGATAACATGCTAAATTCTGCAAATAATCGGTAAACAAGGGCACGCTTCTAACGGGGAGACTTATCAGAAACTTGAGGAAATCTTTTCTTTTAATAAAATACGAAGAAACATAGAATATTGGGGCCTAATCTACTCACCCATTTTTTTATTTAAACGGGCTAATCATACTGCATTACGTTACAAAGTATAAAACATTGTATAATTGTGCAACTTTACATTATTTTATCTTTCAAAGGGGTAGTAATCCAGCAGAGGAAGTAATTCCTGTTAGGTCTAAAATAAATAAAATTAGAGGAAAAAAGCAACAAAAGAACTTCTTTGATTGCTAATTTACGTACGATTGAGTGTGAGCATTTAGAACTGCATAAAATTTGATTGCATAACATTATCGCGGAATTTTTAACATCGCATATTTAATTGAGCATAACTTTCAAAGCAATGGTCTTTTCCTCTATTTTTATTTGTTTTGTTGCTCGTGAATTGTGTAGATCCCAGGGGTGTGCAGTTACAGTTAAATAATCATATATTTCTAATGTTCCATATTTTAATATAAAAAGCAGTGCCGAAATTTTGAAGAAAATCCGCGATCCGGAACTCTGATAGTCTCCTAGTACGTGCTTTGATTATCGCGTATACGCCATTTGAACTTTGCCATTGAAGGCAAAGCGCGATATTTATTGGAGAATCTTGCAATATTATCAGTTTCATAATTTGCGCGATAGCAGTTCTATTGACACGCGAGAGACACTCGAATAAGTCCTCGCGTGATCGTGCTTCTTGATCGTTTCGCGCTCGAAAGTTGGCGATAAGCCGAGATGCAAAGAAGACTTTATCATAACAAACGTGACATAATCTTGATGCTCTTTCGTACTCAGATAAAAAGATACTTTTTTTCATTGAATGCTTTTTGATCGGAATCTTTAAAAATATACGTTTGTCACGACTATCTTATTATTTTACAATTAGTTTGCGTGTAGAGTGAACCGGTAGCTTCTGCAATCACCGATAATTAAAGTAACATTTGCGAAAATTAAGTAATTTCAGCAACAAGAGTTTACTACAATCACTAAATTGTCTATTAAAGTACGAAATCGTTAAAATACTTATTTATTCTTATCGAAATCGGTATAAGTAAAGGAACATTTGTTGATGTAACAGTTATTTATAATCATACGATAATGTATAAACTTTTTATACCGATTATTGCCTATAAAATTAAATATTCATTTCTAATATGCAAAGCAATTGCCATATGTATATTTCATTTCAGTTGTTTTTTAAACGTTAGTCTGTCACGTGTCAAGAGAAGACCGATAAACTTTTTTTCTACACTTAAATGGCATAAATGCACCTGTAACTTCATTGGCAAAGTCGTCTTATTAAAAACTCCTTCCAACGTAATCGATCGGTGACGTACTTATGGACGTTAGATGTAATATCCAAGGTTGATAGATCGCGAGTTTAACGTACGTTAATATCAACTAAGTATGTCCTTCTTCAAGTTCAATCATTTTCCTCTATCGTTTTTCTTTATTTTTTTTTCATTCATTTTTATCTTCGCTATGACTAGAATTTTCTGCCTCTTTTTTAAAATTTACTGAAATAGTAAATAAACTTTGTCTAAAGACTAAAGTAAACAGATATAAGTTTAAGCGTCAAGTCAATTTTATAATAATTTCTAATCTTAAAATTATATATAAAACTGTTGTATTTGAATTTATTAAAGGAAATTTAAAAAATGGTGTTATTTTCCGAGTTTTTTTTTGTTTCGTAACAAACTTGTTTTTAAATACAAGATGTATTAATTGCACTCCAGACTGACAGTGCACCTTCATCTAGTTATTCTCGAGTTTTTTATTATTCAGTCTATAGCTCAAATTTATAATTCTTTATCATAATTTTCAAAAAAATTGTCGTTCTTGAAAATAAGCGCTCGCTATGAAGATCTTTACGGTCGACCAAATTAAAAAGTACCACGTGTCTCAAGAGTAGGTCACGAGAGGAACAGACTTTTGAATAAGACACTTGGCTGTCGACGTTAAAAACCATTTCTGAAATAATTATGCCTTGTTATTTAGTTTGACTGGCATGTCTTCTTTTTTTTAACGAATCGATAAAAAAAAGATATGTAAAATAAAGCGTAAATAAATGACGAGGTTTAATGTATTCGTTGCTTAAAATATAATAGACCTTTTATATAAAGCATCTTAATACATATACGTAAAATTGCTTTGGATTATGCGTGAGTAATTATATGTGTTGAAAAGATTTATTTTGTATGAACTTAAAGAAAAATAAAAATGAAAATTTCGAATTTTAAAATTTTTCAATTTCTTTCAGTATTTACAAAAGGTATAAATAATGAATTATTTGATAATTTTATAAATGAAAAAAAATTCATGACTTTATTTATTGGAAATTTGAATTTTTTTTCTCATTTCATATAAAATAAATCTTTTCAAACATACGATTTCTCATATAATCAAATGTTACTTATGCGTATTAAACTGTTTTTCCTAAAAGGTCTACATATTAGGTAACGAATACCTTAAGGCTATTTTTAAGCTTGATCGTCTTTATCTCTTTGATAAACGAGATAGGAATTGTGGAGAAAGAGTGCAGCAGGTTGGTATATAGAAAAGAGAGTATAGGACGATCTCTAGTGTCAGCTGGCGGTTGAATGCGCAGTCTCACGGCCCTTTTTAAAATTGCCGCGAAAAGTGGCCTGATGCGCCTCGCTATTGATTTGTGACGCGCGGAGGGTGCGAAAAGCGTGCGCCGTGCGCTAGGGTCTGCCGCGACGTTCCTCATAGTCCGTTGCACTTGGCTGGAGCGTTCATCTCGCAGTACCGTGCTTTATCGAGTGATAAGAGATTCCTCAAAGCCTGACAAAAAACATATAAATAAATAAAGGAAACGGTCATCCGATAAGAAAGAGCTTGGGAGCCCGAGCCTGCGTCTTCAAGGTGGCTGAATTTACGTCGCGACGATGCATCGGGCAAGGCTCGCGGGGCTACGATAAAATTCCGTCCCGATTAAACGCGGCCCTAGGACCTTGACCGAAAAAGAAAAAAATAAGAGAGCGAGTCACCGAGAAAAGAAGGAGATCAAGTGCACAGGAAGGATCGCGCCAATATGTTCGGCTACGTATTTAAAATACTCCAGAGCATCTGGAATCACGGTCACCTCGAGGACTTTAGCAACCAAGGTATCGTTTTTTTTTTGTTTTGTTTTTTTTTTTCTTTTGAATGAACCAAGGGAAAAATAAAGGAAAGATTAGAGGCATGCGAGCGTCAATTGTACACTCGATAAATGAGAGGTTACGGCTCATCGTAGCGTATCCGTAATAGCGGGGTAAACCGTAGCGCGACTGAGTTTACGTAAAAGATGATTCGCCGCGAGTATATAGGCGGAAATAGAAGTAGAGAAGTGAAGGATTTCCTTCCTTTGTCGCCAATCCTCCTCCCTCCAAGAATCATAGAATTCAGCATGTACTTCTACTGCGACTTTGAATATTTAAGAAAGAAACGCTTAACTTTTTGCAGATATGGCGTCCGTACAACCGCTCGTAGCCAACGGCATCTCGAATGGATTCGGAAAGAGCGACAAGGTCAGTCTCACTTCTGAATCGATACTTTCCTTGCATCAATTATTTCTGTTATTTCGCACTATCTTTTAAAACTTGACTGTATTTGTTTAGGTGCCAAGTCACGCAGTACCGAGATATGCGACGGCCAGTGACACAGGATTGGAAGGTAATTACTATATTTAAAAAACAGATGCATCTTCGCACTCAGAAATTTCATCTATAACTTGTACAACAATGATGCACTAAATAGCACTGGAAATCTTATACGTATTTATGCCGTCGATAAACATCATTTACGATTATAATATAATTCTCAAACGTGATCGATTTCTTCTTCCAGTAAGCAGATCCTCGTCTTTTGAACGAGTTTAATAAATTAAATAATCCCTAACAATTAACATATTTATGATAAAAAACTTATTTAAGTGGACTTTCCTCTAAGAATTTTTTTGTGAGTAGCCCACTGAAAATGTATACAGAGCAAAAAGATTTTTTTATTTATTTAATGACAGTTCATCCTTAATTAGAAATTTGAAATAATGACATACTTAAAGTAACTCAAATTAATTAATATAACCAAACTAAAAATTACAAAATGATAAGTAAAATTTATTGAACTTTTTAAGCAATATTTACTCACTTGATTACAGATATAAGTAAAAGTTTCAAGTAAATTTTGCTTAAATTAATACTTAAGTAAAAATCAGTATTTTTTACGGCAAACCTTTAAGTAAATTTTAATAATAGCTTTTCTTCGTGATAGTATTAAACAGGACTCATAAGAATTAAAATGAAATATTCAACCATGAATCCGAATGCATTTTAATAACGTTGGTTCATTTTAATTCTTATGAATTCTCTTTAGTGCTACATTTCTAACAGGGTAGTTATATTTCTGCCTTTTGAAAATACGCGATTATCCTATTTCAGGACCTGATCAAATTTTGCCTTCAAACGTTGACATGATTTGGGAAGCGAACGGCCGTGTGCGGATAAAACTAGAAGATCAGAAAGAAGATACTAAGCCGATATCCGTTCCCGGTTTATTGACACGCATTGCAAAGAAGTACCCTAACCATCCGGCCATGGTTTCCAGACCTGGAGTCGATGGGCGCCGAACCACCATCACATACAAGTTAATAATATTTTTTATTCTAGAATTTCTTAAAAAAAAACATTATTAACGTTTCTATTGTAATTTACAGAGAATACGAATCTCAAGTGAGAATTGTTGCAAAAGCATTTCTCGAGCTGGGATTGGAGAGACATCACAGTGTCTGCATTCTTGGCTTTAACGCACCGCAATGGTTCATATCGGACATCGCTGCGATTTACGCTGGGTAAATTATATATTTTTTTTCTCAGCAATCCCCCTTAAAAATCACTTTTAATGCGTAAATTTTATATCAACAGCGGATTCGCCGCGGGAATCTATACAACGAACTCGCCCGAGGCATGTCAATATTGTGCTGAGAGCAGCCAAGCTAATATTATTGTTGTAGAAGATGCGAAACAACTTGAAAAAATTTTACAAGTTAAGAAAAACTTGCCCAAACTAAAAGCCATCATTCAATATGATGGAATTCCCAATGCAAAAGACGTGATAAGTGTGAGTAACATGTGCGACCTTATAAGGAGTATATTAATTAGCAAACTTATCTAACTTTGTCTCATTCATTTATTTCAGTGGGAAGAATTATTAAATATAGGTCGAAAGCAATCAGATGATAAATTGGATAGTATTATGAGAAGTATTGGTGTTAATGAGTGCTGCACTCTTGTTTATACCGTGAGTATTTTGCAGATCCAATAATAAGTAGATATTTTTACTGTAATGTAATTATTTTTAATGTAATGTAAACGAATACTTACAGTCGGGAACCGTAGGTAATCCGAAAGCCGTTATGCTAAGTCACGATAATCTTCTGATAGATGCTAAAGCTGTTTTGGTAGCAGCCGATTTAAAAGAAGCTCAAGAAATTATTATTAGTTTCTTACCCTTATCGCATGTTGCTGCGCAGGTAAAAAAATGTCAAATTTATATTTCCTGGCTTATTATAAAGGCTTACAAATTTCACATTCTTCTAGGTTGTAGATATTTTCACTTGTATGTATATGGCTGGTACTGTATACTTCGCTGAAAAAAACGCTTTAAAGGGTAGTTTACTAGACACGTTGGTCGCCGCGCGACCAACTGCCTTTTTGGGCGTTCCAAGAGTATGGGAGAAAATCTACGAAAAAATGCAAATCGTTGCGAGAAACAACGGACCTATAAAAACCTGGATCGCCAACTGGGCTAAAGCACAGGGCTTGCAGTACAACATGAATCGCATGAACGGGGTTGAGTACAAGTCGTGGAGCTACTTAATAGCCAAGTGGTTGGTCTTCAACAAAGTAAAGGCGGCTCTGGGTTTGGATAGGTGTCATCTATTTGGTACAGCGGCGGCACCGCTCAGCACGGAAATAAAAAAGTACTTTATGAGTCTCGATATAGTGATAATTGATGCGTACGGCATGTCCGAGTGTGCGGGTGCTCACTCGCTTTGCACTAACACCAATTTCCGTCTGGGCAGCGTTGGCCAACCTTTACCGGGCTTTATCACGAAACTTGACAATGTTGATAACACAGGCGAAGGCGAAATCTGTTTCGGTGGTCGCCATGTTTTTATGGGTTATTTGAATGATCCTGAGAAATCCAAAGAAGCAAAAGATGAAAATTGTTGGTTGCACAGCGGTGACCTTGGCAAGATAGATAACGATGGCTTCCTCTATGTGACAGGAAGAATAAAGGAGTTGGTGATTACAGCCGGCGGAGAAAATATTCCTCCTGTTCGTATTGAAGAATTAGTGAAGAAAGAGTGCCCAGCACTGAGTAACGCCGTACTAATTGGTGACCGAAGAAAGTACTTGACAATGCTAGTCACATTAAAGGTATATAGCCTTACCTATTTTATTTATTCAATGTCAAATCTTAATCGTTCCTTTCATTATCGTTAAATCTAATCATTTTTATCGTTTTTAGTCTGAAGTGAACGTTGATACAGCTGAACCACTGGACACGCTTACCCCAGAAGCTAAAAATTGGGTCAAGTCCTTGGGAAGCAAAGCAAAGACGGTATCAGAAATATTGTCTTCGAAAGATCCTCTTGTGAGTTTAAATCACTAAAAGCTTCCCAATACACTAATGGACCAATTTTTTAATTTTCAGTAAAGATTTATTTTTATAGTACTTGTTAAATGTTTCTTTGAATTAACTAATTATTTTTAAGCAACTGCTCTAAACACAAATAAATTCATTTAATTTCATAGAAATATTTAACAAGTACTATTGAAGTAAATTTTTTCCTCAAAATTACCAAATTGGTTTCGCAGTGTATTTTAAAAAAAAACCGAGTTTTCATGCAAATTATAAATTTTAATTACCCTTGCAGGTATTCAAAGGTATAATGGAAGCAATAAATCGAGCAAACGAGAAGGCAATAAGCAATGCCCAGAAAGTCCAAAAGTTTAGGATTCTGACGCATGATTTCTCTTTGCCCACCGGAGAATTGGGACCGACGTTGAAATTGAAACGAAACGTTGTAGCGAAAAAATATGCCAACATAATAGAAGAAATGTATAGTGAAAATTCTAGTGAGATCTAAAATATCGAGGGATTAAATCCCTTGGCAGTGTCAATCAAAGGTGAATTGGTTTATTCGCCAATCTTAATAACTGTTCCAAATACACGAATGAAAAGTCAAGGATTTGCTACCAAACTCTTTTCTACGGCGACATCGTGCATACGTATGTCGTGTCAATCAACGGTTGTCTACTTATGCGTCAAAAGTTTCAAAACATTCAATATTTGTGATACTTTGTGAAAATTATTTTCTTCAACACTTTAGTTTGGTTGATTGGATCAAACGACTCTTCTTCTATTGCGGTTCTAAAGTAGAACTTAAAATTAGATAAATTTATTCTAAATTTACTAAAAAAACTTTTTATAACATATGTAGATCTCAACCTTTTTCAAGTTTAATTGACATATATAAATGATCTTGCAAAGATTGACTTATTGATCATTCTTTTTTTGTTAATTTGTAGAAAAGAAAACAATTGAACTTTCTTAGCATTACTAAATTTTTAGTAGTAACGTATATTTCTATAGAAATACATTAATCATCATCACACTTTCTATGCACTAATTGAAATGTATCTTGGTGTCCATGCGATAATATATCGGTGGTGATGTGAAGTGCGGCATGTACATATTGTGAATATAAAAATAAAAAGTGCCTTTTTGCAATTTAAATTATTATATATTTCTCTAATGCGTGTAAACAAAATTTGGCATATTTTATTTTAATTCATTGAATGGCATAATTTTTTTTTTTTTTTTTTTTTTTTTTTTAATAAAATTATGTTTATACCAATCACATATATTATTTATTGTTGAACGCAATAATATAGACATTTTATTTAATTTTTTATGTAATTTATATAAACCATAAAATTACATTTGTTAAAGGTCATGTAATATAAAGTTTGTGGATAAGACTGATTGTCTCAATTGGTTAATGGGCTTATAAAAAAATAGAATAAATATTATTTAAAAATAAAATAGAAATTTGTATTTATATGTATCCAATTCTCACAAAATAAACAAGTATAATTGGATTAAAAGTGAAAGAAGCAGCACTTTCACCAATTATGGAAATGTTTTTTTTTTAGTTTATTCCAAAAATTATAAATTTAAAGAAATATAATTTAAACACATGCAAATGAAATATTATTTTGATAAACACAATGTAATGTAAGTTTATAGAAGCTTATTTAAAAAATTTTTAATTTCTACATTTATTTAATAAAATATTTATTGTAATTCCTTAGTAATGTAATATCCCTTTAATACATTGGAATTTTATATTTATCAGAAGAATGAGGAAGAAAATAAAAGCAACTTATTTTAATTATACTATTTTACTAAATGTAGTTTATAACAATCAAAACTTGTTCATTTTTTAGTTACTTAACCATTGAGGATACAGTATCCAATATTTTTTGACATAATCAATTGTTTTATGAAAATAGATTCACTAAGCACATCACAGCAAATTTCAAAATGCACATAGGAATAATCTTGTCCAGTATGACCAAGTTACAAAATTATGAATTTTTTTTAACAATTGTGCTATCTTTTGGGTTTCTTATATCAGTGGGATTGCTTTTATAAGGCTATACATAATCAGTAATCCATTCATGATTTTTTTTATTAATCTTTCTCCTTCATCTAGATAGAAAGTCTAAGGTAAAATGAATGCTTAGTAAATTATAACATTTTTTACTTTAAATGCTTAACCAAGTTATTGGTAATATTGAGAAAGTCATATTTTTGAAAGAACAACTTTGATATACAATAAAATATAATCTATACTATTTTAAAATATTGGCTAATTTTATTATTAAAACTAAACAAACAGCAGGTAATGTTTTCACGTTTTAATATTAATGATGTAAAAAATGTAAGAACTACACATCTACAGTTACCAGAACCTATACAGTGCATCACATTTCACATCCTTCACAGCAGGCACCTAGACTTTGGACGTTTTTTTATATACTTGTATACCCCCAAATGGCACACTGATTAGAAAATTTTATGAGGTACTCGTTGATGTATTAAATGTTGATTTTTGTTGAATGATAGAAGTTTTTCGCTGTGGCACAGTTTCAGGTGTAGGTATGGCATCGCCTGTTGGCAGAACTCCAGCTGGCTTAGGCTTTGCTGTTGACTTTTGTTTAGCCATTTGATAATCGCCCGAATCAAAAAATTTTTGCTAGAAAATAATGTTTTAATTAATCTTTTACATTAATTTGTCATTTTATGCAATTTGCAAATTCTAAACTAAAAGTAAAAAGTAAAAAGATATGTAAAAGTATTTTGGCATTGAGTTTTGTTAGCACAGTTTAGTCATTCATACAATTGTGTTACAAGACTCAGATTAGGAAGTATAGAATTTAACACTGACAAGCTGAGTAAAGTGACATAAAAATAAGAACTTACTCCTTTAGCCAGTCTTTTTTGCAAGAATACAGAGTGTCCAGTGATAGGTCTACCTCCGACAGCAGGGAATTTTGCTTTAAGTTTAGCCTCTTCCAGTTTCTCAATGTCATTTGCAGAAGGCTGAAAATAAATTTTTTATGGTAAAGTAATAAGAAGTAGCAAGTTACATTTGATAAAAAATATTTTCACCTCAACAGTTTGAGTGAACTCATTATTTTCTTCGCTCATTTTGTCTCGTACTTCTTTTAGAACAAGTTGTAATTTTCTGCTTTGCAGGTACAAGTGTTTCTGGTCTCTGGTCTTTCGCTCAGCTTTTAATATAGAAATGAGTCGGTTGATCTTTATATTGCCTATTTTTGAGAGTGAGAAGAATGTAAATATGCTGGATAGCAAGAAAGCGAAATATTGGCTGGCAAGGTGAGGGCCTCAACGGCAACAGAACTATGCAGGAGTAGCCGTGAAGATAACCTAAAATGCTCAAACTTCCGAGACGTTATATTCACCTGTGGTCGGCAGCACAATTAGCACTGATACTACTAATTTCAATTTTTCTGTAAAATGCTATATACACTGCTATGAAAATCACCGACAAACAACTCTTCAAATGGTACAAGCGTAGATCATTAATTTCTAAAGCTCAACGGCTTTGAGAATTTGCGATTGTATTGTAATTCTTACCGAGTATTATAGAAATTCGCGTTATAACGTCTATCGCGGGCCGACGCTGCTACCATCTGTAAAGAAGTCGCAACTGGAACAGCGCCGTAATTCGTAGCTTATTTGGAACATGGAATATTTTCAGGTGACCTCGTCCTCGACCAAATTTTTCAAATTTTCCTTTTCTATTCCATCTAGTCAATTCAAATCTTATTATTCAAATTTTAGTTTCCCAAGCAGAATATATAATAAGTACACTTTCCTTTTTTAATATATACCTGTTCATGAATTTTATTTAAATTACCCAATGGTTCTATCAGTTTGACCATTTGACAATTTTTTTTTATCTTACATCACGCAAATTTTAATAGGAATTTTATTAAATAAACATTCACTGAATTTAAAAAACGATGTTTTTATTTAATACATTGTAAAAAACCTTTACAAATTTTCAAGTGTGTTTGTTATAAAACCATTTAACAATCAAGGTATTCTTTATGCTAGTTTCTATACTAATTTTAAAGGGCTTAACAGTATCTATATATACAAGAAACTGAAAGAAAAGTAAATAACAACCGAATAAAGCTTTTCGTTCATCTTAAAAATTATTTTATTAACTATCGCAGTATTTTTAAAAGCTTATCTAGAAAAAACAAAAGTTCTTTTTTACAGTATCCAATTATCACTCCTCTCTTTACAGCTGAAATGATTCAAGATACTTTGTAGTGCAATGAAACTTTGCAATTGATAAGATTAAACGGTTGAACCTACCTCGCTATTTTCAAAAATCTATTACAAAATAATTTAACTGAAAAAGTATGTAGATTTAAGAACTCCATTGAGATCAAAATCACCTTGCTGTGGTACTTTTTTTAAAGTAGCATTTAATTTTTTCCTCATTACACTTGATTTACATCTATTTTCAATATCACTATTAGAAAAACACGATAAAAAAATTAATTATAAAGTATAATTTACACGATAGTAATGGTAACTGTAACTTAATTAAAACTTTTCTTACCTATTGGAAAAGGCAAACTTATCAATTAAAAATGTTGAAAGGTCTTCCAAAATTGGTTCTGAATGTAAGGCAACAAATTGTTCTCTACATATCTGCAAACAAATAAGATTGAAATCATTACAGAAGTAAAAGATTCAATAATTTAATAATGATTTACCTTATTCATAATTTCAACAGAACAGGGATGGGTCCAGTAACAGTCATGTACAGATACAAACGTAATGCCCGCATGTTCGCAGTGTATACTCGTGAGCATCATATGACTAGAGTCCAAAGAATGAACAAAGTTTGGTGCAAAAGCATTTTTCTGTTTCATTACATTTGGTTTTCTAGGAAGAGAAACAAGATTTTTTAACGACAAATTATGACGTAAAGTAATTAATTTAAAAATAAAAAATTCATCTTAATTCACCTATAAATATCAGGACTAAAAATTGTGGAAATTCCTTTTTTATTTGTTAAAGAATGTAAAACTTTGCTGTATGGCTGTACAACTGGTATTCCTAAGGGAGTTTCCCATTCCATATTTTGCTGGCGCGAAACACAAATGAGTCGTGAACACTCTGTTAACCAATCCTGAATTTCTCTGGCACTTTTGAACATCGTTCTCAAAGTTTGAAAGGTTTTCTGAACTAAATATGTTGATGCTTGCCACAAATATTGCTGAGGGAAATCATCTATATCTGTAGAAATATAAACGAGAATTTCAAGATTTTTTAATGGGAATAATCAATGTCTAAAGGAATAAATGTAAAATACCTTTTAATTGACGCGCTATCTGCAGTTTAGCACCGAACCACGTTACACCGTAAACGGTCGTCATGACGGTCTGTTTAATAACTTTTCTCTTTATGAAGCCGTCTAAAACTTTTGCTATTTCATGACCTTTGTCAGCATCTTCTTTGCGCCTGTCATCAACCTGCAATAATTTGTAAAAGAATAAATAATGTGCTCTTTATTGTTTTCAAATAAAATCTATGTTAACATTACCATTGTAGCAACACTACTGTATACATCTTGTGGAGCATAACTGGGATATAAGTTAACACTTTCAGCTCCGATTTGATCTCTACCAAGAGCAGCATAATGTTGAAGACCATTACAACTACCATCCTGATGAATGGGGAACCCGGATATGAATTCTTCAGGATTTCCTGATTTCAATGCAGCAGCTATCTCCATGCATGCTGCCAATGTTTGCCATGGCTCATCCGATGTTGTCCACCACATTTCACCCTTATTACATAAAAGTTACAGAAAAAGATGAAATATTTAAAGTTTAATTTAACACTGAAAATGTTAGAGAAAAATAAAAATAGACTTACTGTCAGTGGATTTTCTGCACTGTCAAGAATTTTGTCCATTACTTCATCAGCATATTTTAAGCGTTCACTAACAGGATCTCTTTTTTTTAAACCAGTCAAATTTATGGTATGTAATTTCAACCAATTAAGACCCTTAGGACCCAATGGCTTTTTCAATGCGAACACTAGCATTGACCTTGCCAAATCCGAGCCTAAGTGATTTAAGTGAGGAGGCACAGGATATACACGTCCTCGAAAATCCATGTTATGTGGTAACCAAAAGATTTCATCTCTAAACTAAGATTGTATAAAGCTTTAAAATAGTTGCAGTTGTCATGTCACATTAATTTATTCCAACTTACGTGATTAGCTAGAGATAGTCGATAAAGAGCATCGCACCACAAGGAGTACATTTCGTTTTTCTTTCGTTTCAACTCCATTCGTTCTTTATCTATCTTTCTTTTTTCTTCAAGAGTTGCATCACTTGGAGCTGGTGCAATTGAAGGAAGAACAGATGGTGGCTGTGGCATGTTCAGCTTTTCTGATCCGTTATTTTGAAAGACCTTTTCATATTTAAAATTATAATTACATAAAAAATAAAGACATAAACAATGTAAAAAGAAAAAATTCAATTCCAATTGAATGATATTTAGTCATTAAATTACCTTAATAGCTACATCTAATACAGTTGCATTTACAGTCCATGGTATAGAAGCCAATTGATTTAAACTATCTAGTGCTGGGAACAATTTATTTTTAGGTGCGCTGACTAATCTATCCCATTGCTGATTCTAAAGTAATTTGAGATTTGAAAATATAAGCAGTCAGTGTCAAATTTCACAAAGTAATATTGATAATTACCCCCATGTGTGTTAACCTAACAATATCAGTTTTTGTAACAATGTATCCACCATTATGCACAGACACCCATGGTCGAGGAGGGCATAAGGATGGCACAAGAGTTGTATCAAAAGTCAACACCTCTGGTTGAGAATCTCTATACAATTTCGATACAATTGGATGAGGTTTTACCTAGTAAGTAATAAATTTACATGTAATGATAAAATATAGAAGATAATAATAAATAGAAAAAAGTACTACCTCCTCTTTAAGCAATACACCACTATGTCTAAATATTTTATAAAATGCTGAAGCATGATGTCCATGATGACTTTTTTTCTTTTTAATGTAACTAGTATCGAGTTTAAGATCATTCACGATTATGTTATACAAAAATCTACCAATGCTAGTATGAACATTGTTTTGCCATGATGGTACATCAATGCCTAGTGTAACACCATGTTTATTAGCTTCATACTCTAATAATAACCACTTTGCACGACTATTCAGCCTATCATTTCTATTAATAAACCATTCACAGTATTGCAGATAAACTTCACTCATTTTATGATTTGTACCATTATTCTGCTTTACATTTGCCTAAAATTTTTTTCATTTTAAACTTTTAATTCAATTTAGAATTGAATTGCTAGACCTTAATGGAATTTTTATAACATACCTCATACATTTTGTATACATGAAGTCCTATATGATTACATAATGTACTAAATGGTGCACTATACATTTCAGATCCCATTCCTAAATTTCGAACTTCTCTCATTAATATACAAACATAATCTTCTGGCTTTAAAATGTATAAATAAGGATGTAACATCATTTTGTTTCCTTTTTGAAATAATTCACGATTTTTTAATGTTTCTAGATTTCTTTTAAAAGCACGTAATGCTGCCTTCTCCCAGGTTTTTTCAAGATTTACTAATTTATTCCTCTAAAATAAATTTGAATTTTTTAATAAAAAAATATAATATGATACAGTTTTGCAGTGAAATTGAAAAATATACCCAATCTATAACATTTGAACAAGATGTGCTTTGTTTAGAAATATTATAAACTGTAACTTGACCATTTATTTCCATTTCTATTTGTTTTTTCATACGATCTTCGAGATCATTTAAATTTAAAAGTCCATGAATAGTACTCGATGGTACTGCTTCCTCTTCTTTAAAACTATCCAGTAGTCTACAGTTGTAGTTGTTATCTGGCAATTTATAAGTCAATTTGCCTTTATAATTGATTAATTTCACTACATTTTCAACAAATTTTCTTTGGTCCCTGACAAAGTATGATTTGGTCAATATATCATTTATTGATATTTTGTCATTATTCATTTCCTCTTGGATTTGCTTAATTATTCCTGCAAATATCATTTACTATAATATCAATCAAATGCTTTTTGTTATAAAAATGACTATTTATTAATATATATTTACCTAATTTAGCTTCATCAGTACTATCCATTCGTCCAATGCAATCAAACATATATGTATAAGTTTGAGAGTTAAGTTTGATACCTTTTTTTTTCAAATGTTCTAGAATTTTCAAAATACTTTTTAAGTCAGCAACAGAAGCCAATTTTTCAATTTGAATATTAAATACATTTATATCGTTGACAGTAAGACCATTCTTTGACCTGCTCTGTTTATACATTTGAAATATTTTATTTCCCAAATTTATTGGATTATTATTTACACATACATCCATGTAAGCTAACGATATTTTGTTAAACTGTTTTTGTTTCTCTTCATGAATTGATGCTTCTCTAGCTTTCCTTTCTTGATCAACTATTTTTTCTTCAGACTCTTCAAGATGTACAGATTCCTCGCTAAATCATTAAATTAACAAATCAATTTACTTAATCAACTGCTTTTGTGAATGAAAAAATGATTCATTTGTTTATATCAGTTTACCTTTTTTCTAATCTGGTTTCATCATTTATATTATTTTCACCTAAATTACATATTGCCTTTGCAAAAGATGAACTTTTAATTAATACAGTTTCATCGACAATTCCAGATGATTTGAGTTCCTCTACAAGCAGTTCTCCTTCATCTTTCTCATCTGCTGCTTCAAGTAATTTATGACTCTTATCTATATTTTGTAAAGAAGGTTTGAAACTGGTGTCAAATTTGGAAAAATTTGCCTATTGCATAAAAATATTAAAATTTAATTGTAGTTGTGATTTACAGTTTATTAAATCACTAAGGGTTATGCAATAAGTAAAATACCGAGGGATCCGACAGTACACTGCTGGAGCTTGTTGTAGTATACGACGATGGATTTCCAGACTTATATTTTCTTATTGATTGCTTACCATTAATTTTATGTATTTTATCTAGTGTAATATGTGGTTGATCGACTAAAATCGAAAGTTGAACAGCATTTAAATTTTGAACTGCTGCTTTTTGATTGGTTGTTGTACAGTCTGTAACTGAAAATTAAATAAAAATAAAATTTTGTTTATTTAATAGTCAAATAATATAGTTTTTTTTTATTCAGAAACATACCTTCCAAAAGTTCAGCATACTTTTTCGATTTCCTCTTAATTTTTCTTTTTCCAACGGAGTTCTGCATGGCATTGTTAATGATGGATGAGCGATGACGAACTTGTAAAAAATAGGATGCTGAAAGAAATATTTATTATTTATTATTATTAATTCCAACGGGACAAGCCCAATTACAAATAAAGTTATAAATATGTTATTATAAAAGAAATAGTAATCGCTGTTATATTTTATTCCTTTTGTAAACAATTAATAACCTGTATGGATAGCTTCCTTATTTATGTAAGTAAAAGGACTTTAGTCCATTCATTTAAATAAATAAGCAGGGCGCAGCGTAGAAAATAATATAAAAAGTAAAAGAATAAAAGTTGAAAGAAAAACAGTATATAAATGTTCTAACCTAAAAGATTGAAAGCGCTTGCGGAGTACCGGTTTGAGTGATGTAAGAGAAAGAAAAAGGGATAAAAAGGAGATATAAGGAAGTTGAGGTACTCGAAAGCTAAATCTAGGGTATAAATAGATTATGTCATCGTTGAGTTAAGAAGAAATGAGGAGGACTTTCGAACTAACATTTGATCGACGTGCTCCGCTGATGACAGAAGTGGCAGAAGAAGCACGTCCTGGGTAAGTACTGGACAGCGGGATTCCCGCAGACAGTTTGCACCGAGAAGCTGCTTGCCTTTAGCAGTCGATACATGGCTCTCGCTCGCTTGACACTCCCGGCAATTTATTTGCTAAAACCTTTCGGCTCAGCCAACGAGTCTCGCTGCCTCGTGCTGCTTCAAGCCATTATTCGCACGTTCTCGACTTTTTCATATATACTTGCGTGTAGGCTGCGTGGTGCACTGTAGAGGAACAAAGTATACATGTAGTAGTCTATACTCTCTGCTAGCGGCAAAGCGCGCGCTTAATACCTTACTTTTAAATTGCGCAAGACGCAAGCATTGATTTTCATTTGATTTAATGTAGAGAATACTTCAGTCGGATTCAAGCAGAAACTTCAAATCTCATTTTCAATCTAAATTTAGAAAAAAAAAGTTTACGTTCCTTTACTTTTTATAGAGTAGAAAAATTCATTTATTTCATAAAATAAACTTCATTTTTTGACTCACAGTTAAATAAGCGACCGCTCGCTCTGTCTTGCTTACACCTCGAAGCGCAAGCTGGCGCAACATAACCTAAGCTTTTGTTTATGTCTTTTTTCTCCTTTCTCATGTTCTGTCGCTTTATGAAGCTTCTATTTACAAATCTGTAATTTTTCATGAAATTCTCAATTTCAGTTTTTTTAATTTCATCATAAACAGACTCCATAAGGCACAATGTTATAACACTAAATCAGCTGGATTGAAGCAGAGCGAAAATGAACTCTAGCTTGGAGTAGAATTAATCACTCGATTTATAAGGTGAAAGTGAAATTTGAATGAAGCGTTTTAAGGAAATAAAAATATGTTGTTCTGAAAGGTGTGAATTTTAGATGAATTACCGGTAGAAGCTCGTTTAAGGAGACGCGGCCGCAGGCCTGCTGACCCAGTTGGGCCGCGCGAGAGGCTAACGGTACCGACTCGAGTGACCTACTGCTTCTTCCTCCGCGGTCCGAATGAAAGCGCAGCAAAAGATGGACGAGGCTCGACGACGGTGAAACCCTCTCTCTCTCTCTCTCTTTATTGAGGAATCGAACTCGCGAGGCGGGAGGGCACGCTTACTACTCGATCGTTCGCAGGTGCGCGCTCCTCTCGTCCAGTCAAAGATCCCTCCTGCGGCGTATACGGCGACATGGCTCTCCCGATTCTTTGCATCCTGGTAATAATCGAATAAAGCCGCTACTTCTGCTTTCACTAAAAAATCAAGCTAACCGAGCGATATTTCATACGTTTCTTTTCTCTCACCTCAAGTTTCACTGATAAATTGTCCACTTGCTTGCTGGCAGATTTGCATTCAGTTGCCTATACTCCAGTGTGCTTCTATGGATGAAAAGTGCGGCAGTGTCGTTGTCGGAAGCGAGTTTTGATGGGAGAAACCGGTGTAACGGGACGTGGCTTCTCGCGCGTCTTCTTGTATATTCTAACTGGCGCGGAAAAGTGTGCACACTTGTCGCCGTTTCAACTTTGGCTCTTTAGCTGTGAAACGAATGAAATTTTGTTTAAAACAGGCGGCCAGTCTGGTGGGCTTGGCAAAGTTGAGCGAAGCCGTCGCCGAGGGTGGACCGAGTGGTTTTGGTTACGATGCATCATCCGCCTGCAGTAAACCCTACTCGAGAACGGCCAGGGCTCGCCTTGACCATTTGCCCTGCGACTTCAGCCGCGAGAATTGGTGCACCATCGCCGGCAACGCATACCCTTGGTACGTATAACCTGTGAAAAACTATAAAAACAAAAAATAAAAATATAGTATATACCTTACATGCTCATTAGAAACTTGCTCACTTATTCTATTCTTGCCACCTTTTATCGTAATAAATCGAAAAACATCGAATGTTGGATGCAAAAGGAAAATCCTCTTTCAAGAGGATTATTTCTTGACACTATATTCAAAGCTATTGCCAGTCAAGTAGAAGCATTTCCTTTTCTGTATTATTTCTTTTACTAAAAGACATTGTCACATATTTTCAAAGCAAGTGTTTACAAAATTTTTTATTTTATTATTATTTTTTCTTACCTTTTAAGATTTTAGATTGACATTTCACTTATGGAAAAAGTAAATTTTTTAACCTAATTAATTTAATATAAATGAGACGAAATTACTGTTGCAACAAAGGGATTCAGCTGCAAAAGGAGTTTTATAAGCTCCTTTGAATAGGGATTAGTTTTAGTAGCGATTAATGGGCTGTTCTTCCTAAAGGCAAGCAGTACGAAGATTCGTGCAGGAAAATCAAGGCTTGATGAGGCGCATGTACGGCGACGAAAAACACATCAGTGTTCTGAAAACGGAATTAGAAAAAAATGACGTCGAGCTTGAACTGGAGGACGAGCATAACGATCTGTACTCGGAAGGGCCAAAGTGAGTTTTAACTTGTCCATATCCGCGCGAATAATCTATTAATCGAATAAGATGTAATTTGCGTGCAGCAGCTCGATGTTCAGACAATTGCAGTACGACGTGGATTTAGAGGTTGAACGTTCTGCCGCGGAGGACGAGTCCTTCGACAGTGGTCGGAAGTTGCCTCGAGCTTTGAACAGCGGCACCTCCAGTAAATTTGAAAAGCCGGACGAGCATCATGCTCACCCCAATGAAACTCCCACCGACAGTCCCCCAGCGTCGATATCAACGTCGACGAATTTTCCCAGTGCAACGACGCTCAAGACCCACCGGACCAAGATGAGTCCCATCGCGTCAACCGAGTCATCGGCTTCGCTTTCCGTCACGACGGTCGCCGCCAACACCGACGGCGTTCAAAATTTGAGCATTAACGAGATTCCTGGCCAGATCGATCGATTCGATAGCAACGCAGACGAGCTCACGGAAATCCCCGAGACAACTGTCTCCACTACTGACGAAGAATTTAGCCTGGACTTGCTTTCTGCTGCGTCGGCCAGCGAGTCTCAACAGCAGTTCAGACCCAGACCCGAGTACAGGCCAGCAGAAGCTGCCAAACCGGAAAGTACTACCTCGCCGGAAGCGCAGCTCTTCCAGGACGCGGCTGCAAAAGATAAGCAGGAAGCGCCTGTTCTTAAAGTTCGGGGAATGTAAGTTCTCTCCACAAACGACTTCCCTAATAAAAGTCTCTAGTCGCAGATCTCGTGCAAATATTTTATGCTACTTTCAGCGATTAAAGTTCCACTGTAACTATAAATTCATAAAATACACATGCTTCTTACGTTCCTAACGGAAATTTTAAAATCCAAGCAATTGCAATAACTAGAATTCCATGAAAAAGTATAGAAAAATGTTAAATCATGCAGTAAGAAACTGCTACAATATGCAACAATAAATAAATATAGGAATAAAATGTAAAAAGTGTTCGAAATCCAATATAAAGGTACGATATCTTACAAATTTTTTTAACGACTACATATTCCATTCTCCTTAAACTGAAAAAAATCTACAAAAAAGTAGATTTGTCACCTTTGTAAGCATGAATATTTGGAAAGTTAAATTATCTGCGCCAATTTCACAGTTTAACTTACTTATTTTATTAAGGAATCAAAGTTAGAGTGCAACTTTAATTTTAAAAGTACCATGAGTTCTCAGATGAAATATGAGCCGACATTTTTTAATAAGGTCCAATTTGGTTAATAAATTAAAAATTATAGCAACATTGATAACACAACAGCCTAGTATATCCACATTGTGCACAATGTGGCATCATTCAAATTTTCGAAGCGCACTATCTTTGTTTGTAAAAACAAAAAATACCTGTCGATTATCTTTTCTTGTAATGAAATCCAAAAGAATTTTTCGTACAAAAACCGCATTCTTAACATTTTCATCCTCCTTTCAGAAATGCGTGTCCCGTGAAGGAAGAAGTCGTTGCCCCTTTCTGGGCCAATAATACGCGAGGCGAAGTGCTCGCTTTACTCAATCTATATCCTTTCGAACAATACGTTCACTGGGAGAAATGCACGTAAGTCATTTATAAAATCGAAATTCTAATCTAAATTCTAATTAGGGTAAACCGTGAAAAATCGCCACAGCTAAGGGGAAAATTAAAATGAAAACTATATAGGTCTTACTAGACTGTTTTAATTTATAATATACAAGATAAAACTACTTCTTTAATTTATTTACTTCTTAGAAAGTTAATTTTTGAAAGCCACTCAAAGCTGGTATCTTTTCCATACCTGCGGGAAAGATGCCATAAGAAACAATTAAGTAATCTTCAAACATCAATCACAAAAATTAGCAATATTAAGCTTATATATAATTAACGTTACATTTTACATAGTGGACAAAAAACTTAATGAATGAACGTGTTATATTTATTTTCACGATTTTTTATATAACATGCCATTGGCAAAATATGCTGATTAATGCACTGGTGGTGTCATCCCCATATGGTATTAATATTAGAGAATAGATATAATTAAAAGAAATTAACAGCAGGCCTCTTTTGTACTACACCAATGTTAAATTGAGGTCATTAGCTGTTATAAATATTTTATGGATAGATAAAAAGTTTTGCTGTGGAGTGGTAATCAAAGATATAGACAATTGTACACGAAACCACATCATTTGAATAAAGGACTGAAAAGGAACTAAATAAGCGAGAATTTCTTCCACCTTTATCAGAGTGAAAAGGTTCTGGAACTCTTTACCTAATAATTTAACGACCATTGACTATTGGTCAGTTCAAAACTTCGTTACATTCTTTTACTTGTATTTTTTAATTTAATTTATTATTTCAAATTTGTATTTAAGGGCTTTTTAGTTTGTTGAATTATTAATAAATACATAAATATATTTAGACGGAGCAGTAGAGAAATATAATATATGTTTATAAAGAAACGAGATATAGTTTTGTGACATCTTGCCCCGGTTTGCCTTAATAAGGAACGTAAACTCTATAAGAGACGAAAAAAACAATTAATTTGCCAATAATAACAAAGAGTAAAAATATCTTGTCCTCGGATAAGTAACGATCTATCATTTTATGGAGTTTCAAGTTCGTATAATATAATATTTTGATGAGAAAAGCTTGAATAATGTAAAAAATCATATTATTAAAAATACGATGTCATTTTTTTACAGCCACGAGAACAAACAGATGTACTGTCGGGATGGATGCAGATGCGAGCAGCAGTATAGACTTCATCGTCTCTTGGCGTATGATCCAAACAACGAGTGTCGAGGCATTTTCAGTGACTGGTTCAAATTTCCAAGTTGCTGCATCTGCCGATGCTACGATCTTCCCGTTGAATTTAGAGTTACCTCCCGCTCGCCTCGGCTTGTTCAACGGGACAAAATAAAAGTTCGAGCGCCACGCCGACACAGAGTATCTCGCCAGCGGCACAACTAACAGTCGTCCAATTTATCAAAATTTTCTCAAATTTTTAAAATGTTCATTTTTCCTTTGCAATTACTTCTATTTCTTGTATTAATTACATTGCTAATTAAGGCTCGTGAATGAAATAATTAAGCCATCCTTTGTTGCGTTTGTTAATATTAATCATTTAGCATGCATAATGCGTTTAAGATAAGTTTAATAATGTAATAATCAAAATAAATAAATTTAGAATTATAAGAAACATTTGTATACAGAAAAGGTAATAAACTAACTTAATACTAAATTTAAAAAGAATTTAAGCATTTTTTTAAGTTTTTCTTCAATTCTTTTTATTATCTGTACAACAATTTACAAATTAACTCGTCTCAAATAAAATGCATCAATGAGCAAAAATCGATTAATACTCGATGTAAACATGGATAAACTCCTATGTCGCTGATGTTCGCTAATTATTTCGGATAAAAGCGTTTAAGTATAGGCGGAGGACGAAAGCAAGAAGATAAAAAGCATCTGTTTTTATACGCTCTTAAGAAAAATTAGATCGATTTTGCAATCGGGATGGATTAAGTCCGCGACGGATGTATAACGAGTATATATATTTTTAAGCACACATCAGTGCATGCGAGCATCTACACATATACGGACACAGTCAACTTTCTAAATTTGCCTACATTCGCTTTAGGTACATTTTTTTCTTTTGACATATACGTACGTCTCTTTAATGCAATATACTTTTTGCAGATCGAAGGAGGACAAGAGAAATGAAAAACTTTATTCTTCTATTATTGTTGTATTGTTACATTGAATTTCTTAAAAGTCTTATTACGAAGAATGAACAATAGGCCCTTTTATAATGTGGGTAGAACAGATGGAAAGCACATGTATTTATTAGTTCTTTTCGTAAAATTTTAATAAAGTATCCATCTGTTTTACACACATTAAAAAAAGGCTTAACGCGATATTCACTCATTAACAAAAGTTGTTTATTAGCATTGATTATAATGCATTTCTGTGAGAGTATAGTACTTATTTTTTGTTTCGCTCAATTCCGAGTGCCAACGTTTCTTAAATTCAAGTTCATTTCGTAATTTTAACTACATTTTACGTTTTTTTCGTGCACTTTTCTTTTTTTCTTTTTTTCAAAATTTCGATGTTTTTTATCTATATTGTTTGCTTTGTCTGTTTAGAAGAATAATTCCTGCTACAATAACAATATCGTAAAATATTTTCTTAATCTATACCCTTTACTTTGTTCAAGATATTTTATAGACATATATAAGAAAATGTTTACTATTATTGCACTGGGAATTCGATCAATTTGGAAAATAGTAAATAACTAATTTGACTACGCTGATATACGAAATCGACCAATAAACTGATGCTTGCATCTTACTACGATTCAGACATTTTTTTATTAAACCTGATCTACCGATCCCCGATAAAATCCACTCTCATTTATCGCAACTGAGCCGGATCATTTTCTTCGCACAAAACATCTGATTTTTGAATGCTTGATTTTTCTCTTTCGTTCATTTTAAGCTTACGTTGATATTTAGAAAAATATGTCTTTTGAAAGAAGACACAAATCGTCCATTGTTTATTATAATTTCATATTCCTCATAAAATGCAATAGCTTATTAAAAATATTTGTGTGATTCGGAGAAAATTTGTTGTCGAGTATAACAACGACCGATTGTCAGCGAGGATTGTTAAGTCTTAACAAAAATTTTATCATAAATGCCCTTGAGAGAAAAAGCGATAGAGTTTTCTCAAAAATCGTGATTTTCTATTACTGGATAACATTTCTTTTATTTATTTGTTCCTGACAATCGGTTTCTTAATACATTAGTTGGTATTGAGATTGTTTTGACAGCATTTTGTACATATACATTATTCAAGGATTGATTGATGTTTCAAGTAATAACTGTGTACCCTGGAGAAAAAACTCGTTATTATCGTATGCTCTCCGTCAAATTCTTCATCAACAACATTTTACAAAAGAACAATTTTAAAGAACGCTGAATATAATAATGGGCAGTGTCGATAAGGTCGAAAGATGACTGCAGTTTAGCAGAATCGTGCAAAGGATTTTCGGTTATTTTTCAATGTTACATAATGATTTAGATATACTTTTCGTTAGCTTTGAAGCGTTCGTTTTATAGACTTTTCGTCAAGCCTTTTTTTGGACCACTTAATTTCCACAACCATTTTAATACATAAGTTTTATATATCTAATTGCTATTAAAAACTCCTTTTAATTGAGCAGGTTTATCTTTACAATATAGAAAAGATTAAGTTCAGTTATAAAAACATAACGCTTTTTATGCAAATAAAATGTACAAACGATCGCTTCAAAGTAAATAAACTAAACGCGTTAGAAAATGATTTTATTAACCCTTTCAGAACTGACTTATTTTTCTGCATGAAAAATTTCTGAAAAAATTTGATGTGATCTACAATAACATTTTAGTCAATTCTATTTTTAATTTTTGAAACTTCTTTTCTTCGTTAATAATAATTTTAAAGTCCCACTTTGAAATGAATAATTATTTACTTAATCTAATCCACGTGTTTATTTTTAGCTATCACGAATTAGTTTTGTAAAATTAAAAAAAAATCAAAAACTAGCTTTGTACATTCCAATGTACATTGGATCTGAAAGGATCAAGTTAACAATTATCGTCAGCATTTTCCTCTCAAGACCGCAAGTACCCCGTTTCTTCGCTCGCATCTTTAATTCACTGTGATGAAGGCACCAAACGTTCAAGTTAACAACAGCCGAGTATAACAAGTTACTTCATTTTTCTCTACAACAACAAGCTTACAAGAAATTCTGACGAATTCAATGTTTTTATGTACATACCAATTGTTATACTTTTTTTTCTAATTTAATAACGATTGATTAATTTTATTAAAAAAACTAACTGTTAACTGTATAATGTTTGAAAATTTATACTTTCAAAACGAGGTGAACGTAGCCATTGATAAGCATTAAGATTTATAACATTTTTCTTCATTATTGCTTCGTGATCAAGTCAATCGTGAGTGTTCGTGCAATTATTTCATAAATACTAAATTCATGGAAGAAATTGAAAAAGGTACGGTTTTTCCGAAGACCCCAAAAAATATTTGCACTTTCACATTAAATTCTATAATTCCTGTTTAAAATTTGGCACAGATGTTCAGTTATTCAGAATACGCATTTACAATACAAGTACAGTGTAATCAAAATTCATTTTGTTGTACGCAACGAATATATTCGAGAATGTTTACCAATGATATTTTTTTACATTTCAGTTATTTCACATTAAACAAAATGCTATTAAAAATATTGAATTTGTCAACTCTTTTAGATTAATACGTATAAAATAGTTGCTTATTTGAGTTTGATTACGTACAGTGCAAAAATGTTTGTAAGAAACGCATGTGCTCGATAGGAACGATGGATTCTTAACCGACTTTTCGTATTCTATTTAATATATAAAAATTTGATTCTTCTCAGATAGGATTAATCAATTAATTATATTGCATTTAATTTTTAACAATAAGATACAGCAAATATAAATTGAGTTTATTTGATTACGATCAAATTTCTCCACTAAGTAACATTTTACGTTTTGCTTTTTCGATTTTATTCCAGTTCAACTAATTATTTATCACATTTTATGCATAATAAATTCTTGCTATTCAGTGGAAAAAAATTACTAATTTTCTGTACTTGGAATAACCCATGTGCGTAAAATTGATTATACATAGTGAAATGTGAAAAATATGCTTCGTTACATCTTATTACTGTAAAGGTAATAATAATGCAGATTCGATGATTATTTTTAATTTTCAAGCGCTTTGTAATGCTCAAAGTAGTCATTATTGTTTTTAACCAAAATCGTAAACGTCCTTTTCTTTTTTTTTTTGTTAATGCGTTTGATAAACATAGTCACAATCGTTAATGCAAAAAGTCATTGGTGAAAGAATGCAAGTGAGTGCTACAATGCGAGCTAGTCGATTAACAATTTATGCGAAGAGTCGCTCTTTAGAAAAAGCCCGTCTTAGTGAAATATTTCATAGAAAATAGAGGAATACTATGTAAAGACTAGTGATGCTTCGCGTCTCGACGTCTCGATTACTTGAAACGTGATCAAAGTATTAAAATTTTATTTTTTCTTTTCCTTTTCTTACTGCGATTGAAAAGTTAAAAGAAAATCGTCGAAACGCAAATTCTCCGCATCGCCAACAGTAATTTTATTCTTTATTATCGAATATCTATGAGCCACGGATCGCTATCTGTTGGATTCGTGTACTTTGTATTTATATCGTAAAAAGCAACAATAGTTGTTATTTAACAATTCTTTTGCTACTGATATTGCAATTCGGAAATTCTTTTACTTCAAATAACATTTCGATCACTTTTTAATCTGTGATTTATATAATGATTATATAACGACCAACTGTGCTCATTGCATTTTACCAGAAGAGTGCACCGTTAAATATACGTACTTGTTTATTAACTCGTAAATACATATATATACGTTTTCAGTGAGATTTCACGTTGTATTGCGCGATAAAAGATAGCTTAAATGATATGTCATTGAAGCAGTTACAATCTTATCACAGAACCTATATCTGATCCAAAGCTAAAGGATTGCTAATAAGATGAAAGAAAACCTCGCCCACTCGGTTTGTTGTTACATATCTTGATAACAAATGCTTAATAAAATGAAAAGGAATAAAAAAATATATAAAATGGGCCAAAAGGTGATCTCCCGGTAAAGAAATGCACGTAATTAAGCGAGAGTTGTATTTGATCTGAAAACCAAAAATTAATAATAACCGCATTATTACATTCAAAAGATTACTTTGTAGTTGTAGTTGGTATATTTTTCATACGAGCATAATTTTAATATTTAATTTTTATTTTAATTAATTGATCAAAGTATACTTTTAAAATAAAGAACAAGAGTTAATAAAAGCAGTCCCTCGGATCTCATTTTTTCCTATATCGTCTCATTTTCTGTCGCATTTCTTCCATAATTTTTGGTCTCGATGTTAACAACTTACGCCTAAATATTGTCTCGCTGGAAAACTATATTTTTTTCAGTTCGTTCTTCTTATCAAACAAAAAACGAGTCAGCGCAATACATTTCATAATTTTTCGCGACACAAACCGAACGCATTTGACATGATATAAACAACCGTCGCACATTATATATATATATATATATACAATATATGTATGTATACATATATATGTATAATAGAGATGCACGTCATTTTTCTTTAATAAATACGGTAATACAACATTAAAGCTTTTTGCCTCACGGCGGTCCTTTCAAAAAGTTTCGTAATTGCTTAATTATTACGTTTTTGCAAAAGAGAAAATATACTATTCAATAACAGTCACAACAAGTTCCGAGCGTAGGACGGTAACAAACGACTAAATTTTCATCCGCCCTGGACGCTTCGTCTAAGTTACTCTTGCACCGTGATAAAAATTTGAGCACATTTAAGCTCTCATTAAAATGTCATATATAAATTCGCTTGGTTTTGAGTAAAAATATTTGTTAACTTTCATAAAGGAAAAAAGATATAATCTGTACACAAAATAGAAAAAAATAAGTTTATAAATCTATTTATAAATACTTATTCCCTTTTCAAATAAATTCGCTTTAAAAATACTTAACTATAAAATTTTGAAGTACTATATACTCAATCTTTTATGATTTATTGAAATACTCGTTATTACTGCTAATAATAATAGAGATAACATTTTCGTAACACGAATAAAATCCAATGAATCGTAAATTATCGAGCAACAGTATTTTAATAATACTTTTTTAATATAGCTTAAATTTTAAATAATTTATTAAAAAAGATAAATTTAAAAATTTGCATCTATTACGAATATCAATGAATATAAGGCATAATTTTATACATCATTGACAAACGTTAATATTCAAATATGTATCGCAATGTGGATAATCATGTTACTAAAATTATTCATCGATAATCTTACACAATATTTACAGGAACTGAGTAAAATCGCAAGTCAATTCCGTTGCGTCAATTCATCAAACGAAATCCAAATGTGGGCCAGTATACGACGCATTACGGTCTCGCGTTTCTGTTCGTCTTTCAAATGTACCTAATTTTCTCTTATTGTACATCACACGGTAGAAGCTCGTACTTGCTTCATTACAATCACCAGGAATCATTGCATACACCGACGCTCACCCAACAAAAATATTTAGACGTGGCTTCGTTTACATTTACAATTCTAATATTCTATTAAGTGTAGTCTGCGCTGGAAAAATGCTAGACAATAAAAAGTCAGAAAAAAATTGTACAAAAGATAAGTTTTAGCCACGTTTTAAAATATAAAGATGTTGTTTAAAATTACTGAGTGAATGTGGTGATGCATAAAAAGACCAATGGAAAGACGAAACAAATGTTGCAAAATGAAAACGATAATTTCCACCTCAAGCAAGAGGTAAAGTGAAAAAGACCATAAATACAAAAGTCCAGCGACTTTTGATTGTTTTGAACGACGTAAGGGCCCCGTTATGGAATTTAGATTGATTTCCATTGCGGCTTGTGGGGACCCCCCCTTGAATGTCAGGGAATCCCTCGAGGAACCCATAGTGCCTTGCTCTGTTCCTCGTCTACAGAAGCTTTAACTTGCGTGCAAATGTATGCTATGTTCACTCCAGCTGGAATGATCGCTGTAAAATAAAATAAGATTACAATAATGCACGAGAATATTGTATATCAATTACTCAATAAACAAATATAACCATTTATGTAGTGTCTATAATCGGCTTCGATTTTTAAAGCATGTTCATACATTTCTTTCGCGGCCTTAGCGCTGACTTTATCACTAGGATATCGTGAGTCTTTCACCTCTTTTATTTGTTTTGTGCTCTTAAATTTGATTAGTAATACTATAGGATATATCTGATGCCTGTGTAATCTCTCGAGTGACGATACTGATATATCCAAAATGCAATGGGAATTCTGAGAAAAGAAAGCATGAATATTTTTAACAAGTACTAAACAAATGTAAATATTCGAAAAAAATAATAAACCTTTTCACAAATTTCTTTCACGGCTTGCACAGTGGTACATTCGAAATAACTGCCTTTTTTACGGTAGTCTACGTAGAGCAAGTCCCGCAAGCCTTGCTCTAGTGTCGCTTGTGAACAATGCATAGCCTCGGGTAAACACCTTGTAAATTGTCCAGGATATTCTTGAAAGAGTTTCGTAGCTACGCACTCGTTGAGTGGACCAACTATTAAAATAGGTCTTAATGCTGGATCTAAAATGTAAGTCATACAAGTGATAGTAGATTAGTAGATTAATTAAAAAAGAATATTTTTTACTTACAATCTAATCTCTCGACGCGCTGATAACTCAAGGGAAGATTTTCTTCATTCAAAGTACCGCTATCGCTGTACCAGCCCATGCTACCGGTCACTCCAGCCAATTGTGATAATTCTTTACTGTCTCTGCTCGAAGAACGGTGATGTTTCTTGCGCCTGAAAAAACTTCGCCTAGCACTCGTTGTCCCGCGACGACCAGCATCAGTTTCTAAATCACCCAGGGATCTTCGTAAAAGCAACTCCTCCTCCACCCTGAGATGAAAAAATGATCAAAAGGTATAATTTAATTTAATTTTATTTTATTGAAGAGACTGCCTAAACAGTTACAAAGAGTAAGATTTTTTCGACGAAAATGAGTATTAGTCTCACTTGAAACACTGGTACAGGTTCTTCACTTGATTTTTAGCAAAGTAAAAAAGTAGATAAAGTTCATTTTATTGAATTTACCAGAGGCAGTAAAATCTTATTTTATTGGCTAAACTTATTTTACTCCCTGGAGAGAAACTTTCCTCCCCAGAGAGATACTTTACTTCCCCGAGAGACATTTTACTCCTTGGAGGCGCATGCTACTCACCGGAGATAAATTCTATTCTTTGAAGGCACATTTTAGTTTTCATAGCTACATTTTAGCTTTCATAGATATATTTGCCGTTCATGGATTTGTAAACGATTAGGATGAACAATTTTATATGCACCTTGGGAGTGATAGGTAATTATTCTTTTTTTGCATAAATAACTATTACGTTTACTACATATTCTAACCACAGAGATTAAGTTCTTTAGGACAATTTTAAATAAACTGACAGAAGAGGTAGTTTGAATACCTGGATCTAGCTTATTCGATAACTTTGAAATTTAATTGTAGATTCTTTTTGTTAAGTACTTACTTGAATTTACTAGGAATAATTCCGCAAGTCTGCCTTCGACCTGTCTGATCAACGAGCCAAGCTCTCCAATGACCAGGTGTACCGTTGAACATTGTGTTATCTACATAAAGAATATCATCTTTATTAAACTTGAGTTGCAGACTGTCACCAAGATCACCAACTCGGTCGAACATTGCTTTCACGTAGAAACTGTCTCCTGGTTTATCCTTCACTTCATTATAGCGCTCAGGTATAAATTGAGCGATAAGCGTTACTTTATCGGCCGGCCGTGCCAACTCCAGGGCAGCCTGTTCTGCCGTGGCCTGTCGCAAATCAACTCCATTGTACTCAAGAATACGGTCGCCCGTATGAAGACCGGCCTCCTCAGCCAAACAACCCGGTTGTACCGAGTGCACGAATATTCCAACTCCATTACCTCCGACTAATGAAATGCCCAAGTTTGAACATTTGCGAGTCTCGATGAATAGGTAGCGTGGTTCGCTTGGTGGTGGCGTTTTAGCATTGCGGTTCTGTTCCTCCTGCGTTGGACTGATAATAGTAATCTACCGTTATTATTAGCTATTACGCATTTAATACAATCATGTCAATTGTATCCGAATCTTTGGGATTTTAAATACCCGGACATCCGAGATTCGGATAAATTCCAATGCTCCGGATGGTCTAAATCCTACTGATCTAAGATCCAAATCTTTTATCCGTAGATTTGAAAGCTCCAAGATCCGCATTCTACAAATAAAATTGCAGAATCTTCGTTCCTTAGATCTGTAGGATCTAGATACACTGAGAAAAATTCTTAGCAAAATGTACCTAAAGGCTTGAGGTAAAAAATACTGATTTCTATTTAAGTAAAATTCGTTTTAATTTTTAAGCAAAGTTAACTATTTCAGTAAATCTTACTAATCATTTTTCTATCCGGATAGTCGGCATCACTAATTTCATGCCAATGAAGCTCTGAGAAAATTCACCTTCGTACTGTTGCATTCTGACGTTGGAGTGTCGTTGCTGCTTGAGTGAGTTGGGCGCGGGTAAGCGTACCTGCACCACCGACGCTATTGCGGATACCATCGAGTGTTACACTGGTGCGCAACTCCGGTTTCCTTATATTGATGTCCAGAGAGGCCGAGTTGCGAATTTCTCGTTCTCGCTCCTGGGTGGTTCGTACCTACCAAATTTTATGTATCAATCAAATTTCAATTGATGTTTCTCACCCAAGCACCTAGCGTACATCTTCTATCATATTTTAATACTGTTTAGTATTAAGTGCATTTAATAATCATATTTACAGTCGGAAAAAAAATTTAAAAAAAAATTACCGATACTCGCTTGATAGATGAGAAAATCTTGATGCAGGATCGCAATTACGTCAGGCCAATTTCATTTTGGAATTTACAGTACTTTAATTTAAATATATACCTGTAAGATAAATTCCAACGAATCTGTGATAAGTGATATATTTTTATTTATCGTAGTACTCGAGGAAAGTTTTGGTAGTTACTTTATGCTTATAAAAATGCATTAAACGAACCTCGACGGAAGCAGAGGCCCTAAGCTCTCGATCCCTTTCACGATCGCGTTCGCGTTCCTTTGGTGCCCGAATGCTCGGCAAACTGCTCTGGTCGCGTTCGGGTTCTGACGATTCCAGTGGTTCGATGGTACTCTTTCGCGACGCCTCGGGGCTGTTACACGGCGTCGATGAGCCACTGTGGCTCGGCTCCTTCTCGGCGTTGCCTTCTGAGTCACTCGACGAACCCGATCCCTCGAGCTCGCTATATTCTGCGCAGAAAATAGTCAAGAAATCAATATCATTTAAACACTCTGCATAAATAGTACGAATAATCTTAGCGATTTCTTCTTTTTTTCATAGAAAATTTTTTTTATTCCATTAGTACACGGAGAAAAAAAACTTAGCAACAAGATAGTCTCGTATACGTATACGGTATACCGTAGTCAAAATTCCTATGAAAAATAATAATTTTTTACATTTCAATTAGTCATTTTTAAGATTTGAAAAGCTGTTTTTAGAGTATGAAATTTGCAAAATTTTGTTAAGTGAATTAAGAAATAGTAAAAAGGTTTATACTTGTCTTTTATCGCTAGAATATTTTCACACCTTAACTTGGAGAGAAACTTAAATTGAATTGTACATATTTATTTATTCGAATTATTAAAACACTTAAACACGTTCTCGATCGCTAAACAATTATTGCTTAACTTTAATGCTTGAACTACAAATATTAGCATATAAAACAGCATTTATTGTGACAATAGTTTTACTTGCAAAATAAAAACTTTTAATAGCCAAATTTACTATTCTAATATAAAATAAATCCACACATTTCAAGACTGTCACTACTTTCCTATGCGAAAATAGTAATTTTTATTAAGTTTTTCCTCTCCGTGCAGACAAGATCCGTGGCTCTTTGGAAAGGACACTTATGCTTGGGCAAAATATTTACAGTACTTGCTTACTTATTTACATTGCCCTAATGCCTGCAATAGTTTCGATGATTTCACTTGCTTCATGCAGAGGAAATATATAATCTACGACATCGATGGAAATTTACTGAAGAGTAATTGAATAATCATCTATTGAACTGAACTACGAGCATGCAAAAACTGACGCAAACATCGATCTATAATTATTTAGTTTGAAATGATTCGATTGACTTTATCGAAGAAGAATGATTGAAATAAGATGTCTGGTACTATTGTAATCGACCTTATTTTGAGCGAACGAAACGGCAGCGATCCTCTGCAAAGTAAATCAATAGATAAAAAATAAAATACTCACTGTCAGGGCTGTACTGCACGAGCATGGTAAAGGAGTTACCGCATTGCCTCAAAATGTTGGCGGCAACCTGATAAGAATCGCAGGTTCTCATGTTGATGCCACAGACGTCGAGAAGCTGATCGCCAATCTGCAGGCCAATTTGGGAGGCGAGACTGTGTTCCGTGACCGAGGAGACGAAGACCCCGCCGCTCTCGAGGCAAGAGATTTGTATACCAAGGGGCTCCTGACTCTTGTCGATGTGTATTCGCCTCACCTGTCCGTGGGTCGGCCTTGGTTGTGCGAAACAGTACTCCGGCATGCTCGCCCGTTTACTCGCGGCAGGCCTGGCGCTGATACCGACTGCAGCGGTAGCTCCGCCGCTGGAGCCTGAGCCCGTACCGGGGCTCAGAACTTCCACATGAAACGAGGGCATTGGACTACCGCGTTCCGAGGTCTTCTCTATACTGCCGGAGCTGAGCTTACCGATACTGCTTTTTGAAGTAACACTTGGATTCGAAGGTATCCTAAAGCGCTGGTTCTCTTTCTTTCTCGGAAAAGTACCACCTTCGTAAGCAGCCGAAGGCCCGTGAGCCGAAGGGTACGGTGGCACATCGTACGAGCTCATGGTTGGGTGGGCACGTGGCTTATGATAATGCAGCTCTGCGGAGGGCATGTGCAAGTGACCAAAGTTCGACTGAGGTTGAGGACTGTACGGAGGCTCGAAGCAGAAGGACCGCGAGTCGGGTAGTCCAATGGACTCACCGGATTGAGCACTCGGTAAGGACGGAGGCGATGGGTAACGCGAGTTATTGTTGATGCTCGCTTGTTGCTGATGCGGATGATGAGGATGCGAGTGCGTATACGGGGGGAAAGAAAAATTACCAGGTCCAATGAGCCGAGGACCGCCCGAGGAAGAGACCGAGGCGTAAATCTGCGAGTGGACCCGGTTGTGCTGCAGTGAATCTATCTGGTTACTCTCGTGGCTAACGAGAGGTGCGTACTTGGTGCTTGTGCTTGTGCCAATGGTGGTGCGTTTGCCTTTTGTGTAGTAGTCCAGCTCGCGAGCCGACTTTAGGGAGAAATCGATCGAAGTCTCGGAAGGTGCGAGAGCCGAACTAAGGCTAGAATCGTGCGCTTTATCGAGACCCAGTTCTTTGAACTGAATAACTGACGGCCCAAAAGGCTTCTGACCGTGTAGCTGGGCAGACTTGCTAAAACTCGGCAGTGAGCTTTCCACTGCTTTGTAGACGGTGTGTCGATTACTGTTGGAACTCAGGCCAACACTGCCACCGGCGACGGCACTGCTCAAATTTGCCAGTGGTATGGGATTGGAGATACGGTTGTAATTGTAGCTTTCGTGTTTAGGGGGATTACTGAGGATGGCACTGAGCGGTAGGCGCTCCTTTGTCTTGCGTGGATGCAGTATCGTGCCCGTGCCATTCTGGATTAAGGGTCCTATGCGTGCCTTGGGCCACGTACCTCCGTTCTTTTCGGCTGCGGACTTTTCGGTGCCGCTGCCGCTGCTTACACCACTTGTGCCGCTCACACCGCTACCAGTACCTCCGCCATTCGCACCAACGCCTCGACGTTTGCTTCTTTTTAGTACTCCATTATTGCCTGAAATATTTCATATAAATTAGAATGTTTTTTTTTCATATTTTTTACTATATTAATATTATTTTACTAACTGGATCCATTAGCCTTTTTGTGATAACTTTCAATGACTGAATCAAGTTTAGCGATGGCGTCTTGTTCTTGTTCAAATGTGTTGGGACTAGAGTTACGATGCCGTTTTTTCTTCTCATCGCGATCTTTGCTATGTCGACGTCCTCTTACAATATCTATTTTTTCACGGAAATTGTCCCAGGCATTGCTGATACTACTTGGCTTCTCACTACTCAATGACTTGGATACCTTATAAGCGTTTCGATCACTAAAGTTTGCAGCAAGATATCGACGATCGTAGTCCTCTGATGTTGTCTTTAGCATCATTCGTTCTTGCTCCGTCTGAGAACAACTGTTTACCATTTTTTGTTTTTCGGGGCTAAAGTTGCCATCAATGGGAATTGCATCAGAGCTCGATGATGCGGTTAATGGTAGTCCTTTGAGGGTAGTGATGGTTAATACATCAGCAGACGTATCGTTCAAAATCGCCATTGCCTCGTGAGTATTCAACACTCCTTCCATTGATTTGCTGTTTATCTAAAATAATAAATAAACAACACGAATAATAATCCCCTAGAAATGTTTAAATATTAATATTATTTAATTGAAATATTGATACTCACATTTAATACTCTATCACCAACGGCAAGATGGCCATCTTTTGCGGCCAAACTACCAGGAGAGATCTTAGCGATATAAATGCCAATTTCGAGAGTTATACCATGCGGTACAGAGCCAACTGGCAGCTGAGTTGTTCGCAGAGACCGTCTGCCTAATCTGCGCCGCCTGATGGTAAGAGTTGCCGGACCTGAACTACATGATCTAAGAGTATCCATAATCATCCGCGTTGACACAGAGGAACAGTCCACGTTGTTAACTCTCAAGATACAATCGTTTACGCGCAACTTGTTCTCGATTACACTACCTGGAGCAACTTGAGCTACATATACACCAGTGTCGTCTGGATAATATGGATTATCTCGACCACCAACCAACATAACACCAAGATCGCGCTCCGAATCGATACTCATTCTAGCAAAATCCAGGTGCACCGTCACGGCATCCCACTCACTGTCGGAATCGTGAAGACTCTGACCATATTGACTGACGCGCAGCGTGTGATCGCCGGATTCGATTTTTTCTTTCAGGTCCTTTAATTCTTTCGATGCCTCGTTACGCTGCTTTTTTATATCATCTGAGTCGCGCAAGGCGTCTGCTAAGTCCGATACTGCACGGTCGCGTTCCTTTCGAAGCCTGAAAGTCGAATGAAAAATAGACGAATTTTAATGAAATCGAGGATAATAACGAAAGAGATGAAACAACTTTTCTTTTTACCTGTCACAAAGAGTCCTTATACTCTCACGCTCCAGAACAATTTTATCACGTTCACTAAATGCCCAATCGCGTCTACGTTTAGAAACTTCAGCTTCCTGAACAGCTTCTTCGAGATCTCCTTGCAGTGTATCAACGAACTTGCGAAGTTTGTCAAGTTCCAAGTTTGCTTGGTCCAAATTATCCATACGCTCCTTCTCGCGTTTCGAGTAATCTCGCGTATTGCTTTCTTTTTCGGCTTCCTTGTTAGCGACATCGCGTTCGGTACTGTAAGAGTGCAGTTCAAGCCGATTTTTGCAGTCACGACTCGAAGCTTCGGAATAATCACCAAACTTTTGACGCAGCTCATTGCATTCCTTCAGTGCCTCATCACGATCGTGAAGTGCAGATGATATCTCTCGACGCAGCGTTTCTATTTGATATGACAATGTCTTTTTCTAAAAGAAAATAAAAAATAAGCAAAATTATTATGGAATAAATGAATTTACTGAATAATTTGCAGTACCTCTTCGAGCAGCTGCTTGTTTTCGTTTTCAAGATGCGTGACCTTGGAATATGCCTGACTGAGGTCGTTGCCAAGGGTTTCCATTTCCTGGTGTACAGTGTCGCGTTCGCTCATAATTAAGCTGTACTCGTGCAGCGCGGCATTGCGCTCCTCGGTCAGCCGTTTTATCTCTTTGCTGGCTTTCATACGACCAACCATTGCCTGATTGATCTCCTTCACGGCTTCCTCGTGCTGCTGTGAGACTTTCGCGAGGGCCTCGCGGTACTCGTTCCGCTCGCGCAACGCTATGTCCCATTGTCGAATTGCCGCCGTACACTGCTGCTTCAGGCCGTTGCGTTCGCGGACCGCGCTATTTCGTTCCTGCACCACTTCATCGTACTGCTTCTTCAAACGCGATGCTTCCTCTTGGGCCAGCTCCAGCTGTAGAAAAAAAAATGTCTCTTAAATACTCTTCTTAAAAAGTTGAGGTCTCCAATTGCTTGCACAAATTTCGATATGCTCGTCATAAATGTACTCATTAATTATGCAGTGTAATCGATTAAACTCTGACGTAAAGACACTATGTATTGATTTCTGCTTTTCTACATTCGAGCAGTTTGACGTAAATGAACAATAAAAACTGGCTCACCTTATTAACAGCAGACTTGTGGGACGAAATAAGATCTTCGTAGCACTTCCTCAGAGAGTCGTAGTCATTTTTTATGGTCTCGTATTTTCTGAGGGCGTTCAAGTAATGTTGGTTCATAGCGTCAGCGGCGTTGGCCGCGGGATCCGCGACCAGGACTTCCGGGTTTTGGCAACGTATATCCGTTACTTCCTTCTGAAGAGCTTGGACTTCGCGGTCCAGGCGCTGTTTGTCGTTTACAAGCTCACCGTACTTCCCACGCAGAGCCGTTGGCTCTTGTACCGACGACGAATCCGACTGGTTCATTGCTGCGATATGCTGGCTACGGTAGTACTCCAATTCCTTCATAGTATGCTCGCACCTGCGCCAATTTTTCAATCTTTAACCCTTTTTTTCTTGCGCCTTTGGCTTCTATTCTCGAGAACTTTTTAACCGCCTTACGTAAAATAACAAATGATTTTGAGCTTATAACGCATTTTAGAACAGTTGTATGGAACAGTAGTAGTATGGAACAGTTTCTTGAAGCGTCGGCCAAAGAAAATGATCCGAGAACATTCGTTAAAGAAATAAATATTATTTATCGATCTTTCAGAGAAAGAAAAATCATATTCTGTTGTGTAGACTTATTTTACTCTCCGGAGAGACATTTCACCAGAGGCACATTCTATTCTTCAAAAGCATATTTTTTTTAACTTCTGTAAACATATTTTATCATTCATAGGCCTATTGTGCCTCTCGTAGTGACGAATCATTTAATTTTTATTTAAATATACTGGATTGATAAATGATTAGAGTGAAAAATGTTATATGCACCTCAGGAATAAGAGGTACACTCACCGGAAATAAATTCTTATGGAACATTTTTAAATTTTCAAAAAAAAGATTCGCTTTTATCTTTACTTTATTGTTTTCTTAATATTTTCAGCACTATAGATATATAAATGATGAATTAAAGACAGAAAAAATTGAAAAAGGAGATTAAATTTTTTCTGTCTTTAATTCATCATTTATATATCTATATGGTGCTGAAAATATTAAGAAAACAATTCAAAAGAGTTCTATAAGAATTTATTTCCGGTGAGTGTACTTCGCTAAATCGTTAACAATTTTTTTACGCGTTTCTCTTCTATTTTCGAGAGTTTTTTAACATAAAATAACAAATATTTCTGAGCTTACGTATGTTCAAGATGAAAAAGTTTGCTGAAGCGTTGGTCAACGGATAAATCAAGGACTCAATCGCGATCACCATTAAACTGTGAATTCCACTCGAAAAAGTTCGGAGGACGCCCGTTAAATAAAAAAACGTGGTAAGCATGTAGGTACTCAGCTCGCTTTTTTTCCCACGTCCTTTTCTTTCCTCTCACGGCCCGGCGGCATTTGACACAGGTGTACACGCATGGTTGATTGTTATGGGCGCTTATTGATTTTCTCACCGTGCCTTTGATACTATTTTTAAAGGCTAGTTTTTTAAACGAGTCACTGCATGGCTGCAGTTACTGAACTATGTACAGACGACGAGTAAAAAAAAAAAGGAAATCTGAAGACAGCTTCAGCTGTTCTACGAGGAAATTAAGCAGCAAGTAATAGTGCACTAAAAGAACATTTTTAATTAATATGTTTGCGATCGCATACGCCCACGCGTGCCCTTTAGCAAACAATAACCATTTATGGGTCAAGAGACCTTCCTTGACTGGTGACCTGCTCTCGCGCAATCTCGTTGCGAATAACTTTTTTTTTATCGACTGCTCCACTGTAAACATTGTGTACAGTTTCCGCAAATGGAAAAATAAATTTCCGGGGTACGTATTAATTTTTCAATTCAAAATTGAAATAACAAATAAACGAACGTAGAACTAAAAGGAATATAAGATTTTTTTCATTTCAATTGCGCAGGCTTTTGTTCCACAGAAGCTTATAAGCACAATGAGATTGAAAAAAATCTGATACTGTAATAAAGAAAATCAAAAGAAATTATAAAAAAGAAAACAAACCGTCTAATTGTATCGGAGTGCTTATGTCTAAGTAGTTGATATTGTGCTTGCAACTCATCATAGTCTGTTCGACATTCAGGACCACCGACTGGGCTTCCCACGCTGTCACATCCACCACTATCTCTTTCTGCGTGTAATAAAGGAAACTCATTCAAAAATGAAAGTAACAAGTAAAAAAATTAAATAGTAAAAAATAAGTAAAATAAAGGGATTCGAGTTGGCGTTCGAACCGCGGCGGAAGGAACATGTAAAGCCAGACGCTGCAGCTTAATTTAATGATTTTAACAAGTTTTCTCTTACCGACGTTAAGCGCTCCATCTGAAAAAAAGAAGAGAAAAAGAGTGTGAGCTTTTAATGATACGAGTGTCAGAAAATCTAGATGAGTGCAATGAGAGAAAAGAGCAGACACTAGCGGGCTGTAACGTTAATTGTTGCACTGGCCTGAAACAATGCAATTCGCTCGTTCGCCATGGCTTTCACCAGGAAAGAAATCATTGGTCACGCACGCGAACTTTGCGATTCACTCCTTTTTAATATCAGTGAAAACAAAAGTGAATCATAACGCGATCGGTCTTTCTCACTTTCCTTCCATTAGCGCTTTCAATTTTTCATTAAACTCATACGAATGCAATGTTTCGGAAATTTAATCTAGGCCATTCAGGGATTAAATCAATATTCTAACAGCGGATGGCGCCTCTAGAGAAACCTCGTGTAACAATTCGTATTCAGAGTATTTTAATCACTTTCATTTTCGATTCGTATTCGCAATTATTAATCTTTCATTCTTAAATAAAATTTAGATAATTGTTATTTATCATAATAATTTTTCTAACAATGTTGGTTGGAATTAATTAAAAGTTTTATCCATGCCTTTTTCAGTTTATTTAATTAAACATTCCTGCAACACAGCTTTATATGCAGGCACTTTTTCCTGCCTTTGCCCTATATTTATTATCAAGTAAATAAAAGTGCAGTATATTAAGCGTTAAAGAAAGCCGCCGATCTATAAAAACTGCTGTTCTGCTAATTATAAATATGCAATGTTCCAAATTAGATAATTAAATCTCTGCATGATTTTCAGCTCACTAGAGTAAAGTAAAAAATATAAAAAAGAACTTACCACTGCTCCCGGCGCTGTCCAGAGAGGAGGCTCCAGAAGCCATGCCCTCCATTGCTTGGAACTGGTCTGCGCTACTTCAGCGGGATACTTGACAACAGCGTACGCCTCAAAAGTAACAAAGATGTGCTGTGCTTCACGCCAGAGCGAGCCCTTTGTGGTTTAATAAAACGTATATCCTTCATAATGACAATTCATGTATAGGTAAACAGGTCTCTCCTATAAATAAGAGAGAGACAGAGGCAGGGAGAGTGAAAGAGAGCAAACCAGTAATAGAGGGAGAGAGTAAGAATGAGGTAACCGTGTATTCTACATCAGCTAGGTAAAACTAAGGGATGTTGCCGTTATCAGAGCTGTAGACAGGAGTACAAAAGTACGACATTTGTGTCAAGGAAATCCAATAGCAAGGATAAACCACAACCAATATATATAGCTTTTATGTCAAGACCAAGGATGGAGAAACGTAATAGCAAAGAGATGAAATTTTTGAAGCATCGGGGATAACTGTCTGCTATTTTAACAAAATCAATTGATTATCTACTCTTTTAATTGAAAAGATATCAAACATCATATGGATTTATAAATAAAACTAAGTCAACTACTTTTAAGCTATGAAAACATAAATTATTTTAATAATAAAACTATTAAAGCTAAAGAAAATTTCAATATAACCATTTAATATTTGGAACAATGGACCCAAACAGAAAGAAATGACTAATTCGTGTAGTGAGTAATGATAAAGAATAGAAATAGTACAAGGATAATTTAGAAAAAATAAAATGTGAATTGTGCATTTTTGTAAAATTGCTAAAGACTGAAATTGTTGGCAAGGGAAGAGGAGAAATAATGAAAGTGAAAGTCCAAGTGATTTTTCATAGGAAAGGTTAAATGCAGAATGAAAAAAGCAAAAGCACAGTGAGAAATAGTGTAGGAGCTCTAGAGGAAAAGGAGAGTGCGTTGCAGGTGTACTTGAATAAGAGCCAACTCCAGCTGTGCAAGGAGGTGCGAGTACTCTATTTATATTGGTTAAATTTCCAGTTGAATCGGTATGGAGAGCTCATAAATAATTTGGAAGTGCGAAGGGAGTAGAGGGAGGCCAAGAAAGCTCGAGGAAGAAAAGGAGAAAGAACGTACCATGAAGATAAAGTGGAGTCCGAGTATTGGTCCGAGGTTGCGTTGCAGTGGAGTGCGGACCTCGTAGTTCAGGCATCGGGAAAGCCTCCTGCCCTCCTTGTCTCGCCGAGAGATTTAAGGCACTTGGCGGACAAGTCCGTCGGCCGGTGCGCTGCTCGCGGTCAACAGCATCCTCTCCGTGTCTCGGGGACTCGGACGAGCTCCGGGCTTCCCGGGCGCTCCCTCCGCACTCGAGTAGAGCGAAGAGCAGGAGCGACTCCAGAGTCCGGGGATAAGTACTGGCTCCTTCGTCGGCAGCTCGTGAGCTCGTGGTCGACGCTGGACGACGCGCCGCTACACCGCCGAGGACTGCCCCAGTGGCCAAGCGTACACGAGTGACGTCGTCGTCTACTCCTCGTCCGCAGCTCGGACGGAGGCGCTGAGGGAGGGGGCTGGCCCGACGTCGTACCGTTTCACCTGCTGCGCCAGCGAGCCTGACAATTAGCCATTTTCAGTCGCCACTCGGCCAGCGCGCAACGAGACTTACACGGCACACCAACTCACCAACTCACACACGCAAGTCACCGCCGACGGCGCCGACTGCCGAGTGCCTTATATTTTACATTTCACGTCCGAAGGTAAAATCCCGGCTTACTCCGTCGATAAGCTGCTTTCTATTTAGTTCACCGCCGAGTAATAGATTCCTCTATTACCGATCCACATTATATGAAGATTTTCAATTTAATACATTAAACAATTGTACTCTTCGTATAAATGATTTGTTCATTTTACTTCTACTACTCTTAATAACTCTTATCAACCATTAAGACAAAACTTTCCTCTTTATAGTTAAAAATCTTCATTATAATGCTTATGAAAAAACCTTTTAAAAACTGAACAAATAATTATCTTAATCTTTACCCAAAGAGCAAATTCAATAAATCATTATTTATAGAGTAAAATTATGATATTTTAGTGTATAACTGATAAAGCATGTGTTTTACTCTTTTACAAATTTTGTCCCCATCTTACTCTTTAGATTCAGAGCACTGGATATGTTTATGAATGAATATTTTCCAATTATCATTTTCATATTTTCTTTATTGACGAACATTATTACTGTTTTTCTCGTCGTAGACAAGTGGTGCATTGAACAAAGAACAAAAAGTACAAACACTTATTAGCAGACTTAAGAACGTAGTCTGACACTATAGATTTGTATGCTTCTATAATATTTAAATATAAAATATATATTTATATATATATATATACTATATACTTGTATATATAGTCATATTAATCTGTCTCTTTCCCAATATAATAACGGATAATTTTTTCTCTTTATCTTTCCTTTTATTTTTCTCTTTTATATAGGTCATAATCTTTTTTTTATTTTCTTTGATTTTTCAAGGCCAACGTAGAAATCACACTAGAAGTGGTAAACTTAGTTTACTATAAATAGATTCCTTTCCTAGACGAAGAGACCGCTCCGACTGTTGGCACAAGATGTTACAGCGAAGCGCACTGTGCTTTTCTTTTCTACCTTATCGCTTCGTATTTACACGCTGTTATAGTAAAAATAACAGGGGCTTACTTGTTTTAAGTCTTACTGACCAATGGCGTTTTGCATTATGAACGTAAATTTTTTTTGTATTTTCAATTTTTTTTATAGACATTTTTTTCATTTCAAATTTTTTCTCTGTAACGTTACAACAAAAAGGCAATTTAAATTCAACAAAACAAAGCGCCTCCTGGTTATCAAACTTAATACATTTGTAAATTTGTACAAAATATATGTTAACGTCCTCTCAGATGTGTTACAATGCATAGGCAGTGGCGGATAGAAAAGTGGTGTCCTTTCTTTAGCTACGTTGTTTTTCTTATTCCTTTTTTTTCTAAACGCAGTCAAGTAAAACATCATTCTCTGTTATTAGACTTGCTCCCCTCTCTTTTTTCGCTGAGACCATAGTTAAGCCGTTGTGCTTTTGTGCAGATAGAAAAACGGGAATGTACAAGGAAAGTAAAGAACGACGTCTTAAAGAGTTAAACTTTGGTATTTGTTATGTGTGAGTTAGCGATCGATGCTAGATTCAGTTTGGTGCTTTTATGTATTTACATAAATGTTAGCTACGTAGGTAAAAATAGTACCGATTGGTAGATAATAGTAGCGTTAAAAATTCTTAATTATTAGTTTAAAAAAGTGAGGAAAATGGAGCAGAACGCACGATAGTAGAAAAAGTAATGCAAGTGAGAAAAAAATAGTCTAAAGGAAAAATCGACGTATCAATTAACCGAAAGTTTCGCGATGAAAAACAATTTTTACAATTGCGCGGAATTTCGAGCATTTGGGAAATAAATTAAAATTAACGCAAAATCGTTTTAAAGCAAACGAGTCTTAACCGAATATTTTAAATTACTGACCAATTCAAAACAGCTTCTTTCTGTAAAGATGTGTCTTAGAAAAAGACTGGAACTTAATTGCTACTGAATTTGGTAAAGCCAATCAGCGATTTAAATTTCGCTGAACGCTAAAATACTCGTCACCCATTGTTCGATATTTTCTTTTTGAAAAAGAAACGAGTACACGAATGTATAATAAGCTTGCAAAAAATTATTGAAACATGTGCAAAGGTGACGAAAACAGTTAATAATGAAGTTAGGTAACACGATTCAACTAATACTTATGAAATAATATTGTAATAATATCTGTTGAATTTTTTTTCATTTCTTCGCTGCTTGTGCGAATTTGGCGCTCGAAAATCTAAAGAACTAAATCTAAACTATGGGTCGCATTTAGTTCTTTCTGTTTAACATTAAAATACACATCGACGTGATCAACTCCCAATTGCAATTATTATCTCTCTCTCTCTCTCTCTCTCTCATTCTTTCATTCTCTTTTGCACTCCACATTGACTACGAAGAAAAGTTTGTTTTTTATTACGAGCTATAAATAAATTAGTATCTTAAATACTTTCCAAATACAACTTGCACAAGTACTCTCACAGTCAGATTTGCTCTTTTTCCCCAAAATAATTTTGCTTCCCCTATAAAACGATAATTTAGTAATGCAATAGTCCGGAAAAACAACGACATCTCCGGCTCAATATATACTCTTGTACACTATTGGGCCTCAGAATGGGTCGAGAATTCACACCGAATGTGAATCATCTACGACAACTTTCTCCACCCTCTTTTCGATTAGGCGGCGACACAGAAGTCAACGATTTTGCTTCTAGGATTCGCCGAGAGAATTTAGTCGCAAAGCTTCTTCTTCAACATTGAAGAAGTTTTCACGTAATTTTTCTAGACGGTTGATGCCTGCTGATTATTATTATCTAAAGTAATATTTGTGGAACATTCCTTTAGCATCGCACGTAACCGTAGGATCTCTTTCGACGCTACTGCTAGGTCAGATTGTAGTTGTAATTCCTTTTCTCTCAGGCGTTTAATATCTCGTTGACACGTCTGCAAATGTAAATGTTTTTTTCAATAATATTATTCATTTTATTTAGCGGCTCTAGTATTAATAGAAAGAGAAAAACTTACCACGTTCTGCCTCAACAAGTCCAGCTTGTCGCATTTGAGCCTGGTTACTTCCTGCCTGAGGGATTCGGTCTCAGTGGGAGCACCAGTAACGGGAATTTCCTTCGTGGCGAGGCCGCATCTCGCCTCGTGAGTTTCCGCGGAACTCATACTTTCGAGTCCAGTGTCGCTGTCAGGGTAAACGGCCTGATCAAGTTCGAGTTCACTGTTTAGCGAACTGTCGTCGCTCTCTGAAACGACGCGCGGCTGCGTCTCAGTATGCAATGATGCAGCCGCTACAGCGAGCCGTTCCTCCCGCTTTCGCAGATTATCATGCGTTAACCTCTGGAAAGTGGAAATTGCCGAGGATGAGGTGGATGCGCCTACGAGAATGACATTGCTGCTGCTTGCACACTTTTCCAGGCTAAAACTGCCGTCGCAGCTCAGACCGTTAAGGGAGTTCGTTTCTCGTTTTTCATCCTCTTGTTGAACAGTTGTCAAGCTGCTGCTATCTTGATTGTCAGTGTTGCTCAAACTGCTGTCCTGACTGCCGAGGCTGGGGCTGTTGCGATCGGAATCCCTGAAGAAAAAGTAGGAGGTCAAGAGGTTAATCAAATGCTGTCTACCTTTGGAGAAAAATTGTTAGCGAAATTCACTTTAAAAGACTAGTGCGTAAAACGCCTATTTAAGATTTTAAGCAAAGCTTATTTACTATTTGAGTGAAGTTTAAATGCCCGCTCAGCTAGTAACTCACCTTCTAATGGTAAGCTCGGGAGAACCAAGGGGGCTAGAGGGTTCGATGGTCCGTTTAGCGCCAAGTTTACTACTTTGACGATTACTCGGCGGGCTAGGTTCCAGAGATTGGGTTTTTTTCGAAAGCTGTTGGGGTACACTCTCGGTCGAAGCGTTTCGTACACGCGATATCAGGGCTTTGCGAACTGTGTCGATGAAACGCGAGCCACTGCCGCCGGATGCCGAGCCTGAGACGTCGCTCGAAGTTGGACTTACCGGGCAGTTGCCCAAAAACGCGCTCAGGTTGCCTGCTCCTGCGCCCAGGAATTCTCCCGTCTTCGTTTGCAGCTCCTCCGTTAAAGACTCGAGCAACGCTGATCTTGTGCGCAACTAAAAACCATCATTATTTATTTTCGCTATTCAAAGTTCCTAATATAGATTCTTATAATTCGGAGAAATTAGCTACCTCTAATTTTGAGAATTTTTCAGCTTTGTAGGCGGCATTCTCGGCGTTCACCAGTTTTGTCAGGAGGAACTCCTTAAATTCAACTCCGCGGAGGAAAATAGCTGGCGTTGGGAGAGGTGGTCCGAACCACGGCACATCGTCTCTAGCCGTGATGCTCACTTTATACCTGGAAATTTAAGAAAAATCACACTGTTAAAAGACATTATCGAACGAGAAGTTCATAGAAAATATTAAAAAAAAAAAAAAAACTGACCTGGTGTTCGGTGTGCATGGCTCGATGACCTGGACAACGATGAAAGCATGCAGGAAATGACTGGCGATCATGTCCGGACTAAAGGGCGTCGCTTCCTCTTGGAAGATGATGGCGACAATGTCATTGCCAATGTGACGCTTGCGCTGCAGTTGCTGCGAATCGCCTGGACTGTAGGGCAGCAAGGAGGCCACATGAAACAGGACTTCTCTACCGCGAAATACTTCGTACACCGCAGAATCGCCAGTTTGACCATGCCGCGTGTCTAGGCCACCTCGGTATCTGTAGTCAAAAAAGAAAAAGTTCAGTACCACACATCCGGTTGAGACTTTTCAATTGTCAACTTGATTAACGAGAGGAACTGACCCTTTGTGATCTTTGAGGTCGATTCTTTGGCCTAGGAGGTCGAGAAACTCTTGAAAGGCCGGGGTGATCTGTCGGTTGGCAAAAAGTTGCTCCTCGGTAATTTGACGAGCGCGTTGGTGCAGTACGCCAAACTTGAAACGCGAGACTAGAGCGTGCTCGTCGTAGCGAGCGATGAGCGTGCCCGCTCCAGAACATACCACTGGCATCAGCGTGCTCACGCTCAACGAGTCGTTTATTGCCTGAAATTAGTTTAAACATTTTAATTTAAATTTACGCATTATCTAAAGTCTGTGTATGTATTTGACACAAAACAAAGGGAATAGACAACGACATTCCGGAATTCACTGCAAGTGCAGCTGCCTCTACTTTTTTTACAATCAGGAGCGCTGTAATTGAGAATTTCCAATTCAAGAGCATTAATTAGGAGACTATCGGACTTCGGATCATGGGTTTTGCTGAAATTTTTGGGACTGTGTACTTTTATTAAAACGTAAAGTATTAAGGTCTAACGCTCAAAACTTTCCACATAATAATCAATAGGTTCCTAAACTTATTTTCTCCTAAAACTTTATATGTCATTTTTATTCAATTGGACATAACTTTTGAACCAATAGAGCCAATTGACTTTTTAATGCAGCAACTCCATTTCCTTTATTTTTATTTGCTTTGTTGGTGAATTGTTTAGATCTCAGAAATGGGGACTTATAGTTAAAAAATAACTTTAGGAACCTTAACATTCCAAATTTCTTTAGATTCGAACGTAAGAAAAGATTTGCCAAAGTTTCAACAAAACCCGCGATCCGGGGATTTCATAGTCTCCTAGTGCGACAAGTTTGAAAATGAAAAATCCTTTTAAAAGCGAGGAAAAAGATGTCCTTCTTAGGAAATGTAGGCTACTCTTGCAAAGCACGTGTTACTTGGATTACTTAACAGCTGTTAACGAGGTCTCAGCTTTGGCTGAGATTCGCAGAAAAAGTGTCGCGAAATCTGCTTTTATGGAAGCAAAGTTAAAAAACAAGTTTAACATACGAATTTTTGCGAATACAAATAAATCTGCTGTCCACGGAGAGCAAATTTTAGTAAAATTTAATGGCTAGCATTAAAAAATACTGATTTTTACCGAAGAAAAATTTACTTAAATATTTAAATCTACCTTGGATAATTAAATAAGCAAGTTAATTGAGCAAGTGACTTACCGCATGAGTTAATTTCACGTAACTACGTTTACTTAACTTTTTAAGCAAAATTTATTTACTATATCTCGGAAAATTTAACTAATGATTTTTCTCCGTGTTCGCGTTCTATTTTGAATAGCTCACCTTGACCATTTTTGCAGGTGATGGATTGGGACCCAATGTGGCGGCGGGCACTAATTCGTGCACCGAACCGGCACGCAGTCGCAACAAGACCCGCCAGTGCTCCTGGCCAGCTACCGTCTCCGCTTTTATCGACACGAGCAACGGGCCATTATCTGCATCTCGGCCTACCAGGTTCAAATGTTCCTGTAATACAACATTAAAAAATCGTTAACTTCATTGTGACTACAAAAATCTCTATAAAAAATTTATCAAATTTTTATGACTCCAGTAATAGAGGAAAAAATCTGAATTCAAACGGCATCCACGGACGCAGAAATAAGAGAGAGAGAGAGAAAGAAAAAGCAATAAGAGCGCGTCACGTTGCAAAGGCTCATTGTTTTTTCTCGACGCGCGCGGTCGACGCGAAAGCCGATGAGCCAGCCACGCCTGTCTCGACTTGCGAACGATGTACTTATAACTCTAACGCCACAGGCCGATGCACTGCATGAAAATGCGATTAGTAATTTTGAAATGTAGCCTTCAACATTACAGCGCGCTATCATGTACAAAATTGTCAATATTGTCAAAATTACTGCAGTTCTGAGTGGAAGCACAGACTGCATTTAGAAAAAAAAAATACCATTTTGTATTATATCAATTTTATGAAAATTCTACTAATTTTTACCACGAATTATACACCCAAAAAAGATATGTAGTTTTTACTGTTTCGCAATAGTAAGATCTACTAGACTAGGAAAAGGTAAAAACTGTTTTGTAAAATCAGTAAAGTTAAGAAAAGTAAAAGCTCCTTTTTCTTAAAATGTAGATCTTTTTTGAAAAGTCAGATTCTTGTTATGAGCGATATTGTTATTTCTAAATAAAAATAAAAAGTTTTAAAAGTAAACAATAATTTAAAATTTAAAATAATTTAAATTATTAGCAGGGACATCATTCAATCTACTGGGTAAAAAGTAAAAGATACTTATTTTTTTCCAATTATTTCCAATACTGTTCAGTAAAATTTATTGTAGAATATGCTATTTACAGAGAGTGTCCAGTCTTTTATATTTTTTTGAAATTGAAAGCATGCACGAATTTAGAAAAAGAAAGGAAAAGAATTGATAGAGAGGCGAAAAAGTGGATGAAAATGATGAACGGGGTCGGAAACTCGGAAGCTCGGAAGCTCGGAAAAGAGGAAGGGAGATAAAGTTGGAAGTGTTTCTTACAAGCATTGTGAATTCGTAGTGTGAGAACGTTCCCACTCCCACGGGCGAAGTGTATACTCTTTCGCCGCAACAACTCGCTCTCTCTCTCTCCTTTATTTTCTATCCTATTTTATAACTCCGCCGTGGTTTAATCTTTCCACATCCCTAGAGAGTTCTCCCACTTATTTTTTCTGCCAAAAGACGATAAGAGGCATTTATCTGATCGAGCGTTGGCCGAGCGTCCGTGCCTAGTTATAATTAAAGTCCGAGGCTACTATTAGGGACTGATATTAAGCTTAAGAATTTTGGGAAGTGCGTACGCGTTAGACAAGTCGCCGTTCCGCTTACGAGTGCAGACGCGGAAGTCGTTAGACCGTAGCGTATCGCGGGAAACGCAGCTCGTGGGGCCGAGACCTTTTAGGACGGGGGAGATGGATATCGCGCAGGCCGCGAGGCGCGCCTAATTGGCTAGGATCCTACCTTCTTTCCGCGGCGGCGTCACCTATGAAAATTGGCCTTTTTACTGAGTTCCTCTTTTTTTTGTCTTTGCAAATTCGTTAATTGAGAGCGCACTCGAATTATTCATCGCATAAATTTCATAGGCAGTGGCGCAACGCGTTCTTCAATATGCGACAGGTCGCAAATTCCTTCGCGCTGATCTGTCTCTGCACGGAGAGTCATCCTGTAGTAAACTTTACAATTTCCCCATGAAATTTTCCAACTTACACCGAGTAATTTCTAGCGAAAAGTTTAAGTAGTACCTTCATAGGGAAATTGTAGCATTTACTAGAGGATTTCTCTCGACGCGTAGGGCGAAAGCAAAAGCTCCGGAACTTACCCGTCCGACGAAAAATCGCCTGTAACACTTGGCAGTATCGTCCTGGTCGATGCGGGGTTGCCAGGCGGGCTGCGCCGGCAGTAAGGCCCGGCCGGCCGAATCGAGCGTGTGTCGATGATCAGTACCGTCTAGCCAGTAGCCTGCTGGTGTCACGACCATCGGGGGCGGCTGATTCGATAGCTGGGATTGCTGAAGAGCCGTCTCCATGAGGGAACGGCCCATGGGAGCCTCGCCCACTGGCGACGGCACCGGCGTCGGCGTACCGCTCGGCTGCGAACCCGGACTTGTGCTCGTTCGTTCATCCCGAGAGGTCTGTAATCAAACAGTATATATCTTCAACAATCTTTCATCGCTCTTTAGATTTCACGATGCGCAATAAAATGCGATATCTGAAAGAACCATTGTTTCCGAGGTATCGCGTTCAACAGCGCTTGTCACGGAAAGACCGTTTTGCTTCCTCTTGCCAACGCATACCGGCGCTCAATGCTAATCGAGTACGCACAGTTATCGTTATAGTGGAAGGGAAAAAAGGGAAGCCCCCCTACAGTTGGAGGTGCGCAGGTGTTGTTCTCCATCCGGAGCAAGTGTGCTATATATGCGGGTGACAAGGGCCGGATCGCTGTCTGGCGATGCCATATGGCTCTCTGGTGTAAGCGTTCTACCAACGGCACATTAGGCTTCTTTTCTCACAAAAAAAGAAATTTCATAGTATTAACTAGGGGCAAAAACTCGCGTCACGTGTGTAATCCACTCCGAAATTCGGTTAGGTTATAATTGACTCGTGCACAGTGAAAAAAATTTGTTAATTTTAAGGAAATGATTTACTTCAATAGTTCTTATTAAATATTTCTTTCAATCAAGTAATCATTTTATTGAAATAAACGTTTGCTTAAAATTAACAAATTTTTCTCTCAGTGCACTATCGCGTCTTTTTATTTTTTCACATTTTTTTAATTGTGTCCATGCTGTTTACTTTCTCATTATTAAAAATATATTATTTAACGATGGTTATTCAAGCCATCAGCATTTCAATGAGACGACGTGAACAGTCTATCCATTTGAATTGTCTTCTAAACTAAATGTGAAAATCTTTATCGACATCGATCTCTTGCCCTAATAGAAAATAAACCAATCAAATGGCCTCATTCACCAGTGGCCGGCAGAAGACTTTGACCAATACATACTTGTAACTTGTTTACTTGCAAGAAAAATTATTTATAATGGTTTTCAATTGTTTAAGAGTCAATTAATTTGCTTACAACAATTAAAGAGTATAAATGAAAAAGTACGAGACACTTGCCTTCCGTTAGATAATAATCTCTTATGTATGGTATAAAGTTCCAAGTTCGTTTAACAATACCCTGATGAGAAAAGCTTGAATAATACGATTTTTACTCTATTGAAGCTTTTCTCATCAAGCTATTGTTATATGAACTTGGAAGATTATAAAATGATAGATCGTTATCTAACGGAAGGCAAGTGTCTCGTGCTTTTTCCATATTTCATTTATACTCTTCAGTTATAAGCAAATTAATTGGTTTTTCGACTGTTAATTTGAATTTTTAATTGACTTTCAGATCCCCTTAAAATGATATGCACTTTAAACAGTTTGCTTAACCAGTTTGTAGTGACTCAATATCTTTTTAAGATGCTCAATTATTTAACATCCACTGAGCATGGACAATCTGAAAAACTTAACTAATTAAGAAGGTTCGTTGCTCAGTGACTTGCGAAACGGTTCTCCAAATTTAGTATAATTGATCCACCGCTGTTGAGTGTCTGATGAACGTTTCTATCAGGGTAGTACAATATCAAAAATAACCACGCTGCTGCCCAAGAAAAGATAAACTCTTCTTTCCCATGCTTCAGCACAACTCCAAAGATAGACGGCAGGATTCGAGAAGTTGTTGCACCACATGAATGCAGCTGCCGCTACCGAGAGAAGACTTCACATCTTCTACTTTAGTCAGCAAGCAAGAATAATAACCAAAAAGGCCAAAATATATTTTGTATTCGCACTAGTCCATTAGAAGCGTTTATTTTTCTCTTTATTTTTTAAACTATTTTATCATCGCAACTGATAATACGCGCACCATTACACCGTACAAAAGCCAAATTGTGCAACTTGGAATAAGAAGCACTAACTTACAGTTCCAGTCAATTACATTCTATCTTAAAAAAGTGATGGCCTTTCTTGTGAATTATTTACCGCACATATGATTGGACGAAAAATTTAGGAATGCATTTTCTTTCATTCTTAAAGATTTAAGTTTTCATTCAATAATTTAACGAAATAAGCATAGTATTGAAACATTTTTTAACTGTAGTTTTTATTAAATAAATTTGTTGGAAAAAATAAAAATGCTTCATTTTTAAGGTCGAAAAACATTGCGCTGGATTTTACTGATATTAGAAAAAGAAACAATCCTTTCGATTCAACATTTTTTCCCGGATAATCAGAGAAATATTTTCTTGATAAAAAGAATTCTATCGGTAATTCACATTCAGCACACATTTTCAATATTTAGCTTTCGATTAAGGTCAATGTGCTCGCAGTTAAAAGCGCAAACGTCTCGTTTTCCATACTGCGCGATAAGTGTGCTGAGATGAAAATATTTGATTACTTATTAAGTATTAAACTAACTGCTTTGAAATGAAACTACGTCGTACGTACTTGGACCTAGAAAAAGTAGAGAGAATTATTTTTTAGTCTTTGATGTTAGTGCAGTCGCGAGAAAAAGGTTCTACTACCATGCTGAGTGAATTATACCGCGAGGCGTAAGACACGCGAGACGCACGAAGGAAAGGAGTTATTAATAGGACAACGACGGTGGCTGCGCCGAGACGCGTGCATTCGGGGATTTCAGACTCGGAAAATTCCTCAGGAATTAGAACCGAGCTCGTACCTTTGCGGTTTTAAGAATATTTTCCGCAAATTTTTTACACCAACAGCTAATGTATATTGACGCTCACGTTTTGGAAAGTCGAGTGTTGACAAGGTAAAATATCATTATCACGAAGTCAGTCGTTACTGCCTTTTTTTAATTCTCATCTAATTTTCAAACAGTTACGTCGAATTTTTTTTTACGAATGTACTCATTGCAAAAGTTAGTATGAACACGGAGGAAAATAATTAGTAAAATTTATTTAACGGTTTGCAGTAAAAATTATGCTTAGTACAAAATTAGAAATAATAAACATACGTAAATTATCGGGTAGAGAATCCGGCATCTTTTAACTCTGTTAAGAGTAGAATAAAAACCCAAAATTACTTAACTTTTAAGAGGAGTGAAGACCTATCATTTTTTAATCGCTTGAAAAATAGAAACTACTTCATTTTCGTTATTTTTATGAATTTTTTTAACTTGTTCAACTATTTAATAAAATAATTTGAAATGCTACAACTCTTCAGACCAGAATCATATATAAACGATTTGAGTCCTGTTCCATTAAAATCTATGATCCGATGATAGCTCTGGATTACACCAAAGACTGTTTTTCAGTGATTGGTTGAATTTAATTACATAATATTATCAACACAATTCATTTTACCCAACTTTTCTTAAGTAAAGTTTTTTTACAATTTCTGTTATTAATCATCTGAAGAATGATGAAAAATATTTCGATCGAGTCCTGCAGCTAAGTTGAACGTTGAACGTAGCGTTAAAGCACATGAAAGCGAGACAATGGCTGCTCGCCCACGACTGCCACGAACGAGTCGAGCTGGGTGACGAAAGAGAATCGAGGGAACCTTTCTCTCCGGTCCTTTCGCTTCAGCCAGGGCCTAGGCACACTTATACGTTGACCTCAAAGCTTTCGCTCCGTTATTAGCTCAGACGATCTTTTTCTTTTCTTCCGGCAATTTTTTAAAGCAGGACGATTGTTGATCGAAAAAAAAAAGAAAAGTGGAATTTTTCTTAAAAACAGAAGGAAGAAGAAGATTAAAGGACAAAGTCGCTCTTGTTCGATTTCCTTTGGAAGACGGGTGTACGCTGTCGAGAGAGGGAGGCCAGACACGCGCGCGCGCATGTACGCAGAGGCCGGAGAAGTTCGCGACTTAGGCGCTGGAATAAATATCTCAGGGCAAAGCGCGCGGCACACGATGATTCATCCTCCCGGCGCGGAGGGTGGGCGTAGGAAACGCTTCATCGGAGCCGCAAAAACAGGCAAGGGAGAGCCACGCAACTGCGAGTCTAGACTTATCTCTCCTCGGGCGCTTCCTCCCTTAACGTCTTCTCTCTCTCTCTCTCTCTCTCTCTCTGCACGGAGAAAAATAGTAAAGTTTACTCAAATAGAAAATTAAGTCAACGTAGTCATATCAATATTACTCTTTACGCCATTTTTTTAATCTAAAAGACGACATTCTCACTTTTTTTTTAGAAAAATATCGTAGCCATATTTAATATTTTAACTAATTTATTTAATAAGGACTGCAGCTAAAACATGTTTGACATAATGCTTATTTCTTTGAGCTATTTAATAAAAAATTTTAATCTTTGAAAATTGAATTTAAAAAGATGTATTCATAAATGCAAAACTATTTGAGTTTTGGCAGCATTAATTTAAGCCGCGCTTCCTAAATTTCTGTAGACCAATAAGCAGACCACCACTGTTCTAAAAGAGTTTTAAGTAAAACTCAGTATTTTTTACTGTAAGCCTAAGTAGATTTTACTAACGATTTTCCTTAAGGCGTCTTATAATTTATAAATGTTTAATTTTGACTTCCACTTAACTTATGTAACGAAGTGGGCAAACGTTGAAAAGATAAATGATGCTCATGTAAACACATGGCTATAGGATACTACTTGCAAGACAGATATCGTAGCTAAGGACTTGGAAAGCGGTACGTCAGTTTTGCCTTGCGACTCTGACGAAACTTATATTAACGAAATCGGTTCGTCAACCTCGCGGAGAAAAGCCAACCATCCGTGGAGTGGCTTGCGTCTTGGCGGCAAGAATATTTATTGTCTCTTTAAAAACAATGATGAAGCGAACAAGCTAAAGAAGAAAAAAGTATAAATAGGACGGATGCGAGGCAATTCTTACCCGTCCGTTAGCTAACAAGGGCAATCTAATTAGATTTTGCATAAATAAAAAGAAGCAAATATTATTGTAAAAAGGACAGGAGTAGTCCGCTTCGGCGTATACGAGTAGCAGTGGTTGTAGATGGCTAAGGTTAGCTGCAATTTTACGTAACAGCAAAATGAGTCGGAGAGTAGAGCAGAGCAACCTTCGTTGAATTATGACTGGCTAAGATAACGGTCAAGACGTAGAAAAAGGAGAGAGAGAGAGAGATGCGAGAACCAAAGGGAAAAGAAGAAAAGAATGGGAAACGGAGGAAAACGGTGCTTGTAAAGTAAGCTCTGCGGCTACTTTCTTTCGCACAACGTGCACCTATTAACCACCTATTAACCACGCCGGAAATAGCTGAAGGAGCTTTTAAACAGAATATGTTTAATTTTTTCTTCAGTCGGCAGATTATATGACATCTTCTGTGACACGAGGGTAGCTGGACAAAATCACGCATCTAACTCTTTTGCGTTTAGCTCTGTGTAAAACTACATAAGCCGTCGTAATTTAAATGTATATACCATAGTCCTTAACAGAATATGGACATATTATGCCGAGCTATTCTAACACATTATATTCGAAAATTCTGAGTAACAATTACTCACAAGGACATAATTGATGGTGAATTTTGCTACAGGGAACTTTCCATTTAAATTTAAAGTTAAGTAAAATAATTTTTCTCTTTGCAAAACTTTCCATTTAAGCGACCGCCTAATCACTTCCAAAGTTGCACGCATGAAAAAAGTCGGAAAAAGTGTCGGGGAAGAAGGTAAGTACCGGAGTACGTACATTCGTTAAGCCCGACGAGTACGCGACTATCCTCGTTAACGCTCAATGTTTTATCATCCCGTCCCTTCTTCAGCGGGTTCTTCCTGCGCACCTCCTTTCATCGACCCCCCGTGTCTCGTCGCTTGCTTTTTTCTCCTTTTTCGCTTTTGCAGGGGCTTCTTTTTCCGTTTTCCGTTACTCGAAAGCTCAGCGGATTTTTATTATTTTCTTCATTTTTAAGCAATCGTTTGGCTTTTGCCCGCGGTACTTAATGGATTGCAAGATCCCATCCCTTTACTTACACTGTGTACGGGCGAAGCGATATTCACGTGCTTCGGCGAGCTCACCTGGAAGAAAAAATGCAAAATTCATTGGAAGCTCCAACGAGTGAGGTAGCTTAATGGTTGAAAGAAGAAGAATGGAGTTGTTAAGGGAGTTATCAACTAAAATAAATAACGCTGAGAAGATTCTGAGATAATTCTGAGATTTTTTATGACATCTTATATGCATTTAAAATATCCACAGAAAATTTCAGGAGACTAAGGTACTTAGTAATTGAAAAATAAATCTTTCAATTATTTGCTTCTTAACACGTGTTCTTATGGGAAATGTCAGTTTCGAACTATTCAGTTGCGAATAGCAATACATTTAACGCTGAGTTTAGAATGAAACTTTTTTGTGTGGTAGAAGAACTATCAAGCATATTCGTTATTGACTTTCCAAACCCATTTCGGGTACTTACAGCAACAACAATAAATACATATTATGCGTTTTCGTATATCTGCCATTACAAAGCGAACAATCTGGCAACATTGTTAGATGTGCTTAGATGTTCAAGATAAAATGTTTACATTTGTCAGATCACCTACTACGCGAGTCGAAAACTAGTAGTAGCTTGAGAACTCCCTTACACCTTCATGTAGGAGGAAATTTGTTAAAAGAGAGGTAAAAGGATATTGATTTCAAATTATGTTATTATTCAAGAAGAGTAGTGGAGCACTAAACGTCGTTTTAAAAAATTTTTAAAGTTCTCTTGCGCTTTTTTTGCTTAGGGCGCACACTATCTTTAGACAATAAAAGTCAGCAAACCATTAATCTTGACACTCAAACGACTTTTCGTATTTCATTTGCTTCGCTCGCGCACACGCGGACTGACGTTAATCCAAAAATACCAAGATTACCTTTCCCTCCTCTCCTTTCGTTTCCTACATCTGTCTCAGATTTTTTTTTGTACTACCCACAGACATAGAACATTCAACGTACGCTCTTCCTACTGCTAGATCTAAATTTGTAATTTTTTCAACAGATACTTTCACAGTTTATTAAGCTTCTGAAGAAATTTAAATAAGGATCGCATTTACTTACAGTAGAAGGGTCTACACTTAGACTCGGATTGCTTACCTGTAACAAAAAAAGAAAGAATACTTTAAGTATCATTTTTCTATGTAATAGTTTGTGATAAAATTTCTTTAAAGTATTTATAAACGTAGTCATATAAAATTTACTGTTGCAGTAAAAATAAACTATATTGAATTTTTTAAAAAATATTTACAGATGTAAGTTAAAGCGCCTAGTAAATTTAGCTCAAATATTTAAGGAAATCTTACTTAAAGGAGTTTTATCTCTATTGTGATAGTCAAAGTAAAGTACATTGAAGTTCTTATTTGACTCACTAGGTATGCGTATAACATCTGGCAACACTTATTATCCGCTCTTAAAACCGCGATAGTCTTTGTTATTAAGCCTTTAATACGAGATTCTGATTGGTTGCCAAGACACGAGCACACGATTGGTTGCCTGATCTTTATATTACAAAATTGTAAAATTATATTATGATTATGGCGATTACTATTGTTAGCACAAAAAATGGCGCCAAAATTTGAAAAATTAATCTAGCCTTAAAAAGTAGAATATAAAGAGCGCTAGATTTTGTTAGGTATATATATTATTGAAGTTAAGTTATTGCATCTTATAAAATAAAGTTAAAGCATGAAGAAATTTTGCTTAAACTCAGCTTGACAGTTTTGCCGTATGTTATAGCATGAAACTGAAAGGTAAAAAAGAAGAAGTACACAAAATAATCTATTTTAACGCTCTCAGGTGCTCAAGTTTAGTTTTGAAAAATCTAGAATCTTTCTCTTTGTCACGTAATGAGAATTTTGTAATCTAATACTACAAAATCACCATTTCCCATAAGCCTGCACGTTAAATTCTGAAAAAAATCTCATCTTTCGAGTCATTTTTAATTTATTATATTCCATTTCATTAAAATTGGTTTGTTATTTCTAATGTTGGTAAAACTCCCTTAAAGAGGGGAAAAAAGAAAGATTTGCTGGAGTAGCTTCTCCATCGTCGAGCTAGTAGCTTTCGCATGAAGAAATGAATAATTCAGCGCGGGCGTCGTCGCGGACGCGCCCATGTGTCCCCGAACCTCCGCGTCGCTGTGCATATACGCGCAGCTCGAGGTGTGCCGGGCATCAAATAGAGACTCGACAGGAAAGCCGCTTACGACTCCTGCTCTTTCATATTTTATCTTTCCATTGATAATGAGCAAAAGAAAAGTAATACTTTAGCTTTGCACCATAGCCAATTATGAAGGACAAATACGAAGAGTGAAAGAAGCTCAGCTTTTCGCTATAATTTAGAACGCTTAAGGATTCTACTCGAGCCAGTAAACTAGAAGACTGGACCAAGCAACCAGTCGTTTCGCGAGAGCAAATGATCGATCTTGAATTACAAGAACTATATTAGACGAAGTAGAAAGTATATGGGACGTCGAGACGACGTCTAGAAAGTTTTCTTTCTCTCCCCTTTTCCTCTAGATTCATTTGTTTTCTCTTTCAGAGAAATTATTGCACTAAACAATAACTTTTGCATATGTTAGTTAACCTTTTCAATTAATTTAGCGCAATTTAATAGAAAATCTATCCTTTTAATCAGTCAAAGAGCTTCTTTAAACATTTCATAATACACTACCGTGCTTTAAAAAATAAGGAAAAGCAAAAGTTGGACAGATTTAAAAAAAAACCTTACCAGTAATGGGGAAAAAAACTAGAGAGACACGTAATTCAGTAAAAAATAATATTATGAATTCCACATCTACGATCCTGACGTCAACATGCGAATGTATTTCTTACGGCGCAGAAGTACCTCGAGATTTCTCGTCGCATATAACGTTCAACATTTAGACGGATAAAAAGAAGGAATGGCGATAAGCAACAAAGGCAAAAACGTGCCTGAGCTTCTAGTCGATATAATAATTATTTTGTGACGTTTCCAGCAACGATGAACGCAAACTCTCCAACAGATTTATTTTTTAGCAAGTTTAATTCTAGGAAGAAAAAAATAAATGAAATGTTCGATCGTGAGCGCTACTTACTGGGTCAGTTTCTACTGTCAAGTACTTTCCAATTTCCTAAAATGGAAAAATAGAAATTATTTAAAAGTACCTCGTGCTAACACATGGTACTTTTTCTTCTTGATTGTTCGACGAGAGTCGATAAGCGATGATAAGTGCCTCGGGCTGAGTCACTTGGCAGCACTGGCTAATCGAAGACAATACGGCCCATCAGTCGGTGCGACCGACGATCGATTTGGATGTGCCGGTACTGCGCAAGTGGGTGGCCCCGTTCTCCCCCAATGCCGGAAATTTTCGCCCGGAAATGCCCAGGCGCAGCCTCGACCACTGTTTCCCCCAAAATATTGAGAATATCTTAAGAAAACAACAAACAACAATTTCATCGCATTCAAACGAAGAATTATCTGTGGTGATTTTGAATAGGGGCGTAAGTCATTTAGAGTAAATTTTACTGCGCTTTAGAGTGAAATTAAATTGACTTATTCATGTTGAATCAAATTTGACTCTGAGTGATTTCATTATAAACTAAGAGTGTACTTTAACTCCAAACTCTTTCGCACATTTAATTTCGAGATATTTGCTATTATTTTATGTTTAATTGTAAGAGGTCCATAATTGAGGTACTTTTTCGTAATTTTTTTGAAAATAAATATGTAATAACTCGTAAATCATTTTAAAATCTGTTAGATCATCATTTAAAGAGTATGGAAATAGAATCGATTTTGAAAAATTTGTGACTTACACCCTTTCTGAAAAATATCACAGAATTGATCTTGCTCAGCTGATTGGTTTTCGTCACCGAGAATGAGGCCGTGCCGATGGATGAGCTCTCGAGCTGCTTCAGATTTAATTGACCTCATCGCTGCTGTTTGCCGTTTGCTCAATTTTCGCGCGCTTGAGCTCGCGTGGATTGCTTATCGATCGATAGCAGCACCTTGCGTGTCCTTCGCCTTCGACTAGCTCTATTTTTTTTATTTACTCTAATTTACTTTGGCATTTAGAAATTCGGGAGTTTTTCTAAATTACTAGAGATAAACGCGCTTTCGAATAACATCAAGTGTCTCGACTGATAATGGCGCCTGATTGATTTGACGATTTCAAGCTCATTTATTTGAGTCGATCAACTTATCGCTATGCGCAACCATCGACCGATTCTCTCTCGGTCGAATGAGCGGATGAGAAAAGGCATGTGCGGAAATACAAATGAAGGCTAGAATGGTTTGTAAACATTTTTTCCGTGCGATTGCATATGCACTCACGTAGGAAGCTTAACTTAAGCCTGAGGAAAGGATTCCTTTTTTTCTTCGTTCAAGGCTTTGCGAACGACTCTGGTGAGTCACTCGCGCCCACTTGCGCTGCACGCCTCTGAGGGTTCTCTTTAAATTCAATAAAATAGAATTTTAAATTGTGCATCGCTACTTCACTATAAGGATTATCAGTAAAATGAGCATTTTAGCAACCCCATCGTATCGATTGAAAAGGAGCTCGAGTTACAGCAGTACGGTAGCATATTAATAGAATCCAACTGAATAGTGTAAAAAAGTTGAAGTGCAATTAATATAGCGGCACAAGCAGTGTTGGCGATGTTACCGAAGAATTTTTTTACGCCGGCCTCGAGTTTTCTAGAGCAGTTCGCATGGGAAAAGTTAAGACACTCGGTAACGGTCGCTTCAGCCCCCTTCTCTTCTGTCAGCTACGAGGTGAAAATCGCGATCTCCTTGCGAGCAATGGTCAACCGTTAAAAACCCAGCTGACTAAAAGTTTATATTTCATTAGTTAACTCTATAAGAGAATCCACCAAGAAAGCAAGCAAAAGTTACGGCCTATTTTGAATAATTTTGTTTGCTTTTTGCTGGATTCTGTAAATTTGAAAAGTGCGGAGTTAATCTTAACATTCTAGTTTTCTTCATATTTTAATGTAAGAACATTTGCCGAGCCGCGATCCCGAGGTTTGATACTCCCCCAGTTAGAACTGTTTGTTTTGAAGTTTCTCACGTGTTTAATCAACTGCATTTTCAAGATGTGGAAAAGATAAGTGTAAATATAAAAGAACTATGCCGCTTTCTCTCGCGAGGAATATTGGAGAAGAAGCAAGTTGCTGCTGAGTGGCAAGACAAACGATTAAACAGAGTGGAGGTATTTGCGAAAAAAGCACGTTTAGTCGATTTTGATTAGAACTCTGCAGAAGCTCACCTGTGAGAGTAACTTGGGCAGAGTATGGTTGTGCGAGTTTCTCTCAGCATTGGCGTTACGCTGTTGCTGTTGGCCTGCCTCCGACCTGAGGTCGTGCCTCCAGCGTAGTACGCCCATCATGACCGGCGTGCGGAGGTGCTCTCGGCTGCGGGCCGTGCGAGGTAAAAAGCGAGCGGGCGGGGGCGGCTCTAGAACCGGTTTGCCGGTGCCGACGGCCCAGCGTAACAAAAGCTGCGCGCGCGCTCGCTTCGCCAATGCCAACTTGCGCTCTCACACTCGCGAACGGCACTGAGCAAACTGTCGGCCCTCGGCATCCCGCCGGCGGAGTCGCGGTGGATAGTCACTGGCTGCTGCCTCCGCGCCCGAGGTCAGGGAGTAGAAAGTCCCGTAGGAAGCCGAACCGCGACCGCTGCGTTCACGTACACGCTGCGACGAGGGCCGGAGCGCGACTGCCGCGACTGCCGCGACTGCCGCGCCTGCCACGGCAGCCCACGGTGGGGAGTGTACACCTTATAGCGCGCTCCCGCTGCCTCTGCGTACCGCTTCACGGCTCGGACCCCATCCAACGTCACTGAGCCTCCATACCATATTTTACAAAAACAAACTCTCTAATACCCAACACAATTAATGCTATTTCAGCATTTTACGCTAAAGCGCTTCGAGTTCACACTTACTTTACAATCAAACCTCTCCTTTCAATCTACTAGAGTGAAAAATTCACTCTAAGGTAGAATAGAATCTGAGAGGTTGTGTCACTATATATCTTTCGCTGTACTTAAGGAGGTGATGAAATTCGGTGTACTGCAAGCTACGTGATTAACAAGAGCACAGATAAATTTTCAAGAGGTTTAGATACTTAATAAGCAATTCATCATTTCATTTACTTCTTATAAAACAATTGACAAACAAATTTCGACGAACCTTTCTTTAATATGAACGTAATGTTTGTCAATCATTTATTGACAATTATAACATTAACAACACGAGTATAAAATAAATAAATTGTTGTTGAGGTTATGTCACACTCAGAAATGCGAGTGAAACAAAGAGAGTGTCACTCCATGTACTGTATACATCAGTACACAGAGCTCCATATGCGTTGGTGCATAGTTGCTGTTTTGACTAGTTAGTTAATTGAACAACCTCCTTGAGAGTGAAAAGTCATTCAGTTTCGATTCATTAAGGGAGTTAAATTAACTAAAAAAACAAGTACTTTTTACGCAGTAAATTTAATTGTCCGAATTTTCAGTAGAATCTGCTACACAGAAACACCATATCTACTACATTTCTGTAGTAGATGTTACTTTAGAGTGAAGCAGTAAGAACTACTTTTTATCGATGCATAATGATGAATTAACTCTATTGGAGTGAAATGTTCACTCTATTTGACTCCAGCTGATTTAGCGCAACAGTTTTCGTCTTTCGTAACTTAAGGATATCTGTGTTATCGACCGATCCTTTTCGTCCTACCAAACTTATATTGTCAGTAAAGAGAAGTTCTCTTTGTTAAAAAACATGTTGATAATGGCTCGTGAAAAGCTGCACGGCACTGTTGCTTCTGCTCGCGAAGGAGTGAACACCTGCCTCCTTAGCACAGCAGGCGGGCGGACGTCGAAAAAAGCCGGTGTCACTCGCAACTCGACTCCGACAGTTTGATCCTGAAAAAATTGCGCCACGCGTTTGAGTCAAGCGGTGGCCGCAGCGCCATTTTTATCCCACGCTCTTTGAGTAATTCGAGCTGTGGGCTTGAGCTTTTCTCGAAAGTCGAACACCTAAGGACAGGAAGGGAGGAAACGAGGAACGAAAGAAGTCTGGCGCGTATACGGCGTCTTTTTCCTTCTAGTTTTCAAATTTTCACACGAGGAAGAAGATTCGAGAGTCGTGTCATATATTTTTTTAAGTTTAAAAACGTACAAGAAAAACCAAGTAGAAGCGACAAGAAAGGAGGAGAAGAAAGAGCCCAAGAGGAAGCAAAGTTGAGCGAAGTTCTCCTGCCGACCGGATGTCATTTCGTGGTCGACTTGTTTTGCCAAGCTTGGCCTCAACACAAGTCGGCGCGTGTGCACCTTCCACCCGCCTTTGTTGCTTCAACGTCCGTACGAATGCCTTTTTCTTCTTTATTTCTTTTTACCTTCTATTGTCCAATCAACGGTCGCTGCGAGCCCTACGAAACCTGTGAGAATCCATTTTTGCGTAATCATCTTTTGTACCTTTTAACAACGAAGGATGTAAGGACACTTTCCATCTGATGTTAACTCGTTACATGCCACACCTATAAGTGTATTATAAGCATCAGTTCAGCTGGGCAGTTACTATTACTCAGAGAAGAATATAACAATCGTTTAAAATTCGTATGTAAAACACAAGTAGTACAGAAAATAAATATCAGTCATTTCTTATAAACAGTTAGTACTGATAGAAAAAGTCAACGGTTAAAAGTGATATTACAGAGAGAAAAAATTAAAATGTAATGGTAGTATATGGGATCATACAATGATAAATTAACAGCTAAATAAATAAATAGCTGACCACTTGTCATCCAGGTTACTTGAATATCTGCCGAAGAAAAATTGTTGCTCATTTTATTTTTACTACTTTTTCATGCACTTAAAGAGCCTTATAAAGCTTTGTAAAGGTGCATGCATATGCAAAATATTCTATCCCCATAGGCAACTACTGTTACTTTAAATGCTGTAAACCGCTTATAAACGATTTTAATGCGGTTTTGCAAAGCTTAAATGAATTCATTGACATTATATTTTTTATTAGGCTCGGCTCTCTGTAATGAAATTTTTAAAGGTTTTCGTGGTGTTCCCATAAGCAAGCGGTGAGTAAAGGGCAAAAAGACAGAAATCTCAAACGGAAGTCAGATTTTCACTCGAGCTGTTCCTACCCTACAACTTTATGGATTTGTTTTATTTTAAGTATAGCATTTTTTAACATTGAGCGTTGTATGCGACTGAACTATTGTTCGACGAGGTGTTTTGAAGGCAAATTTGTCTAGCAAGTCTGTTTCCGGTGGCAGTGAAACTGCCTGAGGTACATTATACCGACACGGATCCCGGAGAACGCACCGGAAGAGACATTGGAGCGAGACTTGTCCACATCCTGCCCTTCACCTTCCACCGGACACGGAGCCCCGCTCTCTGTGAGATGGGGGATCACGCCCTTGTGAGCTTCTCCTTTTTTCCGTCCTTTTTTTCAATTTGTAATGCTGTTTAACGTAACTTGCTTCGAAAAATATTAAGATAAAGTACCCGAAATCTGGACACCTTGCGCAACGGCACCCAAAAATGGGCAACAAAAAATAGTCAAAATAAAAGATTAAAATTGAAAAAAAATTTTATTAAATCTTTCCATGCCTTACAAAATTAGACAATAATTTTTACTGGAACTTTTCTCTTCGCGTAGCATTGTTTGTGCTATTACCTATACAGTCACATTAATGTTCTATGAAATTACTATTTGAATTGATTGTAAATAATTTAAAAACTTTTTTTCGTTATGTGCAGTTGAATGTATCTATCCAGCGTTAGGATACTCATCAGATTGCTATAGGTATTACCCAAAAGCAGAATATGCTTCAAATGCAAACAGATTGTCTATCTAAAGGTCTCTTACCGTCCTTTCTGTCCCAACTATAGGAGACGTGTACATATTTTTTCAAACTTATGTATTTAACATAAAAAGCATGAAAATACTTTTTTATACAATTTGCTAAAATAGATGGTAAATTAACGATTACATTAAGTTTTTTCAAAACATTTCGTTTCTTGCTTCTGCACTCGCCGTCTGTTTTTTACTAGTTTGAAAACATATCCCCGTTTTGGGTACTTTATGCTTATTATGTAGTCTGTGATAAAATCCTCGGGATAAGATGTAGAACGATTAAAATTAGAAACAAGCTTGAATAGAAGAAATACACTCCAATTCATCATTTTGCACTTGCTTTTCAACTAAATTAATGTGGCCAATTACAGTTTATGATACTTTACCATAAGTCGGTAAAGAAGTAGACTTTTTTTTTTATAAAACAGTTGATCTTGCTTCGATCACTCTTGTTAAATTTCTAGTTTACCGACACGTTTCTCCTACTTTAACAGAGCTCTGTCGTTGATATATCCGTCAATCCAATTCTTAGCTCAAATGATAAAATAAAAGTTAATTTTGTTATAGATAAGTTACTTGAAGTATAATTGATCGCAAGAGATACAGACGTGGCCAGTCCAGTTGATGTTTTTGCTCCGATAGCCATTTATCGCAGTATAGCGATGGGGGCACGTGCTTGGCATATGACAGGACGTAACAATGAACTCGCTCGCGTCGCTCATGCGGAGTTCACGGCAAGTACAAAAAAAGGGAGATGCGTAGAAAAAGCAATAGACAGTGCAGAATTCTTAATTAAATATTCTCCCTTGAGCGTGTGAGAACTTGACGAGTCTTTATGGCATATTCCTGTTGTCGGCCATATTTTTTTTGCAAGACATTTGGTTAAGAACATTTTTTAAAGAATATTTAAGAAAATTGGCCCGAATAAATTAAACAATTAAACTTTTTCTGTCAAAATTTTACTAAGCATCCATATGGAAATTCCTGCAATCACGCGAAAATCACAGCCATTTCAAACCTTTTCCAGCCTTCTCAGGTTTCTAGAGCGATTTGTTGGTCTGAAATCCTACAGTAACTGATAAAATGCATTTTAAGTCAATGGACTTTAATTACGGTTAAAATGGTCCGAATGTAATTTCCGAGGTTGCAAAATAAACATAATATTGTCTATTTGTAGCATAAGAATAATCACTCATCTCTTGTTACTAATACTAATTTTGTTCTTGACTTTAGTTCTTTGTTACGGGGTATTTTGTCCCTTTAATTGACTCAAAATTGTAGAATATAAACTACGGAAGAGTTAGAAATATTAGGATCTGGCAATAATTGAAAGCGCGGCTTATAAGAATAAACAAATTAGTTTAGCCTGCCATTTGGTTTGATCAGGGCAATGGTGAATTTATAAATTTGTTTCGCAAAAGCAATGGGCTAATGGACGGGCCCATACGACAATAAACACCTCCGTCAGTTTACGAGTTATGAACTATGCGAATGTACGCAAACACGAAGCACATCGGAATTCGAAAGTGCGTACTATGCGACGGTATGCTATGCTTCTGCGTACCACGTTCGCTTTGCAGCATGTTCTAACCTACTTGCTTTGCTGAAACTAATCCTTTTTTTAAATTGCGGCCATTGTTGAGAGGCATTGGTTATGAAGTTTTTCATGCGCCATTCTGATGGCCTTATTTCCGTAATAAGTACACGGAGACAAAAGTTGTAGCGAAAATTATTGTACTCTTTTGTAACGTAGGGATAGACTTGCAGTAAATTTTATTATACTTTCTAATAAACATTTCATTTTTTCCCACACGTTCCTGCATTACCAAACAGTAGTATAGTCATTTTTACTACAATTTTACTTCTCCCTATAGGATCTGCGCGAACATGAATTTTTCATTTTCAAATATAGAAAACTATAAAATAATATCTGTGATAATTGTGAAAAAGGGCGAAAGTCACAAATTTTTCGAAATCGTGATAAAACTATTTTCATGCTCTTTAAATAGCAGATTTTAAAACATTTAGCGAGAAAGACAAAGTAATCTTAAAAGAATTTTAAGAGCGCTAGATTTTGCTGTTATTTTAAAATTTATCAGTAACTATACCGTGTACAAGAAATAATGATAAGTAAATATTTTATCAGGAAGTGAAAAAATGGTGAAAAACAGTTGGGTGCTATAATAAAACTGCTTTCTCCACTTCTCCTATCGTTATTTATGGCTTGTTCGATGCTTTTTTCTTAAATTTTTTTATTTATTATTAAGTAATCCTCTATTATGTCTAAAATAACTGCAAATACCTTTGCCGCTGCAAGAACTCGCTATAACGCGAATTGTCGCTACCAGTTCCTTCCTCCTATCGGATAAAAACTCATGACAGATAGCCCCAGCTTCAATCTAATCCAGCCATGTCGGATAAATCTATCCCCGTTCTGCTGGCCAATCGGCTATTGTACTAAGGAAAAAATCACAGTAATCCAGCCGGCGACTTATAGAAAAAATCGCCAATCGGATACGCCTCGTTATGCTTCACTAAATATCGGACTATTGTATCTGAGTAGCGAAGAGAAAAAATACGTCGACTCATCTAGAGATTTTTTACGCGTCGACTCCCTTAATTGATGAACTCGCAACGCTAATCGCTCCTGACTCCATTTATAAAAAAAAACACTTTCTTATTTTCTCTCAAAAGAAAGAATAAAATGATTTTTATTTTAGAAATATTTAGTCTCCGTAAACTGAATTTTTCTTGTCAACTGTTATCATTATTTATAAAATGTACAAGATTTAAATTAAATAAAAAATAAATTCTTTTACTTTGAATTTAATAATTAATTCACTTGTTAATTAAACAAAACTTTTACTCAGTCACTAAATGTTGTCTTATTAATTATATTAAACTGTCTTTATGAATGGTATTACGTCAAAGGTTACTTCCGTACTCTGGAAGTCTAAATAAGTGAAATTTCACTTACTCAGTTTTAGAGAGTACAAGAGCTCGTACGGTACTAACATCAAACGGAGAAGTAAAAAATCGTCAGAGTTCATACTTGCGTTCATCGACTAATCCCAATATCCACAAATGACACAATTGTTCATGTTCACCCCAGATACATGCTCCAATGCTCGCTAAACCGATTTTTTCTCCACACTTCATTTTTTCTGACAGACGGCCACATTCCCAAGGGGAGCTTGCTTACAGGGAGTGCGAGGATGGTGGGTGCGTGAAAAATTTGCCCTCATCGATCGTCCAATAGTTTTCTCGCTGGCGTGTGCGCCACCCCAGGAGATTTCAAAAATCTAACGAAAATGCAACTCGAATAATGTTGCAAGCAAATACCTCGATACGCGATTAGCTAATTCGACTCGCGTCCTATTGCTAAGCTTTTTACTCATTTTTCCTTCCATCTCCCTCGGGAGGGTAACTATTCTTGACAGTACCGACTTTTTTTTGCTTTGCTTTACTGTAATAAAAATGCAGATAATACTGTATTTAAATAAGTACAAGACCGTTCTCTACAATGGCACGAATTCAGGAATTAATGATCGCGATGCATGGATGTCGAATGAGAAGAGGCGCGGCGAAATTCAATTCGATCTGCTTATAGATAAGTATGCGATATTAAACTCTCAGCGTTACTTTGCAAAGTGATTTTTTTTTTCGCTTGGGCACTCTCCAGTGACACGCAATGATCAAACAGTTTTTATCGCGTGATCAATATTCTTCGTGACGTTTGAAAAGCAGCGTTTAGAATAAAAAGTGATAAAGAAAATCGTGAATTCACTTATTATGAACTAAAAAGCACGGAAGAAAGTGCAAACGAATTTGCCTCCTTGTCCGGAAAAGTGTAGTTTTCCTTAATTAAATTGGGGGCAGAGGGAAGAGAAAGAAGGGTTCAAGACGCTTGCCAACTGCGTCTTTGATGAAGACGGCAGGCGTGCAAAGGATAACGAGCGTCGCGGGCAGCAACTCGTAATGCCCTTTGGGCTCGTTAGTAGGTGCGGGTCGACCCCCAAGTCCGGAAGCCGCGAGTATACGGACATCCATGCGGACACGCACTGATTTTCGTTACATGTTTTGTCTGCTTCCTTCTGGATGTCAGCTGCGCCTTATAATGAATGAAATTTACTTAAAGGCTGCTTAAAGGCTTAAAACTTACATCTGCTTTTTTTATCAAACAGTTATATTACTTAAAAATTTCAGTAAATTTTATATATGACTACGTTACGTGGCAAATTGGTTTCTCAGTCATGGAGAATTTGAAAATGTTGTATCACAAAAGCGCACAAGAATGAGAAAATTCATAATAAAGTGGCTTAGTGAGGTGGTAGCGAAATTCAATCGATCTCTGGAGCTACATGCTCACCCCCATATCATTAATCATAATTTCGAAAGAATTTATTCTTTGAGCCAGTGGAAGAAAACTAAAGTAACGTTGGACGGAAAGAAGGAACGTGACTAAGTAAATTTTCCGGGGACGCCTACCATTGTCAGTGCAGGACTGCACTTCCGCGCAGGGGAGCAACGTGTACTTAAAAAACGAGCAAGAAAAAGCTTACCTGGCTGAAGTAAGGAGGAAGCACGCAGCGCTGGTCGTCGAGGCGCGAGCTCTGCACCCTTTCGAGCAGCTCGAATAGATCCTGCGTGGGTCCCTGAAACGACATTTTTTTTCTTAATTATAATGCATAAATATTTAATTTATCTTGAAAACATCTTGCAAACGAAATTAAGGAAGTTCTACCGGTAAGTCACTTATCAAAACATCCACTATGGACTTCCTACATCGCCATGTATACGTATGAAACAAAAACACAATAGTCCAGTCGGTAGATATGTCGTATCGGCATTTTATTTTTCATTTCGTTTTCTTTTGGCCTCCTAATTAAAATTCTGATCATGCGCACAAATTTCTTTTTTAACAGAGCAATTTCGGCACCTTTTTCAGTTTTTCTTGCAAAATATGCAACATCTACAAAAACCGTTTTATGCCGAAAAAAAAATCACATATAAAAATCCTCGCTTTCTAATATGAATTATGAAAATTTTCGATATTTGAATTTTTCTTCATTTCTGGGAGTTTTATGCGCATTTATAATACATTTTGATAAATCGATAAAAATGCATTTATTGTTTCGAAGATACATGCTCGCTGAACCTTGGAAAAATTGAACTGTAACTTTATGAAGCTTCTAATTGCTTAAAATTGAACTGTAACTTTATGAAGCTTCTAATGCAAATCTGTATAATTTTTCTTAAAATTCTGAATGTTAGATAAATTACCGTTAGAAGCTCCTTAACTGATAAAAAGTAACTGCATACTCCGGGCTACTATGCAAACGTGCGTAACTACTCACCTTGAGCTTGTCGGTGTTTCTGGCTTCATGGTGCTCTTCGGCCGGACTACGCCTCGTCGAGTCCGCCTCGCAGTACACCGACTGTTCGAGCTGCTGCCTCCTAAAACATTAACAAAAACAAGGCTATTATTTCATTTGTTCGGAAATTACTTGAACTCAATCCTATTGAACTTTGCCCCTTTCAATTACGGATAATCGAATTAAATGAACCGATTAAAAAAATTCTTTACACTACACAGTAAAAAGTAGTCAAGTCTCAATAATTGACTTCGTCTCAAGTATTTGGATGCTCCGAAAATAAGTCTGGGGACAATACTTAGAAGCGAGCAGAGAAGACGAGAGAGAGAGAGAAGAGCACGCAAGCTGTCGCGAACGGGCAGATGCGCATCATTTAAATACATCGTCCGCGGAACTGCTATACTCGTAGGTGTGTACTCAGGAAGAACGCGAGAGCGCGCATAATGGGCCCAAGATTTTATCTTCTTCTCATTCTGCCTCATTCTTCTCTGCTCGTTGGTGTTCCTTCCTTGGTGAAAGGGACATGTGCGCGACAAGAAACCTCAAGAGGGTGCCAAGCGGGACTCCCTAATGGGCCGCACGATCGGGGAGCGCGTAAAAAGGATTCCCGTCTTCGCAGGAGAGCTCGCTCGAAAGACGCCGTTCTTTCGTTGTTTGTTCGTTCATTGTCCTATTGTGCTGACAGACCCTGTTCACCGCGTCAGTGCGCTTCTTCGCTTAGTTGTTTTCGCCCTCAAAATAGGCAAAGTGCTAAATGGCATTGGACCCAATGCCACGATCCATTCTGCATGATTGATGGAACTTCAATGGGAGGAGACGCGTCAATGCACGACTTTCATTTTCTCCGAGTTATCTCGAATGAAATAACGACCTTTGTATTATCTAACGTAAACTTCTTAAAGCGGGTAGGATTTATCGTGAGTAGGATAAATCCAGCCGAGACGTAGATCAACTTAGCCTTCTCTTATCGCGCTCATTTTTTTTGCACCTTCTCAAAAATTTAAACTGCCCCAACAGTTCACTAGCAGCAAGGCATTTTAATACACATTTGTACGGAGAAAAATTTTTAGTATACGATACATAGGTTCAATAAACAAATAAGTAAATTTTGCTTTTAGCTTAATATTGTTAATTGGTGTGATTGATGTTTGAAGATTATTTAATTTTTTCTTGTGGCATAATATTGAACGAAAATTAAAAGAGTCTAATAAAATGAATGTAAAAATCATTAGTAAATTTTACTAATGATTTTTCTCCGTGATGAGAAAGTGGAGGAACGCGTGTCCGGCACGAATAATCGGCCTCCCCCGATGTCAAGAAGCGAAGTACAAGCGTCAATCTTGTTGCATCTGCGAGGGAGCCGCAGCTGCGCTAGCCGATTTATCGACCTTCTCCTTCGGTTATCGCGCGTGTGCACATGTGCCCACGTGCCTACCTCAATCTTCGATGGACGGCTCAACTTTTTCCAATGTTTATTAGGCGTCTCAAAGGAGATAGCACTCGCTTTTCTTCTCCTTCGAAGAAGGCCAGTAAAGAACTTTTCCCGATGCCTGTAATAAACTAGATTGTTTAGGCGCGCTTCTGTCAAGTTCTTTTCAATATTTAAATTTGATAACAAACGTCTAAATGAAATAAAGTATGCGTATAGAGAAGCAGAATGGCGAAAGCGAGCTGGAATGGGTAGGCCGACACCCGTGGCTCCAAACCGGATTTTCCGACATTGTCGTCAACCGAATTCCGCGGTTATTACCATCGTAAAATACCGGCACCTCCCCTCGTGCAGTTCGCAGCAGGCCAAGAGCCGGCCAATTAAACGAGTTAATTCAATAAACACTCGCGACGGGACGTCTCTCGGAGGAATGTTTTTCAGCGGGGGGAGAGAGGATCGGGGTATAAAAAAATTCATAGCGAAAAGTGCATTGCAGAGTGAGGGGGGGGGGGTCAACAGATGTACGTGCAACTCGTGCTCATGCCTCCGGAAAATCTGCATATTTTGTTGTGTTCGGTCGCGCGTGCACGCCCGTTCAAGAGGCACTCCTTAGTCGCGAGAGACGCGGGGGCTCTTTGTCTCTCTTTCTCGCCCGGCAAAATGTTTACGCCGGCCGTTGGATTCGCGTCGCGATATTTCAGAGGATTAGCCGCCAATGATCTATGCGCTCTGGGGATAACTGCAAAACCCGTTTTGCCGCTCAAACTTTCTGCACGCATTTATTAATTTCGACCCATCAATACCGGCAACGACGGTCAATTGCTGCTTTAATTCTGCTAAGCTCAGGCGCTAAGCCATTATGCTTAAGCACCTTTGACCGTTTGTTCGCCGACTTGCAACATTCGGCCCAATGTTTGCCTATACCTTTTGTGTTTTACTTTTAGATAAGACAAAGGCATTACTTTAATTTTTCTTTTGCTCGCATCACTCTTGCTAATATGAATAACAATACACGGAGAAAAATTGTTAGTAAAATATACTTGACATACTTTTACTTATATCTGCTTTGTTGAAAAAATTCAGTATAATTTATTTATTACATGAGTAGATTTTCTTTACTATGAGCAAAGTCTCTTTACTATTTCAGTAAATGTTACTAATCATTTTTCTCTGTGTAACAACAATAATATATTTTATTTATAAATGAATGATTTCGAAGAATACAAAGGAAAAATTTTCAAAAGATCAATTGTATAAGATAGATGACACCACAGGGCTATAATAAAATGACTACAGATAAAATATAAATAAATAAATAAAACACACTCGCACTCGCTTTTCACGCTTATAAATTACATTCATTCTTATAAATAAAAATATAAACAATTAACAATAATTTATTAGGGATTTACAAAAAGTATAAGCATGTTATACTGTTTTGTCTACAAGTGACTCGAGACTTTTTTTCTCCTGTACAAAAAAGTCCTCCAAAGACATCCAGAAAATTCATTGATAATGTTTTATGCTCGTTAAATAAATCACAACTAAAATTAGAATTGTGATTGATCGCTTGTAAATTGTTAAAAAAAAATGTAAGCCGAACTACTACGAAGGACGTGCTTATTGGTCACCTCATCAATTCACGTCTTTTTGTCGGACAAGAGGACACGAAAGAGAGAGAAAAAAAAATACCTAAGGTAGTTTGAAAATTCATAAGTGTGTGCAAGAGTGGCTGTGAAATTTCTCACATCCCACGGTATGAGAAAAAAGTCGTGCATCGATCATGAATGCTAAGCTGCCCGTTTTTCCCTTTTCACGAAAAAAAGAAAAGGAAGAAACCAAGCGAGAAAAATGCATATGAATTTTCTTTGTAATGAAGAAAACGTATAGCTGCCAAGCGAAGAGAAGTGATCAATTTTCTATTAAATTTAATGTATTGTTATCGTGTTAAGTCCCCGTTAATTCCCAGAGGTACTTGTGCACGCTAAGTTAATGTATAACTAATAAAAGAACTTTTGAAACTATAAATTTTTTAAAATAATAATTGGATTTGGAGTTTTATAAAAAATGACTTGACTCATTCCGTAGGATAGAGTACGCGTGCATCCCCGCGCGGCTTCCCCTCGCTGTAAAAAGGGAGTAGGCGCGTATACTATACGGGGAGGCTGCTCACCTCGCGACGTTGACGGACAGATGTCCGTCGACGCAAGTTAATGGGCGCGCGAATACGCGACGATGATTGATCGTAGTATCATTTTTAGAGGAGACACGCTCCGAGACGGATTATTCTTTCTTTGCTCCAGCTCCAACATCCGACCCCTAAATAGTATTCAATTCGTTATAGTCGCTGCGATTATCTATGAAAATCACTGACCACGCGCTAATCACTCTTTTATACGCTCAGGATATTTTTTGAAGAATTAATGAAACAAAATTAAATAACTGTAATCCATTTTTTTTGTAAAAAATACACTTTAAAGTAGTAGAATAAGCGAAATTTTCACTTAGTTTCCAAGCGAATATATTTTCGCTTTTAGAGTAGAATAGATTTTCATTGTATAATACAGTATCTGCAAACAATATAAAACCGAAATATACTAACATAATAGCTATTTAAAATTTACAAAAAATGTATTTATGCGATGTCGCGGTCAATTTTATAACAATTATACTAAACGCAATATTACAGTAAGAAAATAAGAATATGAAATTACAATAATAACTGTGAAATTTATTTCTATAGAGTCTTGGCAGTAAGCAGTAAGCCCACATTCACTTGGAGCAAATGATTTTTTTATTTTTTTTTCAATGAATCTAAATTTCCGCGCATTCTACTTTAGAGAGATGCTTGCAATCTACAGAAGAAAGAAAAATAGGGAATGATTTTTGAAGGCAGCGGGGAGAGGCAACAGTGATAAAAAAGTCGTAAAAAGGCGCGTCGGCCATAAATGTAAGAAGGCCGATTAGAATATCAAATCGTGCGTTCGCTCCCGATGAACCAATAAAGCCGAAGGGCAAACGCCGAGAGCCGGCTTCTCCCCTCACGAGGCGTATAAAAAAGAGAAGGCACGAGCGTGCCTCCCCCCGCAGGAAAAAAACGTGCCCTCGCGTAATCCCCAATAATCGCAATTGAAAGCTCCTCGCGTCGCCAAATGGGATTAGCGCGGAGGAGCATCTGTCTGGGGGCATCGGTGGCTTTTTGCCCTGGTGCTGCGGCGATCGGTCAGCCACGCCCGATTAGCATGCGATCGAACGCTTCGATTCCGACGACTCCATCGAAGAGGAAATATTCGAGCGAATTAGTGCTGGGCGCGAGCGCTCCATTATCGCCCGCTTGATGGATGAACGATTTCCCGCTGAGTTTTTCCGGAGGGAGGCCAGATTGCGCGATAATATCGCAGGCTTGATCGAGTGATCGTAAGCAACTTATACCAAATTGTATTGAATTTTTTAAGCAATATTTGCTGTAAAAATTTCTTGCTAGTTGTACTTATTATACTTTACAATAGTTTATAGAAATGTTAGATGAAGTTTGTTGTAAAATTAAACGACGAATGCTGAAATAATAAACGGAAAAAGTAATATAATTGAATTTGGAATTTAACTTAAGTTTGTTTGCGGGAGCTCCCGTTAATTAATGTTGGAAACGTGCGGTATCGAGCAGAGCGAGACGAAATTGATAGAGGGCCGAGTGTCGCGCGCATTCGGGAAAAATATAAGTGCGGTAAACAGTTGGCGGGTAATTTGGGGGGATCGGCGTTCGGCAGCGCTCTCGAGGGGGGCCCCGGGATATGATGTATGTTGACGCATCTACGGCGCATATGCCAGCCAGAGTGAGAATCGAGTGTCGAGTGTCGTCGAGTACCGAGAGTCGCGCCCCGGTCATTTGCATAGTCATATTTCTTCGCTCATTACCATTATTTTATATTGTGTTATGTAGGAGCGTTCATTGTGCGCATCGATGTCGCTGCGCGCAAAAGAGAGCACTCACGCCTCGACAATCCCGGAAGAACTGTCGTCTGCCGACTATTTTTTATTTTTAGCACGGCAAAGCTCAATAAAATGATGAAAAGGAAGGAAAACGAAGACACGTTGCAATTGAATCGACTGGAGCTGTTTAAGCGGTAGCCGAGTGGGTATAAGAGAAAGGCGCGCCGTATGAATTGGTCCAATATGTTGTTGCAACAACCGTCCGCTCTTTACTCCCAGCCACAGGCCTGTCACTCTCCAAAGGCGGGCTTCTCTCGCTTTTTAAACTATAGCCACACCGGACAAAATAAAGTCAGTTCTATTTTCTCTACACAGTAGATTCAATTTAAGCGTTTGTCGTTAAATAAATACTGCTGTGCACTAGCAGTGATATTTCTCAGGAGAAATGTAATCGGCGAAAATAGCGATGATTAATTGAGTACTCGGTGGCAAAGTGAGCGGTATTTAAAAATGAGTGTGAAAAAGAAGATGAGATCGTTGAAAGTTGCTTATCGCGGCGCGGCGCGTTCGCGGGGAAAATCAGTCTCTCTTAGCTCTTGCGGCAGATGAAGCCGTCAATTATTGCGAGGCCCGGACACCTTCTGTTTTCGTTCTGGGCCATTATGTTGCGCCGGCGAAGCAGGGGAGTAGCCGCCTATGCAGGAGGGGGCGAACAATCGAGCCACCGGTATATAGATGCGATCTGGTGAGCGGGCGCGCGCTGACCGCGTGCCGCTTTAATGGACACAGCGTGGAGGCGGTCGAGGGGGCGGCTAAAGAGTTGCAGTTAGGGGATTCATTTGCGGACGAGAGGCACGCGCCGTGACAGAGCCACGTGAATGAGCACCGTTTAGACGAGTGCGCTGCTTTCTCATCGTGCAGCTTTGGGGGCGTGTCGATACACCGCTTTTGTGCATTCCTATTGCGATACTTTGTATACAGCAAATCATTTTTCCCAAGTCACAAGAAAAGAGGATAAAAAAGCGAGTGACTCGACTCACGGGCTACATAGCGACACGCGCCTCATCTCTCCCCTTTTTATACGCAAGCCCCGAGAACCGCAAGCGGATTAGGTCGGACCTTTCGGAGTCAATCGTCGTTGAAAGATTCGGGCTCGCTTTGTCGTATCACCTCCGCGAGATTACAGCTGTTCGCCCGGAGCAATTGCTCGTGAAGCTCACCAAAGCAGAAAGTTCAGTGGAGCACGAGCCCCGTCGGACACATTGGCGCGCACGAGCGAAAAACAATCGGGCTACAATTGACTTTCTTGTACCGCTAGCTTATTTAACATTTGCTCGCGCGAGCCCAACTGTTTGTTCAGCTTTTACTTTTCCCAATAATCCGATGCGTTACGGTGCCTTTAATGTTCTATGCGTTTCAGCTTAAACCGGCAAACGAGCTTAAAGTCGACATTAATTGTTTCATTACGGCAACGCATCCAGCTTGTTTACGCAAGCAACTTCAAATATCCATTTTATTCTATTTTATTTTGTTCATTTCCGCCTATTACACCCATTTTACAATTATATATTTCTGATGCCAGTATAACAGTTTAGTACACGGAGAATAGTGGCCCGATTTTCTCACGATTTTTATTAAATTTTAAGTCATTTTTACTACTTTTGATGGAATAAATACAATGAGAATTTTCAATTCTACTATACTGTTTAGTAATATTTATAGAAACTCTTTTAAAAATTACACGAAAATGATTACTTATTATCTACGAACATTTAAATTTCAATGAGAAATTCGACAATTTTTAACAACCGTCTAGTAAAAATTAGCCAAATCGCGCTTCGGTACACGGAGAAAATAGTTGGGTAAAAATTACCTACACTTTTCACATAATCTTGGGACGCCTTGATTTGCTGGCGAATTTTATTAAATTTTAAGTAATTTTTATTGCTTTAAAGGTAATAAATACGATACAAAATTTAAATTTTACTATACTGTTTAGTAAATTTCGTGTTTAGTAATATTTATAGAAACTTTATTAACAATTACAAGAAAATGATTACTTATTACATAGGAAAATATAAATTTTAATGAGAAATTGGCTAATTTTTACCAACCGTATATTAAAAATTAGCCAAAGCGCGCTTCGGTAGCAGGCGATCGTCATTTGTTCGCGTTTGTTTTGCATCTGGTATTGCTTCTTATTAATATTTACCAACTAGGTTAGTAAAATTTGCACCGAGCGTTAGCAATCAGTATCACCGCATGGTGGCGGCGCAGCTTTACTAATCAGTTAGTAATTTTTACCGCTATTTTTAGGGTAATTTTTATCGGATCATTCTCTCCGTGTAGCAAGGGATCCTTATTTCTTCGTGTTTCTTTTGCATCTTATGAATATTTACAAAGAAGGTTGCTAAAATTGTTCCGAGTGTTTGTAAACTATACATAATTTTTATAGCATCATTCTCTCCGTATAGTTTCAAGAAAATAATTACTTGATCCAAAGAAATATTCAATAAATGCTATTGAAACAAACAATTGACATCTCAGTATCTTAAGACATTTTTTATGAAAGCTTTTGAATTACGATATATAAAAACTACAAGTCTAATTGCGTTATTGGCTCAATTTTTCTCGGAATCCAAATGAAAAAATGTATTTGCCATATCCTCAACGGCTTTTCCTGTCATTCTATAGCCTGAACTTTGGAAAGAAATGTCCTTGTTTAAACACTCTCGTTCGTGTCAGTCGCACTAACGTAAACAAGAGTCCGCACTCTCGCACGTTGCAACTGAATGAATAAAGCATTAAAGTCCCCTGAATGTTTCCGGGTCCGGGAGATGCGCGCGACAAAAAAAGTCAGATAATTCGTTCGACAAAAAGCAGGCTGCGGTTACAAGTAGGGCCTAGCATCGTGTGAATCGGGAAAGAGCCGCTTAAGCAAATATGCCATTCTCTTCGTTCGTTTTCTTTTTTCTCGTCGCTGCATTGGTAACTGAACAGTGGATCCCACCTTTATTCTACAAATATAGTCTAATAATAAAATTCCGGTGACTTTTAACCAAGTGAATTTAATGCACTGACAAAAGGAATCGTTTCTGACAAAGCCATCATTCATTAGATGGAAAGTTTTTTCATCTTTGTCATCTTTGTCACAAATGAATAATCATTTAGAGTTAAAAAATATTCTGCTTGACCAAGTAATTTTCTTTACTACGATAAAAGTAGAATAATATCGGGATAGACTGTACCTCTCCTAGCTAAAAGTTAATTCTTCATTTTCCTAATAAATGGTCTTTCTATTTTTTCTTTCCTGTCAAAAGCCGACCAGCGCACAGAAATAAATGAGTTCTCTGCCGTGTGACCTTGCTGTCTTAAATTTTGTAGACCTAATTAAATGATCATTTACTAATAATTCTTGTAAATAATATTTTTCACCAAGTCTAGTATGTGAATTCGTAATAAATCATTATATGTTAGATAAGTTTGTAATGATTTACATCAAATGAACCATTTCTTAACTATTAATCCCTATTTAGGGTATTTGGTTCAATTTAAAATCAGATGTATATATTTAAAAGTGAGACGAAGTGACTTGCAAAGAGATTCTTCTAAAGGAATTGCAAGAAATTGCACGATGTTGCAGCTGTTATTCTTAATTTTCCCTGCTCCAAAGGTCAGGGTCGCGGTTCAAAAGCCAATATGTCCTGGGGCGCTTGGCTTGTTCTCCCCTCGTGTTCTTTCCTTTTTCCCTTCCTTCGTCGAGTGTTTCTTTTGTAGGATGCCGCACGCACGCAGTAGAATTGCGGTCATCGTGAACGCACATTCTATCCGAGATTGAATTTCCCGTTTGGATGATCGCACGCTGACGATCTACTTCTTCGTTTCTCCATCTACTGCTCGGTTAGCCTTATTTTGCGCTAAACCTTGGTCACTCACTGTGACTTAGCACTTTGGCTGAAAAACAAGCGGAAAACTGAGGAAAACGTCCTCGAGCCATGATCTTCGGGAGCTTAATTAACTTTTTTCCGGCTCTTCATTTTTTAAGCGGATACATCGCATTAAGTATAATAACGGATTGGAGAATAGCGGAATTGTGGCTTTTCTGTTGAACCGGGCAATAGAATCGTGTGATAAAATAAAATTAAAAAATTCGTCTAAACAAAATAATTGAAAAGTCATTCTCACTTCTTTGCAGTTAAATGAAAATTTGCCAGTACTGAATGGAGGTGGATAAATTATATATTAGGCCGGGCTATATGCAGCCGACACTCGTCGCATATTTTATGCGACTGTGATAATCCGAGCGGAAAAGCAAACATTTCACGATTGCATAGATCATGGTCGAATGAATTTACGACCGCGAACTGAGTCAGAGAAGTATAATTTACATACTATTGAAAATTCGAATTGCTCGCCATTTATAATTTAATCCTTGCCTTTGAAATGGAACAACACACGTAAATAGGAGAAAAAATGTTCGTCCGTAAAATGAGAGTGAATTGCGTTATGACTCAGAAAGAAGAGAAAATCCTGTGAAATCAGATTAAGTGTACGGCGAACTTAACGAATCAGCGGGAGCAGCAGAGGAAAAAGTTAACCGGATGCCAGTTATATTTCGGCGAATCAAAAGTTCCCTGTGTGTTCTCAAATTTAAAAATGACGAGCTGCTATGCGTCACAGTGCTTGAGCAATGTTGCGTCGCATCATCCTTTTTATTTCTTTCTTAGTTATATCTTAAACGTTTAGCATAAGCGATTTTAAGTAAATATTTACAGCAATGGTACTTGTTAAATATGTCTTTCAAACTAAATGAATTTATTTTTATTAATTAAGACTTAAAAATGAAAAAATGGCTGCTATGGCTAGACTTTTGCCAGACCTTAATTAAATGTTATCAAGTTTCACGTAAAGTGCAGGATAGTCTTGCAATATAAATATTTTCTGTAAATTATTAAATTGGTCTCTCGACGCAAGGAATGAAAAAAAATTGGAAAATTTTGCCGCGTGCAGAGTGCAAAAGTGCAAAGGCAGGGCAGTGTGAGCAACGTTTGAGCTCGATCTCGGGCGCGCTTAATTGCTCGTTTCCTGTCCCACAAGAGCGAGAAAAACGATCTCGCTTCTTGGCGGCTTTCGCGCGGCTGTAGCTGTCCCGACGCCTTTTTTTCTCTGCGACGACTGGTCAGAGCAAATTAGCTCTCGACTGTCAATGGGTCGCAGGCTTTTTGTCGAACCGCCATCTCAATGAAGAGTGCCAGTGAAAAAGAAGGTGTAGGAGGCTTCTCTTAAGTACTTGCTACGTCGACAAAAATTCTTAGTGAAATTTACTTAAAGGCTTGCAATAAAAAATACTCAGTTTTGCTTAAAAGTTAAACAAAATTTATTTGACGCTTTCATCTATATCTGCTTTGCTTAATCCAGTAAATATATTGTTGAAAGAATTCAGTATAAATTACTTAATGCGCGAGTCAATTTTATATGCATTTACTACATTCATTTTGTGACGAACAAAAAAGTGTAAAAAACAAATTTAAATACATTCTTTGCGTTAACGCCCACAACCTGGTTCGGCAAACTAATTTATTTAACTTTGAACCATCATTTCCTTTTTCATCCAACTGCAATGTAGTATCTTCGAGTAAAAGGCCTGCGCAGCCAGTTACGTCGTTTATTTATTTTTCCCTCTCTTGGTTAGCAGCAGATGAACATTAGAAAAGAATAGAAAAAGGGGCGTCGAGCCAATACACGCACAACATCCGCAGTAAAAGAAATATTATCTCAGCGAGTTTGTAATTACGCTTCTAAGTATAGTGCAGGCAAAACAATTGAAGGGAAAATGTATAAAATGATGTTGAGCCATGAATTGAAAATAATCCGAAGTAATCCGACTTCCAACATATCCAATTAACAGTAAGCAATGAAAAATCGCGTAGTAAATGCTGCAAGGGCGGACTTACGAGTTATAAGGCGCCAGCTCGTTGTACGCAATAGACGTGATTGATGCTCTTTTAATTACATTCTTCACCGTATTACTTTGAAAAATGGGTAAAAAATTAATTTCAAGAGCTGATCACTTTCAAAATTTAAATGATGCCATTTTTCTCTAGAAAGTGAGTGAAATTCACATTTTATATAAGTGAACATAGTTTTCAATAGTGTAAAGTTTTTTTTTTCTTTTTATAGTAATAAGCTCTATTCAGCAAATAAATTACATAATTACTTATTTGATAAGTGCATATTTACTTGCAAGATTGCACATACTAAAATGCAAATATTCACCTATTTAAAGAGTAGCCAGCGATAAATCAGTCGACGTCTTGCTCGGAACTGCTTTCGGCTTTGCTGCGATCGATGGAATTAACGCGTAGGGAGGTGCAGCAAAAACCAACCGCCGGCTTTTGTATGCTTTTTCCAGGGGAATGGACAGTTTTTAGCGGCAGAACGCATGTGCCCCACGCATCGCTGATGCACGAGCCGAGATTATAGCTATATAAGCTTAAATCTGATTTTTTGTGCCTATTTCGCTATAACCCCTCGAGTTTCCATCAATACTTTATTTTATATTCCACTTTCATTTCCTTTCTCATTTCCATTTCCATTTCCATTTCCACTTGCATTTTCCATTTTCCATTTTCATTTTAAAAGGAAGGAGCCGTTTCTTTTTTCACGCGCACCACAGGGGAAAACTGCTGTATATATTTAGCTCCGAGCTGGATTATCCATTTTGCGCGCACGTGGCTGCATCGATTTCACGGGTATAATGTACAATACTCGCAGAGATTGTAATACAGCTGATTCTCGCGTGCACAGATGTCGCGAAATGCCTACACGCGGGATTCACCGTTCCCCCTTATTTTTCATCCTTTTTTCCGCCCTCGTTGCCGCCTTTAGCTTATTCCCCAGCTAGTAAGTGACGTGATTTTTTTACGTAGAAAACGATTTTCCGGATTAATTTTAAACCAAATTAACGCACTCAAAGACAAAGTTTATGTAAATATTTATTTCAATAGTACTTGTTAAATATTTCTTTAAATGAAGTAATAATTTCTTTGAAATTTTCTTTGCTTAAAATTTGGGGGAAAAAATGTTCTGTGTGTAAATTGTAAAAGCTCCGCATTTATTCGTCTTATCTTATTCGCATGTATAAGGAATTGATGAGAATAATCAGTTTGATTCTACGAATGAAATTACAAATTAGCCCTTGGCGGGCAATATCGGTGCATTATCGCTACGCTCGGACGATAAGGCATGAGCAATTTGTCACGTGCCGCGGATTCACTCGTCACCTTATGTCTCTCGGCTTATACTCGTGCGCGGTTTCGCAGGAGAGGCGGCCGGAAGTGCGATAGAGCGCAACTCCGACTTGACTCACTCGCTGTCATTTGCCAAACGCGTCTATACTTAACTGGATTTACGCTAAAAGACCAATTTGGTCATTTTCAGTAAATATTTTCAGTAAACTTTATATTTGATTATTTAACTGTAACTCTGAACCTTCGAGATTTATAGAATCCACCAAGGGATCAAATAAAAGTAGAGGAAAAGAGCAAGAATTTGTTACGTCAAACGTATATACACGAAGAAAAGTGATTAGTAAAATATAGTAAGATATAGTAAGTAAAAACTTTGCTTGAAAAGTTAAGTAAACGTAGTAATATAAAATATAGTGAAGCACGAAGTATTTACTTGCTCGATTAAGCAAAGCAGATGGTTGTGCCAAAAATTTTAGGTTTCTTCAGAGCTTAAGATCAGGATCGCGATCCGGATGTCCGATAGTTTCCTAGTAAACTTGTACTGTTGCAGATGAATAAATTGATGCTTTTTATTGTAAAATGCACCGTGGAATAAGATAGTGAAAAATAAAGAAGAATTTGAAATGGTTCAAGTGGGCAAGACGATCGATATAATGTGCATAATGTTGTTACCCGCGAGTCAACGATCCAAAGTCGAGAGAAGAATGGGGGAGATAAGAAGTGGAAGGAAGTGGAGAAGAAAGAGCAAGCGGAGCGAGATAATTGCCTTGTCTTTGGGGAAAGTTGGCGACCGTCGCATCAGCGGAATTAAAATTTGTGCCCATTTCTCTGTTTGGACGAAGAGCTTGGAATTTGCAGTTGCAATTAAAAAAAGAAGATGACAACTGCACGAAGTAATGAAAATGCGTAAGGTTGGAGTAGAAAGAGAGACAAGGCATTCCGGAGAGCATAATCCGTTGCACTTGTTGTTGGTGAGTCCTCGAAAGCCTATCTGTGCGTCAATTAGCCAAGCGAAACGCGCCGGTTATCTCGGGCCGACGAGGGAGGTCGCCGGCGTTGCCGCTGCGAGTGAAAAGAGGCGGCAGGCGGCAGTCGGCCTCGCGCTCGCAGATAGCGTCGGGTGTAGGCCTCCCCCATGATCGAGGGGGGCTTTTAGCTCACGGCGGGGCGTCACGGGCCCGCTCTCGGGATGCCCCGCGGAGATCCGACCATCTGCTGGCCCTTTGCTCTCTTTTAGATCCTCGTTTGTCCGGGGGCACTTTTACGCGCCTGGACACTCGGGGCGCATCGGTCCCGTATGATCACCGCAAACTGGACGTACGGCACTTTGTCGAGGCTGCACCCGAATCGAGGCGAGATTAGCTTGTTTTGTCGAGAGTCTTGTTTGTTGACGCCAGCTTGCTTCTGCAAAGGGGATTTACTTGTAAACTGTTATTGCTTTATCAATCTGTCCAGCCGTTCGAACTTTATTAAATAACATTTTTCTCAACGGAGTCATAGTGACTAATGATCGAGCTTCATTGAGATCTAAAAAATAAATGCGTGCAGCCTTCTACGAATTATATCAGGCATTTCGTTACTAAGCCCAAAGCGAGATCCTAATCCGACGTCGGCGGCTTGTAGGGAGTATCCTCGAGAAATTCGACGCGTCGGATCATCACTCTTTTGCTCTTACTCAATCCCCCCTTTTCGCTTTCTTCAAGCTACACAAGGCGTTACTTTCCGCCAGAAGGAAAACGGCCAGAGTTATTTCTTCCACTCCATCACTCGAGGAGCAAATGAAAAATAGCCTTTTTTGTACTGCTCTATGTACGTATTTATTTATTTCAGCCTAACAGGCCCACAAATGGACCTGATTTGTAATAAATAATTTCCACAACTTCGATCCTTCTGAAAATAATTATTAGGCAGACCTTTTATTCTCCTGCATATTGGCTCTTTATTGTTAAATTTATACTTATGAATCATGTTTGTAGATGTGAAATAATGTAAATATACATGTATACGATTCAGAAATATTTTAAGATGCGCAACAATATTCTTTTTTCAACCGCTATTTTGAGAGAGTTTAGGGCTTAAAATATTGTTTAATTAGACTTATTTACTATTTATTTATTATAAATAACCGATTTTGAGATATTTATAATCTCAAGTTTACAAATTTATCTTTAAATAATAATGAACCAGCCCCGCATCTGTCAGCCTTCTTATACTTTCCAATTTAAATCGCTTAAACCTTGGTCTAGTGTGGCTTTCCTGATCCCTGCAGATCGTCCTCACCATTTTCTTTATAGTGTCTCTTCTTTCTCAAGACACTGTTATTTATTTATTAATTAGAGTAAAAATATAGAAATTTAGGACAGAAAAAACGCTCTGTTGACTGATCTGCCGCGATATAAATTAAAAATCTTAAAATCTAATATGTTAAATGAGATGTGTAACTACTGTCATAAATGAAAATGCAATTGTAAGAGAAGAAAATTAACTGATTCGGCAAGTTACGCGCTCGCCTTACATAGTCTTCTAATTGCAGAATTCGCAATTGCTGGCCATTACGCTCGCAAATTGATTCGGCGGTTATCCACGGCGCAGTAGCTCACCTCGGCAACTTCGAGGGAGCAACGAAAAAAGGCAAGTGTCGCGCTCGAGAAGAGAGAATGGATAAAAAAAGTCGCAGTCTCGAGTGTCCACTCGGCGGAGCACAGAAACGCCGTGCGAGAATCCGTTGCATAAGAAGGGCCGCCACTCGAGGAGAGCGGGAGCGAGTCGATCAATCGCAGAGAGCGCCAACAAAAAAGGAGAGCCGCGAGCAGTTGGCTCTCCGCCTTCCGCACACTCGCAACAGCCTCGTTGTGCAATTAATCGGCGAACGCCGAGGAAAAGCGAGCGAGCGACAAGTCAATCTTTTGCTCGCTCGCTCGATCTTTCAATTCTCTCTTAAAAAACTCATGGCCTTTCTTCTTAAGCTTTTTAATGCTCATTGCTTTTCTTATTTTTATTCTATTTTATTCATCTTTTCTAGTCATATCACTTTTAATATTATTGCAACGAAGAAAAAATTGTAATCAAATTTCTTAGGTTAATAATAAATATTACTGTATCACACATAGTATCGCTGAAACATACTCAATTTATTAGAAATTTTACTGCATTATCCTGATGCATAGAAAATATTAATTCGAAATAATATAAGTTTAACGAAATTTCAATAATTTTAAAATAATTTTTACTACAATACAAAATAGCAATTTCTTTACATTTTTTATATTTCTATACATTACAGTGTAAGTCTGTGTAAGATTGTATATCGTGTTAATACAACATTTGCTCTAATTTCAATTTTAAATTTATTTTGATTTATGCTGTGTAACAAATTTTGCTACAAAAAATCGTAGGTTTTATTATGTTTTGAGTACATTCCACTGTTTCTACATAATATTCTGACTATATTAGGATTACGTGGATTATTGATATTATGTTTTAAAATAGGATGCCAACTAATGCAAACTGAAAAAGCGGAATGTAAAGAGCGCACTAGATGTTGCTAGTAGTGTGAAGCTTTGGAAGGAGCAATCTGCCGTAAATGTGGAAATGGACGGCTCTGTTGATTTAGCGGCAGGCGCGGAGATGTTTCACGCGGAGATTGGCCGTTTTTTCTCGCTTTTTATGAGGGATCTTGGACTTTGGGTGTCGACACGATCGAATTGAATTTGGTTAGGCAGGTTCGGCGATTACCGGACCCTTGAGAAAAGTGAGTCAACGGAAGGTCGAGCAGCGATCCCTCGGATCGTTATTGTTCGGTGCATTAATCAGTCGATCGGCGGGGCCTGCGGTCGCGGCTGTGGTCGATCGAACTTCCTTCCCATCGCGCTCGGCGTCGCGCAGATTTACGGTTGGTGCAGGTAAAGGGGTGAGTGACCCCTCTTGCCGTGCGCCCGAGACGAAAAAGTCCGCAAGCGCCGAGGCTTTACAAGGCGCGCGCACCGAGCCGGAGGGGGGCCCTTTTACGAGCCCGAAGAGAGATACGGAATAGCGTCGTTGCAACGCCCGTAAGGTCCTTTTGAATTTTGCTCGCATCTATACCCAAGCCGTTTTCTCATCCGTATACTCCCTACACACGTGCGTGTCAAGCTGCAGATGCACTTTTTACGAGAACCCATGACGCTGCATCTATGCGCTTTCTTTCAGCGCTTCCGACCGACCGACGCTTTCTTCTTTCTCATGCGCCTCCCAACTTCGTAACGACTTTATAATCGATCCTTATTTTACGAAGCTTTACGATCGGACAATTTCCGAGGCGCGTTTTATGCCGCTCCCAACATGGCATTGCTCCATGCTTTATTTTTTATTGCTACCTTTTCTGCGACTCGCTTCCACGTCTCAAGTATTTACGCTTGGAAATAGCTGCTTCCTCCGTCCAAGTTAAGCGGACTCAATAATAATATTTACTGTAAATTACAATATATTTGCAAATAGTTCATTGCACAAATGATACGCCGAGAGAGCAATTTCGTAATTCCAAGTGAATATTTTCTTCGATAGTGCTTGTTAAATATTTCGCTGAATCAACTAATTATTTTGTCCAAACTACTTCGTTTAATTTTAAAGAAATATTTACTGAAAATGACTAATTGTTTTTCAGTTTAAAGAACAAATAAAAATTGCAGTTGGTCATATGACAGAGGGTTATATTAACTATAGATGAAATATAATAAATAAGGTTTTGCGGAGGCAAGCTTTTGCGCGTAGAATGTCGACGACGATTGGCAATCCTCGAAAGCGCCGGCGGATGCGTAGGCGAGCGCCGAGCCGCAGCCCACGGACGTTCGCCTTCTTTTTTTTCGAGCGGTTGCACCTTTCCTTCACATTGATTGCTCGATCGGATCGCTCGCCCACAATCCGACGACGTTACATTGCGACTGGCGAGTGAGCCCATTCGAAATTTTATCCTCGCTTTATTATTACGAAAAGGCCCTTTCGAAAGTGGCGCGCGCGAGCAGGATGAATTTCCGAAGATGCGAGGGCAGAGCCAATCAATTAGCCGGCGCGGGGAACGTCGGGGACCGAATCGGCCCGAAGAAAAGGGAAGTAACCGCGGGGGACGTAAAGACGAAGACGTCGACAGCTGGCCCGTGCGGACGCCGGCTAATAGGCACGGAAACTCCGTGGGCGGAGACCGCAGCGCCTCTCCTTTCCGCACCCCGAGTGTTGCCACAACATCGACCCCGAGTTTATTTTCCTTTTTACTTTTATCCCCCCCCCCCGCGCGTTATTGCCCTGCGCTCGCCTTCGCTCCTTATTTCGCCTTCACCTTTGCGCCCCGCACCACTGCTATTAAGGCTATTTTCAAATCGGCCATCTTTTTCTTCGTTCGCTCTGCGCCTTATTTACAAGGCAATTACCATTATTTATCCTCGAACATAGTGCGCCGGTTAAACGCATGTGAACTTTCGCAATGAAAGTGAGATTAGTCAAAGGGTGGCAAGCCAATTTCATTGATTTTCCAAAAGGTCGTTAAAAAATTAGTAACAGCCATCCCCAAGACTGTCAACATCCTTTGTCGGTCAAAGCATTCGGAACCATTAAAAAAAGTTATGAGTTTATACTACTCGCGCGCTGGGAAAATCCGCGCTAATGCCACTTTTACGACTCGCGGTACCTTAATCCTTGCGGTGCAGGTAGGGAAAAGCTTTTTTTCTCTCCGTACTTGAGCGACGGGTGACCCCAGCCCAACATCGGTATCGCCGAATTCACTTGTCAGGCCGAGATGACTGTCGCCAAACTCATGACTCGTAAAGCCATCGATCCCGCTTAACCGCTCACCCTTCTTCCGCAAGCTCGGAAAAAGCCTTAAATCTGATTATCCCCTGCGAAGCGAAAAACTCCGATTCGAGGTAATTGAAGGTTTCGGTGAAAAAACGTGAAAAGCGCGATGGGGTCGCATCCTCTGAATGCACGGCTGGCTAGTAAAAAATGAATCGAGAAAAAAAAGGCAGTCGCTGGGACGTGAGAACGAAATCATTCCGATGCTCACGGGGAAAATGAAAATGCCGCCTGGGGTGGGGCTGATCGTTTTTTTCTCATTGCGCGTCCTTCGAGGGTTGCACGCCGGCGTATATGCAGGCACACGATACTTTTGCCGCAATACGCATAAGCGTACCTGTTCGGTGCAACGACGGCCGACTGATATCTCAAAGGGGTAAGGCGCATCCGGCACAACGAACCCCGGCTTCCCGGGCCGGTCCCGCATACCTGCTCCTTTTTCACAGGGCGCGCTTTCCCGTCGGGACATTTGCATCTTTCGGACGGCCCTGCCCGCTCTCGCCTTTCTTCGGCCCATCTCTGCGGGGCGGAGCAAACTTTTCTTAGCCGCTGTACACTGTCTTGAAGGAGGTAACGTTCCACTTGGAGTTTTATTTGAATAAGAAAAAGGGAGAGCAGAGAGAAAGAAGAATGCAGAAGCGAAAAAGAATAGCGTTGAACGAATGCTTCGAAGCGAAGTTGGCGCCGCGCACAAAGAAGAGCATTTTCCCCTCGCCTCCTCGATGCCCCCGAAAGAAACTCGCGCATCAAACATCTTGGATGGCTAATGATGAAAATAAAGTAAAATAACGGCTTGAATCGATATGGAATTTGAAGGGTCCTCGCTCGTCTCCCATCATTACTTCGAGTAGCGGAATATAAAGTGAAAGTTAATTGACAGGTTGCAATATCGTATAAGACCGCGAGGGGCGAAGCCTGCACCTGTTGCCCTAATTCATTAGGTCCCATCAAAATGCATAGAAGCGAGCGGCGCGATCGAACGCGAAAAGGATAATATAATCCTTTCGCTTTTCATCCATCTGTCGCTTTTAATAGGAAGCATCGAAAAATATGATTATTAAAGGCCTCCAACTGCGGCTCAGCTGCACGTCACAGTCGCAGACGTACACTCAAACAAATAATACGGTAAGCTTTGGCATAAAGTTGAGCAAGCGCTTTTTTGAGGGAGCGGGATGATAAAGTGACTAAAAAATTTACCTCTTTTTCGACAGGAGACTGTAGGATTCCTTTGAGTGGCTGACAAGTCGCATGCGCATTTTGCGAACGCGCTCGCCGGCGCGCTTCCTGCCGCCGCGGCCCTCGAGCACGGGCATCCAGACGAAGGCGGCGGCCTTCGCTCCCGCATGTGTCTTGGCGCGCACTGCCAACCCCCCTCGCACCATTCGGTACAGTTTATCGCGCACTAATCAAGGTTCATCGCTCGGCCCGAAAGCCGGCAAAATGACAACTAGTTCTTTTGGCTTTCCCGAGTTTCATTTAAAAGGGGACACTCGCTGGAGGCACCCGCGTGCACCGGCGAACCGACGGAACGGAGGGTGAGCAGCGACGCGCGCCACACGACGGACCGAACGCGAATGCCCGGCGGCTCGGTCCCCAGACTCCCCGCACGCACGAGCGCCGAGCGCCGTGGTGGGGGGAGCGGGCCCCCGGCGGACGGGGGCTGCGAGATGAGCGCTATGCGCAGCTACGGCCGCGGAGAAACTTGAAAATCCAAGTTTCGTGCCTCGCTCGCGCTTCCCACGATAAGCCCAACGACTTTACAAGAGCAAAACCGTCCAATGGTCTCGGCCAAATGCAACTACTTGTGCCAAATAAAAGACTCGCATCGCTCGCGGACTTCTTCCTTCCTCTCTCGGCTACTTTGACCATTAGTTTAGCATTTAAATCGATCACTTCCCCCGCAGCACCGCGGCTATTACGCCTCTCATTTTATATACATTCAAAGCCGATGGAGGACGGCAAGCGGCTTTCGATTTTCTCTCCTGCTTTTCTACCTCTACTCTTTTTTTCCCCTTTTCCTCCTTTTCATCCTTTTGCCCTTTCCACGTTATCAGCGCGTATTGCGATGCATGTCGGATTAGCATCGTAATACGCCATCGTAAAGTTTTAACAGCTTTTCCCCTTCGTAGTCCCTGCTCCATTATTTCTCCTTAAATCTACACGGTAAAAAGCTTCCAGTCAAATTTCACTCATAGTTTTTCGTCAAAGCACTCGTTTCACTGCAGGAACTCAAATTAGACTCTGTCCAAATTTTACACCAATAGAGCGTATTAATTTCACTCTATGTTACTGCAGCTGATTTAGCGTGTATACCTCCGAAGAGTAGAGCGGAGCCTTCGAATGAAAAACTACGAGAATCCATCATAATCGCGGATAAATAACTTATTTCTCACAAAGAGAATTGAATAAAAATAAGGAGCCAGTCCTTTTTGCCGAAGGGCAAAACCTGACTGGCGATTGCTCGCAGAATTACGGCTCGATTTACGAATGGCGTGCCACAGGTAATCCCCGTTAATTGGAATCGAGCTTCGGATACTTCTCCGACTGTTCCTTGCTCGAGTGTCCTTACTTATACGTACAACATTTTCCTCAACCTTTATTTATAAAGCAGAAAAAAATAACTTTATTCTTGCGTGTAATATGCAATCAAGACTCTTTAAATAACTGCTCGATTTTCAATATTTCACCAGTGACCTAACAACCTACAAACCATTTTTAAAACTTTCCTTATTCACCGCAGAAAGCTAATTCGGTTTTTTTATGAAAAATTCCATTATAGCAGCACTGACGTCGCCACGTTATAATAAATCTAAATTATGCACAATTGTGACGTCAGCCAGATTTTCAAAGCGCGCTATCTTTATTAAAAATCATTATTATAATGGTAGAACAATCCAATTATAATAATAACTTTCTTCAGCTAGTTTTTCAATGTTTATGGATTTTTAGAGACTTTTGGGGAGGGTCACGCGCAATGGAAAAAGGGGTGTACTAAGTCCTTCGCTTGCTTTTTTTCGGCTAAATAACCCAGATTTACGAGCGTCGAAGGGAGATTGTTCGCATTTAAACGGTCGATCGACTCCCCACGAATCGCTAGGATAGTTCATTTTTTTCTTTTACCTCGAGGAGAACGAAATCGACCACTCGACAAAACGATTGTCCCGAACTTTCTCTTAGCTGGAAAAACTAGCTGCACCCTTCCAATTTTTCTTTCTTTTTTTTCATTAGGACGAACCGATGAATAAATTCTTACGAACAATCGGCGTGTGTCATTTTTTTTACAGAACCTCTGCTCGCAATAAATTTTTTTACGCCGATTGGGGTTCTTTGGGTTGCAGGCATTTTTTTACATTTCTCTTATTTTCAGTTTTTTGGAAAACTCTATATGACAATTACCTGGATAGGGGACTCGTGCGCCCTTACTAAAGTGATCGCTTTAAAAATATAAGCAGTCGCAATTTGCCGAATTAGACATTTTTATTTCCTTTTATCAATTTAAAGTATGCGGAGAAAAATTGTTAGTAAAATTTTAATTTTGCGAAAAAAATTTAACTACATGTAAATTTTGTATGACTAGGTAATAAAGTAAGAAATTTTATGTTTATACAGTTAGAACTGCCGCAATTCAAGTGATGCGTTATATAAAAAAATGTTACCTGGCCAGTAACAGAATTTAAATATAAAAATTAAAAAATTTACTTTATATGTATATGGAATTTTCTATGAATTTTGTTTAAAGCGACGAACAAATATTGCTTAAATATTTAAACAAATTTTACTAAAGTAAAAAACAGTAATTTTACTGCAACCCTTTAACTAATATTACTGCCTATTTTTCTCCATGTATACAGCGAAATTGAACGATGGTAAAATTACAAGTAGTTTAGAAAATTTAAAGAGGAAATTTTACAGGCACTTAAAACTAACCAAACAATAGATTACGAGGTGGGTCGAGCACATAAATCTTGACAATGAAAAATCCTCCATACCTTCTGAAATTTTCCGATTTCGCTGAATGCGAGAGCGCCATATGCGCGCAGTCCAAGTATCACCGAACCGCCCATAACCCTCGGCCTCTAGGCACTGACGCAATGACAGGTAAGCAATATGTACGGAGATGTACCTACTGATCGCGCGCCAGCAGTCAGCTTGTTATCGGACCCTTACCAGCAAATCCTGATTTATTGCTCAATGGACCAAACGCGCTCTTCCACTGCTAGGAGGGAGTTCTTCTTGTTTTATAGAAATTATCATAACCGAACGCCAACATCAAAGTATTAAAATGCCGAGATTTCAGATTTTTTTTTTAAAGTCGCCCAATATCGCATCCAAACTTTAAGAAGGTTACAAGCAAATGTTACTTTTTTTACAGTTTCCTCAAATTTTGGGCAAATGTTTACATTACTATCACTTGTAATCGTCTTATGGATCCATCGTTTTTGCAGCTAACTTTTTCCTTAAATTTTTCTTAAGATTTTTTTTAACACTTTTTTGTTAAATACTGCATTGAAAATTGCCAACAGACTTGGCAAGTCAAGAAAGTTATTATAAAATTTGTGGAAAATTTATAGTAATTTTCTTGGCTCATCGAACCTATCCCCATATTACAACATTTATTGTAAACTGTATCCTATTATTTTGTTCAGTGTAGTATATTTATACACTGAGAAACGAATTGCATTAAAAATTACAAAAATTATATGAAAAATTAGTATATTAGTTCCTAATTGACGGACAAAACTTAACTTTTATTAAAAATTACTAGAAATGTAGTAATTTTTAAGACAAGTAAATATTCATAGGCATTTCATTAAATTTTGCTTTAAGTTGCACTAAAATTTTAGTATAGTATTATACTAAATTTTCATAAATCACTATAGGAAAATAATTTTCTGAATTATTCTTTGATGTTTTTATGTTATGAGCTTACGAATTTGGACTAATTTCAGGTGACAATTCTTAATTTATACATATATTCGCTTGCTACCAATAAAGCTTATTTAAAATTCTTAATAATAACCTATTATTACATAAACGCTATAAACATGGTATGACACGCTGCCACACATAAGTCGCAATCGATGTTACAGATATCTGCAATGTTTTAAGTCGGTCTTATATATTAACCGAAGCCGTTACTGGTCACTTGCGAGTTGCGCGAGTTGCGAATTTTGCAGTGCGCCATCTGTAAACTAACATGGAATTTCAATTTTTCAATACTACGAACTTTTTTATTTTGCATTAACTTTATGCACCTCACGGCGTGGTCCGGTACTCGTACCGACATGAACCGATCATCAGACGTAGTCGACCTATAACGATTTTTAGTATGTTTTATAGTAATTATCGTCGTAGGTCGAGTATATTGTTCCTACGGGACATAGTAATTTTTCCAAAACAATTTATCATTTTCCGGTGAGTTTGGCAGTGTCTACCATTATTTTACACTAAATCAAGCTTTACATGTATTGCAACATGAATTAAAAATAAAATGAACTTTTCATACAGACCGAAGCCCTTAATGAAGTAAATGGAACAGCCGCGAGTCTGATGGTTACAGCATAATGCGTGCGATCGTTCGTAAATCTTTGTTGATTGACTTTACACTCGGAGAAGCATCGCTGTTTCTATTACAATCGATTGTAACGAAGCGCTGGAGCGAACACGGGCCGCGTAAAGCAGCGCAGCCGGAAAAACCGCTCGTGAGAAGAAAGTCGCTGGAAGGTGAAAAAAATGGCAGCACCTACTTTGGGAAAACCCATGATGAACAGTGCATCTCAGCTGAGTGGAATGAAAAAAAATATAAATATACATTTTGGGCGCGCGCGCCGAGGTGGAAATGGTATATATAAGGGACGCTCGATAATTTACGCAGGTACATCCGACTTGCCAACGGAGAGGAAGAGGGGTGGGGGCTTTCGAGCATATGGATCGTAAAGCATTGAGCGGACCACGACAATGGGCCGGACGATGAACGAATGCCAAGCTGAGCAACATCGGAGGAAATTAGAATGATATAAATAACCTCTCAAATTTACGATCCACGATTTCTTTCGATTTTTTCCCTAACGGCTAAAAAGAAACAAGAATTTGCCTCCCCTATTTACAGCGAAAAATCGCTGACGTATTGAGCGCTGAGAAAATGCATTGTACCGGTAAATTGGGCTAAATTAGATTTTGGTTTACGCTAAATCATAGGCTCAACAATGACTTTTAATGAAAAGCGGAAACTGTTAGTTGCGATGCTTCCAGTGAAATTTCACTCTTAGTTTATAATGAAACCACTCACAGATACTCAGTTTAACTTTAAGGTAGACTAGAATATTACAGATTCCGCCCCTACCTTTCTCTCTACTTAAGAATAAAAAAATCTCTTCATCAAGGGAGTAAATTTCACTGTAAATTAGAGTAAAAAATTGTCTTCAATAGAATTATTTTTCGCTCTATTTCACCGCAGCTGACTTACTTTTTGTATAGAACAAAAAGAAATAAAGCTGAAGAGAGCACTGTCCCTATTTGGTGAAAATAGCGAAGCGCACTATGGCTCAGCCACGACGAATTCTAAAACACTTATGTCGCTACAGCTACAAAAGTGCATCTTCGAGAGCCGACGGACGGCTTTTTAAAATGCCGAGCGATTCGTCACGCTTATGCAAAAATGCAAAAGGGCAGAGCGTCGATCTCGATACGCATTTCAGTGAGTTTAACCTCTCTCTCTTTCAAAAAGGATAGTGGATGATCCTAGCTTTGAAAAGCAGTAAAAAAGAGTGCGCAAAAAATACCGCGTGATTGACGGGACGGCGTTTCGCGTCGTTGCGCCGACGCGGAAGACAATCGAACGCCGCCGTAGCGGGGTGCACCCTTGCCCCGTTCGGCCCCATCCGCTCCCGTTTTGACAGACTCTGACGAATTTCGACGCGCTGGGGCTCTCCCCCCAATCGACGGCCGCTCCACCAGGGACATTCGAAAATAAGAAGATCGAGATACATGCAAGTGCACTTAGCCCACCAAACAAACGCCTGCATCTGCAGTTCACATTTACTAGCAAAATCTACAATTTGACTTTTTATATTCTCCTTTCAACATTAGATTCTTTTTTTTTTCAAGAAATAATGTCAATTATCGTAATAATCATAATATCATTTTAAAGTTTTGTATATTCAATATTGAAAAAAGGATAGAATGGATACACTTAAATATTATTGTCTATTTAAGATTAAAATTAAATTTAATTGACGAATATGTCTGCTTCGGTATAATTCTCAATGAGTTTACTTCAAGTAAAGAATCCGCTGAATTTTATCATAAATATATTCATTCTTCGACACTTTTTCTTCTTTTTTGTAGCAGTTAGATTCATTTTTGTGAGTATAAAAATTAAACAACCTATCACGTGCTTCTATTTTGGCGAAAATATTGGTGACCAAACGGAATGACGCATTAAAAGCTTCACAACAAAAGCCATCGGTTCTTTAAGCACTAGGCCTATATTTATGCTTAAAAATCCTCTGAGAAAACTCGATCGACTGTCCACTGAATGCGAAATTCTAATTTAAAATTATCTCTTGCTGCCGGCCCCCTGTAAAATTCTTATAAATTCACTGCTATGAAAAGCGAAAAATGAAAAACCCTGCACATAAACAAGAAGGGGGATAGGACGCGCAGGAGCATCTCAATGGCAAAAAAATATATAGCGTTCGGATACGCCCAAGGGTGCGAGGTGCACGCTCCGCTTACGGAGGGGGGGGGGGGGAACTATTCTTAAAAAAAAAATGGAAACGTTCGTAACGCGACAGTTGCGCAGGAGCATTTACGGCCAAAGCCTTCACAAATTGTTTAAGTTGAAAATACTTTTATTAATGCGATCACGGCTTCCTAGTTCTTCCTTCTTTACTACTAACTCATTCGCTTTAGTATGAACTTTTACCTCTGCTTTTTTAATTAGAACGACATCTCTACGTATTCTACGATTTCATATTAGATTTATTTATTGACTGTTACTACCGTTTTTTAAAGTGAAGATATAAATAATCATAAATTATAATATAAAAAAAATTAAATTTAACGTTTCATAGTTATTCATTAATAGTTCAACGGACAGATAGTCCTTAAATACAGATTCGAAACAATGACTTACTTTAATTAGTTTTAAACTGGCTAATAGAGTCAGTGGAGGTTAATTTATATGTTAAATTATCATATATTAAAAAATTCGCGCTATACTAATTGTAATATCATAGGCGACCAATCAAAATCACGTATTAAATACTTTACAACAAAACCCGTCACTTTTTTAAGAATGGATTAGGCTAAATCAAAGCAAAATGACAAAATACTGATTTTTTCTTAAGTAAAATTTGTTTAAGTAAAATAAGTAAATATTACTTAACAAATTCAGTACAATTTATTTACTGACTATACGTTTACTTAACTTTTTAAGCAAAGTTTATAGGAAATTTTACTTTCAACGTAGAAATTGGTAAATTGAAAAAAAAAAAAAAATAGAAGGCATGACATACCTAACCGGAAGTATTTTTGCGTGGTTCACGCCCGTGTGAATTCCCACTCTATAGAATTTTCGTTTGCTCCTGTGTGGGGAACACGATCATTAAGTCAACCGCAATTCGAAAAACTTTAAGCCGCTATTGATTAATGATCTTGCAATTTAAAGTCGAAAAAGTCGCATTAAGCCATATTTATTTGCTCGTTAGGATGCTGTTGCTTTTGTGAGAATTTGTTCGCGCTGGCTTTATGCCTTTAGTGCTACTGCTGTTAACGCACCGACGAGTGTGAGAAGCGAAGATTAATTGATCGATGAAATTAAATGACTTTTTTCTCACTACTAAGTAGTTATCTTCCTAATAATAAGTGCACGGATTCAATTAAACACTGCCGAATGTTTAAAAATCTTGCGTTTTTTGTAAAGACAAAAAATAGATAACGAGTACAAAAATACACAAATTATGTGTTATAAATCTCTTTATGTATATACATTAAATGTTAACTTCACAAATGTGATTAACACACACATAAACATCTTATTAACACAAGTAAATTGTTGAGTGATAAAATGTTAAATGATAATTCTTTTATAATTTAACGCCTCTTTTCGCAAACAAAATTTTATTTATTTATATTGGCGTTACTATTAATTTCTTTAGGAATTACTATTTACTCACTTAGTTTACACATATTTTATATGTACTTACAAAGTATGCGTATACAAATTTTGTGTAATTTAGTTCAATGGATACACAAAGTCTATACAATTTAATTTTACACAATTTTATCGAATTATAAACACAGATTTTGTCTTTATTTTTCTGTGCTTAAAAAGCTAAGTAAAATAGTCGTACACAATTTAGCGTTGTTATAAGTAAATTGCACCGAATTTTTTAAGCAATATTTACTTACTTGAAGCAAAGCAGATGCACGTTAAAGCGTCAAGAAAATTTGGTAAAAATCCGTATTTTTTACTGCAAGCCTTTAAGTAAATTTTACTAAGAATTGATGTGCGTGTATGAGAAAGATTTATTCATGTTGTTCTGTTAAGATACTTTGACGATCTGTTCCCGTACACTGCTTATAAGTTACGTAAGGATTCAAAAAACGGCGCACTATCGCTTCCCTCCTCGTAGTAAATATTTCTGGAGCCCATAAGCATACGACCAACAAACTTATAGGCGTTTTTATCCTTTTCAATGAAAGTATGCTCCAAAACAGGTTACTTGCCCCTGTCACTGCTTATTTTTTGGTACGCAAGTGACTGGTAGCGAAAGTGATTTTCTGCCCTAAACTTATTGCATTACAATTGCAGAAGGTCGATGACTCAGCATTGCGTACAAAAAATACTGTTATTAGGCTAACGTGTAATTAACATTTTCAGCCTACCTTCCCATTTTCCACTTGACTTAAGCATGTACTATACTTTTAAATACTTACGAATACGAAACGGCTTTTTTCATTTTTTCTCCGGAAATACATAAGACGAGTTTTAAAAGATTGACATTTAATTATCGCTTACTTAATGATATAGCTAATTTCTTTTTTAAACAACATCAACTTTAATTCGTTGGAAGAATAATGGCGATACGTCAGAGTTTAGCGCAAACCCGTTTAAAAGTTCGTCGTAAGTTTTTTTACTTTCAGACAAAAAAAAAATTGCACAAATTATGAAGTAAGTTTTAGCTTCTTTCTTGCGTCCTAGTCACGTTGCAAAATGTCCCAAGCCTGTTGCTTACTAGCCACTAGAACAGTGTAATTTGTAGCATGAAATTGCGGAATCGTAAAACAATCTTTTTTGCTTGCATTTACAGATAGAGTTTAACTTTTCTTGTTTTTCTTTATATAAAATCAAGCTACATTGAGAGATTAATTTGGTAATTCTCAGTAAATATTTATTTTAGTAGTACTCGTTAAATATTTCATTGGATCAACTAATTATTTTCTTAAAACTTCTGAATTTATTAAAAAAACGCACATTTATTTAATTTCAAAAAAACATTTAGTTGATTCAACAAAATATTTGACAAGTACTAAGTACTGAAAATTGGTCTTTCGGTGTACGAAAATGGTAAGAATCATTTTGCGCTTTACTTGCATTAGTTGGCGCACTCGTGCAGATTGCCTCACCGTCGTCTTTGCTTAATGAAATTGCTACAAGTTTAAAGGAGAGTAGATCGAATAATTTTAAATCTTCAAGAAAGTCTTTGGTATTTTTTAATAAAATCATGCACATCTCTGAATACTGTAATTGACCAAGTTGTTTAAAAATTCTCATTTTAACGTGTAATCTTATGGGACTCCTCAACAAAATCGCTGAATACTCAGAAATAAAATCATGAGTGGTAAATTTAAAAACGGGCAAAGGTCACAAATTTTTTGAAATCGAAATGAAACTATTTTTATACTCCTTAAATAATAATCTATAGCGGATTTTAAAATGTTTCACGTATTATTATGTATTCATTACGAAAAAAAATAAATAAATTAACAGAAAATGCTACAATTACTTTCCTACTACAATTAAATACAAATTTACAAATATCTTGAAATTATGAAAATATAATTTGAACACTTTTTCAAAATCACTTCAGATTTATATACCTTTGCATCTTTGGACTCTATTAGATTAATAAAGACGTTACATTTTCGAATTCAATAAAAAGAATAAATATTACGAATAAACGACTAAAAATGAATCAATCAGGAGAAACAGGCATACGAAAAGTGTTCCTCGTGGTGCTGCCACTTTTGCAGTTGCAGGGGCGGGAAAATTCCAAGGGCATGCCGATAAATTGTACAAAATCTTCACATTCTTTAAACTAATATGCGCAATTATTGAAAAAATTAATAATAATAAGACATTACGAAAATACATCTCCGTGGTACCCTACACATGATAAGGCACCAAACGCTGAAAGCTCCTTAGAGGACAGCGACTACAGACTAATACACATACATGTTCTAGTTGTCTAGAAATCCAAGTTTATTAATTATAATATTATTTTTATTAAATAAAATATAAACTTTAGTTTGCATTCCTTCACATTAACGCAGCGAGTATCCATTGTGGCCATTCTGTAGTTCAAACTATTTGTAATTACGTTTTTGTCCAGTTTTTTAAGCGTATTCCCTATGCACAAACATTTTGTTGAATAAAACTTAAAAAAAAAAAGACATACACCACCGTGTACATACAAACAAAAAGATAAAACTATACTCGTTCAGGAGACAGAGTCTAACTACAGCATCATCAAGTTTCTATTTATACGTCTGTAATTTTTCATCAAATTCTCCATTTTAGATGAATTACCGATAGAACCTCTTTAGAGAAATAGCCTGTGGTAATCGCAATTGGGCGGAACTGGGAAAACCGGCATGGAGCTGCAGTAAAATCCAATAGCCTCCTAGTGAAGTTAAATAATAAATTAGGAAAACGTAGCTATCTATGACAGTTATTTATTTACATTATTTTCAGTTCTATTAGACTTTCAATTATCTCACTACTAAAGATAATGGACTGAAAGAGAGTATTTGTCCCATTTGCAGCTGCTGCGGAAGAAACGCAGTGCTTTTTCAATATTGACAGACTATTTTCCTTTTTTATCGCGATTGCATCACCGTGTGTTAGCTTTTCCACTGATATCAGTAACTGAATTGTCTGTACTTGATGGAAAAAAATTTTTAATAAAATTTACTGAAATAGTAAATAAATTTCGTTTAAAATGTTAAATAAGCATAGTCGTATAAAACATAAAATTTTATGAATTTTTAAAAATATTTACTTACATAAAAATTGAATCTGGTGATCTAAACGAACAAACTAGAATGAGTTTGTGTTTATGTGAAAAATTGAATTCAATCTATTAAGTAACAAGGTTAATTTTCAGATTACATTGACGGCGTGCTTAAAAACCTACGATTACAATTATAATATAGAATAATACAATGGTACATTTTTACAAAAAATAATCAGGTTTTCTAATTTTTTTTTCACAAAACTGACTGCCATTGTTTTGGGATTTATAATTAAAACATGAGTACAAGCACGCAAATTTGCTATTTCCAAAAGCATAACCGATAGCACTTGAAACTTGGTCAATGCAAGCCTGTAGCCACATTTAAATAAGAAAATGAATAAATTGATTACACAGAATATTAAATAATTAAAATTCATGCAACTACTTTTACTTTATAGAATTTTACGTACATTTTTTCGTAAAAAATGTTGTCCGTGGACTGCCCTGATTTAACGAATTTGTCGGAAATAAGTGAAAATAAATAATCCCATGCGGGGCTTGCACGATATAAGCGTGTAGCGCGCTCGTTGCTAGTTTTTCAGGTGCCTGGCCCGAGGGCACTGAATGTGCGAGCCTCTCTGCCCCGTCCGTCCCTCCATCATTATCTCGCGCTAAATCGCTCAGCAGCCAGCACCCTCCGGGACATCCAGCAGTACACGCACACGCCCATAATAAATATTCTATTTTCTCATGCTATCTCATTATACGGGGCTCGCGAGCAGTGCGCAGGGTCAGCCTCTCAATCTCAAGCGCATTTACTCCAATCTCTTGCTCTCAAAGAGAGCAACAAACATTCTTTTCAAATTTCTCCAGTTTTATTACTCGCTCCGTTCATTTTATTTTATTTAATAAACGGAAATACACTGTCTATGAAAAATAGGATTTTTAAGATTGTATAAACTTTTATCGGATTCAAGCCTATTCCATTCTCTTCTCGGTTTCTTTTCTAACTTCATTTAGTTTTCTACTAAAATGTCTTTAGTAAAACTGAAAAGAGATTAATTTAAATAATTGCAAGTTAAAATAAAAATAAAGCGTGTTCCTCGTGGGTTGGAGTGAGCAGGACCGGGTAACCGGAGCTCTTTGTAGCGGCCTCGCATCTCCGCCCACCGTATCTCGCGTTACGAAACTATCCTTCGGGGCTTCTCCTCTTTCTTTTGCAAAGTTCGTTGGGTTAGAAGGTCGCTGAGCGGAAATTAACTACCGTTTTTTTACCATACATTGATAGCGATTAATTCGGCGGAATTTGGAAGCAGCATCGGATGAGTAAAAATGAATCAAACTAAAAGCGGGAAGTTTAACAAAATTTTCAAGTCCCAGTAATGAATGAACAATCGGCTGATTCACCCAAGACGATTCACATGCCAGCGAACTAAAGCAAAAAAGCCGACTGATATTACACGATGGAATGAAGCGTTGAATGAGCGAGAGCAAAAAGTGGGGAGGAAGCGGCCTTTGGATTTCATGAATGAAGCGGCTCTCTGTTGGCTTATTGCGTGTCCCGAGACTCTGGGTCGTCGCCTATACCAGCAAAGACAGCTAGTGCCTTCACCTCGCTTTGTCATTTTAAGGAGGTTCTATTGCTACTCCGAAGTCAAATGAGTACAGTTAAAAAGGTGAAAAAAAGTACATTTAATGTGTATAAACCACATTTGTTAAATCATTATTTTATTAAAGATGAATATTAAGCTCATTAATTTTATTTAAAAGTAATGATTAAAGTTGAAAAAAAAAAAAATATGCGAAGCTTTGTTGATCAACTGCGTAAAGCGTAGTATACTGAATCCAAGTGTTACAGCGCATGCGCGAACAGCGTTCGACAGCTGTCAGCTCAATGCATCGGATGCGCGTAAACAACGGATATAGAGTATCATCTCTAAAATTCTTGTACGGCGTTTGTTGGAAAATGGATAAAAAAAAAGAGAATTATAATATAAGAAAGACCCGTGGAAAATGCAAAGGTCAATTCGTTCAGCTCTTGCAAGAAGAAGAAAAAGATAAAACTGCATTAGCTAATAAGGAATCTTTACAAGCCTTTAAAGAAAATATATCAGCTTCCATGATTAATAAGATTGCTAAAGCTGGAATAAATAAATTAATTTTAAAAGAAGCCTTTGAGAAAGGGGGGTTTTAAAGGCATTCAATCAGTATTAGGAGAGAATATTAATGGTAAAGCGCGAGTTACAACAAATAAAAAGGTTATTACTCAAATTTCAAAATTTTTCGCTTAATTAAATGTAAAATGTTTATTTATTATCCAATACTTATTTATATTATTATTTTTGTATCCTATTCTTAAATATAAAAATTTGTTAACAAATGTTGGTTTATATTGTTATTTTTATATCCTATTGTTACACAATAAAGATTTGTTAAGATTATTATCAGCAACATTAAAATCCGTACTTTTTCGCATTCAAATTTACGCGCGTATATCTGTATGTATATGTTACTTCCGACCACGTGACCGCACCTTACACGCGGTCATTCTAGCCTACGTATTTTTACAACTTCTTCGTTAAATATCTCTTTTCTTTGTTCGGCTACCTGTTATTTTTATTGCTTTAAATTATGAAGGAGATTCTCCTCTTTAAATATATAGGTTTTTTGTTTACGTAGCAACACTTTCCAAACAGATATTTCGTTTTAATCAACGAATTTTTCAAATTCCTCATATGATACATGTTTAAATTCACGTTTTCGTAAGCGTTTTTCTCGAAATTTAAACCGACAACCCTACCTAAAAATTGCACCTGTGGTTTCAGCAAGATTCAGAGAATAATATTTATATCGTTTTATCAAGATCTGAACACCTTGCCCAAACGATAGAACCTCCTTAACCTTTTCAGCCTCAATGTACATTGCAATCTACAAAACTATTTGATTATTAATAATCCAACGGACTAAGAAGTCCTTAAATACAATATTCAAATAATAAACATTCTTAAAGTAAACTTAAACTATTTACTGTAAACTAAACTAAAAAATACAAGTGAAATAACGCAACGCAGATTGAGTGTATACTTTTTCATCTTGTAGTGGGGCTTTAAATTATTCTAGAATTTCAAAAATTGAAAAAAAATGACCAAAAAATGATGGTGATCATATAGATTTTTTAGAATTTTTTGACGCAAGACAAAATTTCGATCTGTAAGGTTTAATTCGCTCAGGCTTCAATTTATCCAAATTACACGGAGAAATAAATTGCATTAAAAATTAGTATAATGTCTACTATTCGACGGACTAACTTGCTTTATACAGGTATTCTGATATTTTAATGTGCATTATTAGTATATATTTAGACGATATTTAAGTATACGCTTTAATAAAAAGTGCGATCGCATAAATAAATATTAATATTCAGTATAGTAAAAATTTAAAAGCAAAAAGTGCAATATGTATTTTTAAATTTTAAAGAATTTTTTTTCTAAATTTTAAGATAAAGAATATAAATATACTGCTAAACAGTTTAGTAAATTCTATCATCTCTATATAAAGGTATATCAGCTTATCAAATTTCGTATAAGCTACAGTAAAAAATGAGAAATTCTTGAGTAAATATGTAGATGTCTCCTACAAAAATTGTTGAAATGGAATTGAAAAATTGAAATTCCATGTTAGTTTACAGATGGCGCACTGCAAAATTCGCAACTCGCGCAACTCGCAAGTGACCAGTAACGGCTTCGGTTAATATATAAGACGACTTAAAACATTGTGTGGTAGCGTGCCATACCATATGTTTACAGCGTTTATGTAATAATAGATTATTATTAAGAATTTAAATAAGCTTTATTGGTAGCAAGCAAATATGTGTATAAATTAAGAATTGTCACCTGAAATTAGTCCAAATTTGTAAGCTCATAACATAAAAACATCAAAGAATAATTCAGAAAATTATTTTCCTATAGTGATTTATGAAAATTTAGTATAAAACTATACTAAAATTTTAGTGCAACTTAAAGCAAAATTTAATGAAATGCCTATGAATATTTACTTGTCATAAAAATTACTACATTTTTAGTAATTTTTAATAAAAGTTAAGTTTTTCCGTCAATTAGGAACTAATATACTAATTTTTCATATAATTTTTGTAATTTTTAATGCAATTTGTTTCTCAGTGTATACATTATCAACTACATACCAACTGATCCTCAGTAGCTATAACTCTAATTAATAATGAAACTTTAGTGCAATATAACGAAGCGTATAATTATCCATTAAATATCTTGAAAGCTATAGTTATAGTTGGCTGCAGCGCTAATTAAAGATTTAATTATTTAGCGTTTAGCTATTTTTAGCTTCATTCAACCTTCTGCATGCTTATCTATCGACTAGCCAATTATCCGATTATTTTTTGTATGCATTTTTTATAGAAAACTATCTGTATCTCAAAAAGGATTTCGACTAAAAAAAGAATCAAACAATTTCGGCACTGACGTTGTTAAATATTTACTTATCAATTCATTATTTTTCCCCCTCAGACATTCTATTAATTACTAATCGAGGGAAGTTGCCGGATGCGGTCAGTTAAAAAAGGAATAAGTGTTCCTACAATTTTTTTCGTAGACTGCTAAGAAAATATTATAATGAAAAGTTTGTCGAGGCACAAATCATCATCGGTTGATTATGCTCTTTTTTTAATATCATACTTAAGGAGATAAGGTTAATCTTTTACTTAAAACAGTCTGCAGAGCTTAACCGCATACTCAATTGTTCCCGATAGTTTTGAAGAACCCACTCCTAATTCCTTATAATTTACTTCGATTTTATTACAAATAAAAAATAGATTTACTATTTCTCTTTTGGTTGTGAATATTGAAGAACTTTCACTGCTACACGGAAAGAAAATTCTTCTAAATACCGGCCATACCGGCCAATTTTTGTGTTGTCTGTAGGATTTATTAAAGTAAAAGTATGCTATTTTTTACTACTTAATATAAATATTTAACAGATACTGCTTTGTTATCAAATGTACACAAATTTAGACAAAGAAAAATCTTAAAATGATATTTACAGATAATAGCCTTTAAATATGCAGTAAATAACATAAATTAATTTTTTTATCTTTTAGTGTGAGCTTTTATCGTTGAAATAAGATATACCGTAGATTATCCATAAATTTTACCCTTAAGTATATGCTTATGCAAATGACTCAAATGACCAATATAATTGTTTTTTTAGTGTAGGCAATCCCAAATGTGAAAAATGAACCGGCAGTTTAATTTTAAACTTAAGTACCTATGACAATTTTGAGATTAGAAGGGCACTTGTGTTTTTACAGAATTCAAAACATATTTTACTCTTGTACTACGGTAAAATTTATCGTAGTTTTTTAATACTTGGACCTTGTTTACTTTGTGTCACAATAATTTCTATAGAAATTTTAACGTTCATTTTACCCCCAGAGAGCTTGATTCTATTAATTTAATAAATTTTTGACTAATTATCAGTATTAAATTTGTGAAACTGTATCACTTTCGCTAAAACAGTTGAAATCTACTCGTAATTATTCTTATTTGGAGCTTCGAGAAAATTGTCTAATTAAATTTCAACGAATTTAAATGTTAATTAGGATCGTTATTTTCGCATTATCCGCTGCTGACTCGCCATAATGGCTAAACAATTAGCCCCGAATATTTAAGAAGAGCATAAATTTCTTTGCTCGTAAGTGCTCTTGAATAAAAACTTTTTACTACTAAAAGAATTTTTGGAAAAACCATACTCAGTTTTAATAAAAATTACTATATTATATTGTAAAATTTGTAGCATACAATGCTTGTAAATTTTACAATCCGATATTGTAAATTTTACAACTTCGTGTTATAATTTTTACAACAAGATTTTATAAATTTTCAATACTGCATTTATTGTAGAAAAAATAATTTAACTTCTTTCTTCTGAAGACCTTCTTTTATTTGTCCGTCACTTTTGAATTATAATTTACCGACGTCTTAAAGATATTTTTATTTCGCTCACATTTCTTGCATAACTAACCTAATTACAAACGCTGTATTATAATAATTCGCTCGATTTATGATCACGCACACATGTACATATTATTTCGCTTATGGAGTTTCAGAGCATTTGCTCTTATATACTAAACGGAGAGATGCCTGTCCACTTGCGAGTTAGAAAAATCAGTGATCGCCACCTACATGTATACTTGTACTTTTTGGATATAACTTGGCGGCATATTTGAAATATGCATATGAATTATTACACTAAGAATACAATACAATAGCATACATCACTCAATCATTCAAATATTCATTTAACTTTTAACTTTTAAAATATTGATAAACGTATAGTTACTTTTCGTTAATAAGTTAATGATTAAGGGGATGCCTAACTTAATTTTCGCGCTCTACTATACCGACAATTCTCTATATTCTCTGCTATAGCATCTAATGTAAATTTGATTTTTCAAATAATTTTGAAACGGCTTGCTTAATGGCAGTTCTGTTTGCATCAAAATATTATTTACAATTCGTAGAATGTGCGTAAACTTCTTTTTTGGCTGATTTCAATTCCAATTGAAAAATAAGTCAGTATTTTCAGCAATAGGAAATGAAATCAGCCAAAAAAGAAGTCTACGCACATTCTACGAATTATAAATAATATTTTGATGCAATCAGAAATGCCATTAATAAAGCCGTTTCAAAATTATTTGAAAAATCAAATTTACATTAGATGCTATAGCAGAGAATATAGAGACTTGTCGGTATAGTAGAGCGCGGAAATTATGTTCGGCATCCCCTTAACTAAAATCGATGCATTCCCCGAAACAGTAAAAACGTGGCCGAGTAACACAGAGCGAGTTTTGTCACTCGGCTAATGTTAAGGATGTACGAGCGGTTCCTGTACAAAAATCACTTTTCTAACTTAGACAGTTCTAACTTTGAGATTATTTTCTACTATATTTACCCATGTTATTAAAACAAAAAATAATTAATTGACCATCTAGTTTTTGAGAAAATAGCTTGTGAAAAATGACGTAAAAGTCAGCACTATCATAAGGTTCTATGTATTAAACTACCTACCTTAAAAACTATTATTTCAAATACTAGACGGTCAATTAATTATTTTTGTTTTAATAGCATGGGTAAATATAGTAGAAAATAATCTCAAAGTTAGAACTGTCTAAGTTGGAAAAGTGATTTTTGTACAGGAACCGCTCGTACATCCTTAAAGCGGCGTTGCCATATCGCGCGGATGTCCAGCTTTTGACGAGCTACGGTGGCGCCGCATCCACATTTTCGTAGAACTTAGCGTAAATTTACAATATCATGTAGTAAAAATTGCTATCCGATAGTAAATACTTATATATTTAATAGGAAAAATAGTAACGTATGGGATAAAATTTAATATAAATTCTTTTAAATTCTATCATTAGTCATATTTGCTATATTACATAGTAATTTTTATTATGGGAGTTATAATTTTTATAAAAATTTAATTTAAAAATTGTTAAATTTTTGCAAATTATTAAAAAAAAACGATAAAATTTATCAAGCTCCACTATGTCGCCGCATTGCAATAATTTATAGTAATGTTTACTATAATTCTGATAAATTTTACAAATAATTTTTCTCAGTGTAAGTAACATTTGCTTAAGTATTTAAACAAAAAGTTACTTGTCACTGTACTGTTCACTGCAATTGACTTACTGCACGAGTGAATTTTATATGACTATGTTTATTTAACTTTTTTTAGTAAATTTTATTAATCATTTTTCTCCGTACACACATAATGAAGAAAGCGAATAGATGGTAATTAGCAGTTGTAAATAAAAGTTTGCTCTTCGCAAGGCCAAAAAAAAGAAGAATCTCGAGCGGACGACTAATATACGTACTTTTAATAAAGCGCTCGGCCAAGTTGGCGCACAATTAGAAAGTCTTGGGTAGCTTTGTTCGCGAACCGCTGCCCACATCGCTGTCGACAGGAGCAGGAAAAGTACGCGGCTAGCTCGCACTCTGGCTCCCCACGAGGCGAGCAATAGCACCGGACTCCAATTTGGTGGCTGGCCAAGAGTATTTCTTACTAATTCTATCTTAGAGATGAAGAAAAATAAAAATAAAAAGCAATAAAAAAAGTTGGATAAAGGGGATCAGTGGAGATAATGGGAGTAATGAACGGAAATCCAGGAGAGAAAAAGAGAAAACGACGAGCGTAGTAGGCTGTTATCGGAAGCGAGGGTCGTTTACCTTGCCGATAATTTTGTGGGTTAAAAAGATTGCGTCAGAGCGCACTGCTCGCAGCACTCACGGCGTGCAGCTAAACTCGAGCTCTCCGGCGAACATCTAATCGACCGCGTCGATCGCAATCGCGGCCTCGCCAGCTCGCCACATCAGGAAATCGATTATGCGACTGCGTCAAGCGATTACCAAACAATCGCGGGGCGCCCCTTTCTATTCGCCATTCACTAATTTACAATTGCCGCCAGCTCCTTTTCATTTCAACTTCGACTTTAGAACTTCGCTTTCCGTCTAAATAAATAAACGCCATTAAGTTGGAAAGTTAAAAGAACATCCAACTTCCCACGGAGAACGGCTTTCTTCGTTTTATAAGCTAAACACTGTCTGCTCGCACGCGCTTTTTCACCTTCTTATCCGTTAACACCCACAAGTAAAAAGTTCACCAATTCACTCTAATGTTAATAATAATTTCACTGACTTTTTATTTCTGCATGCTAGTAATGAAAGTAGTCAAACAAATGCCAATCAATATTTTCTTTAAAAAGTCCTAGCAATTACAAAGTCCTCTTTGCGAATGATCCTCCTGTGTTAAAAAAGTCATGGCCTTTGTAAGTATTTAATATATTTAGGATCGCATTTTCTTGTAATGAAATAATAAGCATTGTATAAAACCTTTTTTAACTGTATTTTTTAAATTTATTTAAAAAATACTGTTTTTTTTAACTGTATTAAATAAATTTGTTGAAAAATGAAATAGCGCTATTACATTTTTCTAAAGCAAAAATTAAGCATACATTATTTTTTAGGTTAGAAAAACAGCATAAAGAGTCAAATGAAAAATTGTCTTTGATTTTTAATGCTACACTAGTTATATAAGGTACCTCGACAACTTTTATATCAACGCTTATTATTTCTCATTAAAATTTCAATCGCGTCCTCTCAGCCTCATTGCCCAGATCACAAATTTATATGGGAATTGACTGTTATCAATTGGCCGAGCTGCACTCACTATAAACGTATAAGTAGGACGCAGCCGTGCACGAAGCACACGCAAACTTACCGCTGAAAATGCATTATTGAACAGGCTTATTTTTTTAGTAGATATTGCTTCCTTTTTGAGGAGGTTGCTCAATTACCTAACTAATAGTCAAAACAGCAACTGTGCACCAACGCATAGGTATCACTTTGCACACTGATACATACAATAGTCTCACGCGCTCTTACGAACGTGACATAACATTAAGACCTTTTTATTTATTTTAATTATTAATAAATCATTCTGAAGCAGTATCTATCTATTAAAAAGTTTCGTCGAAATCTGTTACACTTTGCTTATAAGAAAGCTTGTAAATGAAATATCGAAATACGAAGAGATACGTAATATGATTTTTTTGCGTTACTCAAGCTTTTCAGATCAGCATCGATAGATCGAGTGCTTTTTTAATTGGAATTAAGCCACAGATCGCTTTATCACTCGTTCCCTCAGTTTCGCCTTCCTCCCAATCCCTTTGAGGAGTGCTGCACAAGTGAAGGCGTCAGTGTGCTTAGCGAGCACGTGAGTCATTTTTCAAGACGATACCACACCCCGGGAGTCGCGACTCTACTACTTTCTCGTTCTTCAAAACTCCGGCCCAATCTGACTATATTGTATACGTATGCGCGCCGCGCGCTTACCTTACGATTCATCGCACGAATTCATCGAGAATAATGCATTCCTCCCTTGGAGAGTTTTAAGCTGACGATCAGTGCGTAGAATAAAGATCAAAAGATGAACCTTTAGCTTTTGAGTCATTTAAATAATGAATTTAATTTTAAAGAAGAAACGAGAAGGTTGAAGCCAACGCTCGGTAGGGAAAAATTGTATGAAATGCGGCTGATTTACTTGTTTGCCGGGTCAATCAATGTCCGAGCGTGACATGTTTACGACGCACCGCTTGGCCTTATCGGAAGGCGCCTTCTCAAACTGAAAACTATCCAGCGAGTGCAAGATTTCTTTAGGACGGACTGAAGAGCAGCGAAGAGACTCACCCCGTGTCACCGATGTAGTCCAACATTCGAATCTTGAGCATGTCTGCCGTCAAAGAAACTTTCGCCGAGGTCTAATTATTAGCGAAAGAAGGGCACTCGCGAAAGCTCCCGGTGTCGCGCACACTAAGGCCTTGGCGTAATCGGCGGAGCGTCCGAGCGCTCGGCACGGCCGCATCACGGTCCGTTAGGCCGCGATCCTCTGCTGGAGTCGCGCTGGCTGCTTTGTTGTTATTCGGGCCGCCTCGGGGCCGCCTAGGGGCCGCCTGGCCGATGTGTGCCGATGGCCGCGATTCGCCGCGCACTTTCTTTTGTTGGTCGACGCACTGCGCAACGCGAACTTTTCTTTTGGCCAGAAGGCGCGCGCATCGGCGTATCGGCGCTATCGAGTGCCGCGAGTGCCGCGCGGGACTGCCTCGCCAGCAGCGCAGCGGGGCCTAGCCTGCATCGGCTCGCTCCCTTCTCCCACACTCCCTCTCTTTCCCGGGAGCAGCGCTATCGGAGAGAGAGAGAGAGAGAGACGGACAGAGCAGGACAGACGCTCTCCGCGCGTCGAGGCGGCACACGTGCGCTCCAGCGTCCCTCCAAAAGTGCGCTTGCGTCTTTCTACTGCTTCGCTTCAATTTCCAACTCAATTGGCTCAATGTGTACTAGCCAAATCTCGCATTCTGTTAGCTTTTCGGTGCAAAGGCCATCGCAGAGAAACTCTCGCATCTTCTCAAAAAGCTTTGTAAGAAGGGTCTGTGCCCGTGAGAGTGCGTACCCACATGCTGCAGGCGTCTCCACTACCAGCAGCGTTAAAAACGAAAGACCTTTCGATAAGCGGCCTCCCGCTTTGGCGCGCGCAAGCCAATTACGACGAGGAGACAGAAAAATATTTTCTTCGACGTTTCCTTCGTTTAGCTGAAAAGAAAGAGTAAGCTAGCTTGGTCCACAGCTCTCTCGAAAGGAGAAAAAAATGATGTTTCTTCCCAGAAGGCCAGTAGCCAGCGGCCACGGCAATTACTATATTTTTCTCTCCTAAAAGAGAGCAAGAGAATATATAGGCGAAAGGCTGCGCGACATAGCGATGCGACGAAAAAAGAAAGCAGCTTACTTTTTGTTGGAAAAGAGAGTAAGAAACAATGGGAAGGTGGCACGGTGGGCTCTAGCGAAAATTCTTCCTCAGACGTGTAATCACGAGGAGGCAGCAAAATAGCCGCGAGCACGTGCATGTGCGTGCACCTCTCAATTTTCTCCCTCCGAGTGCGCTGACCTATCTTTCGTCTTCTTTTCTTTTGAATCCTGCAGCCCCACGAGAATCTCGCATTTGCCTACCATCCAATAAGCTTTTTTTCCATTTCCATACAAGCGGAAACGAAACGGTCGGCTGATTGTTTAAAAAGTGCTAGCATGATTATTTAAGTGCAGGATCTTACGATACGTTAGCTTTTACGTAGATAAATAAATGCAAGACTCGCTAAGCCGTTTGTCTTTCAAAAATCACAAATAAAACATTTAGTCGCCTAAATGTATACGCAGAGCCCTGGCTTTCAGCTGCGCTCCATCGAGCGATTAAAAGGCTGGCTTTCAATTTTCAATGGGAACTACTGGACCCTTATAAAAATAGAATTGAACGCGATGAGTCTTTCACCTTTGAATTAACAGGCATGTGTAAATAAATAAAAAGGTGCCTTTGGCCGTACTCGAGCTTTCCAGCAATTTATGAATCATCTAAGAATTTTATGACCCTCTACGCGCGTCTAATATTGATACGGGTAAGAATCGGTAAAGGGGGAGTAGAGATTTCCAACGTCACATCGACACCGAGGGGAAGAAAAATCTCCCTTTTCCTTTTTCCCCGTTACTGTGATGAATCAACAACAAAGATATGTTCAGCAATTATTAAGCATTTTAATTGTTTAACTAGAAAGCTGTCAAACCTCTGGATCGCCAATTTTGTTCAAATTTTCGAGACTGTTGTCTTATATTAAAATAAGAAGAAACCAAAAGTATTAAGATGTAACGCTCAAAATGTTAAACCATTAAGTTCATTATTTATCTGTAACTAAAATTTTATGAGAACAATGAATAGTACAGTTTACTGAAGTAGTAAATAAAATTTGCATAATTTATGGAGTAAACAAATTACTGGATTTTTTAAGCAATATTTACCTACTTCATCATACAAAACAGATAAAAGTTAAAGCGTCGAATAAATTTTACTGAAGTATTTAAGCCAATTTTATTTAAGTGGAAATCAGAATTCTTTTACTGCATGCTTTTAAATAAGTTTTACACGTTTCACCATATAGTTTTGTTGGTGTTATAGTTGAATAATAAAATTTAAAGTTTTAGCCTTCGAAAAGTGTGTTATTCTAATAAAAATTACTTTGCAGTCTGTGGCTTCGCTTCCAGACTGAGCAGTAATTTTTCCAAAACATTTCTTTCAGTGTATAAGAAAAGATTGACCAAAATTTCAATGAAATCCGCGTCCGGAGGTCTGACAGTCTCCTAGTAACTGTAAATTAGTGGTGAAACTGGTGATATTTCGCGGCTGGACAAATAGAAGAGTGGTGAAAAGGAAAAAGGGAAAAGGGGGGAAGCAAAAAGGAAAAAGGGAAGGGGGGTCGATGACTTAGCTACAAGAGCACGATGACTCTCGATAACATTTTCCCCATTTTCCCCGCACTGACGCACGTCATCGGCACGTGCGCTCAAATATTTGAGGGTCGAATTTGATCCGTTAATTGCAACTTTTTATTTGCGTGCGGAAGAAATGACGCGCGCCTTTGCATAGTCGCACAGTATGTATGTCACCCTAAGCGCATAGTTTCCGCCGAGGGAGCCGTGCCGCCTCGGCGTGTTTGTACAAAAGTGAGCGGGAGCCCTTTCGCAACAACATTTCCAGCTTTCCGTGTACCGTGTGCAAGGGAATGCTTGCTATTTTATTTATTGTTCATTAAAAAGAAGTCAGATTTTTATTAACATTACCGTCGCTCCAGCACATTACAATATTTTTATGTGTATATTACAGTCTTCTCATACATATGCGAAGCTTTTAAAAAATGTTTCGGCCGTGCGACATGTGGAAAGGCGCAATTGGCTTTACGAGGCTCTCGAGTCAGCAGGAGCCAGCACGACGATTCAATTAATGCAATGGTGCAACTCGCGGGGTGACACATCTCTGCCTCGATCTCTGCCAGTGGGGGACGGACGATCGATGCACATTTGTGTGCAGGCCTCCTAAATCGAGAGGGGACAGTTTTCCGTGAGCGCCCCTCATTCATTAATTACCAATGAGACACTTGGATTGTACGTTTTTGCTTGCACTTTTTATTCGGCAGATAAAGAGTTTAATTTAATGATTAATAAGTATATGCGCTGATGCCCGAGCAGTGTATTCCGGCTAAGCTCAACCGTGGCTTAGTATTCTTGTTAGTAAAATTTATTTAAAGACTTGCAGTAAAAAATACTGATTTTACTCAAGTGAAATTTAAGTAAAATTTACAGAAGGTTTTTGCACTCAGCTGTCGGTATAGCACTGTCTCGCTGAAATTAATCTCTATCCCCGGCGAGGGCGCGCTCACTCCAAGGGGAATGCAGTAACCGATACGCTTCCTATGTGGTTTTCTAAGCGCCACGTGTGCCTATTGTTTTGCCTGCTTTTCCCTTTTCCTCGATTTTTGCTCTTCTGATTTATCGCGCGTACCCCCTCGCGTTAGGGGTAACTAACTAACTGCTCGTGTCTTACGTGCATCGATCCATCGAGCTCGTGCCACCGTTCGATTCTTCTTTTATTTAGGAGAGTTGTGTCTTTTGACTGCAGCTGCTCGTGAATCGATAAACCGCAGAGTGTACCGTTTCATTACATAGCCTATATGCGCCTCCGATCACCAATTGGAGGAAAAAATCTTAAAAATCAACAAGAAAAGTTTTAACCTATTTCTTAAGTATCTCTAATTTTATTAAATAGCAAAATTTTACTGATTTAACTGGCCAATCTTATAATGACCCCACTATAATCCGATGCTTTGAAAAGATTTTACATGTTATATTATGTTAATTATAGTAAATAATTATAGTACACTAAAAAAAGTTCTTCGAGTCATCAACTTTTTTCATTTTTCAATTTAATTGAATTATTTTTATCTAAAGATGCGTGTTTCTTCCGAGTACCAATAAACAGTTGGAGTTTACTTTTTGTAAATTCAGATGTTTTTCTAAAAGGTCTATATCTCTAATACCCTGAATAAAATAATGGGATAAAATGACTATTTCGCATTGAGAGAGCAATTTAGTAATATTAGTTTAAATATTTACTTCAACGGTATATACTTGTTCAATATTTCTTAGAATCAAGTGCTTATTTTTAAATTAACTTAGTTTTATAGAAATATTTAACAAGTGACATCGAAAAGTACAGGACCGTACAGTTATTTTTGTACCTAGAGGTTTCATAAATTGAATTTTTTAGAGTCAAACTTAAATGTGATTTATTTTCACTGCACGGTAGAGTAGAACATTACACGTTATAGCTTACTTCTTGCTCTACTTAAGAGTGAAAAAGGCACTCTATTTCACTCCATCAAGGGAGTTAAATTGACTCCAACAGACTTAATTTTCAGTCTATTTCAGTACAATTGATTTAGCATGTGCATAATTGAATGAAGAAAATATTGGCTGTTCTCTGGCATAATAACAGTTCTGTAGGCAGTTTGCTTGTTAAAGAAAAGAATTGTAACGGGAAAGAGCGAGCAGGCTTAAAAAGTGCAAGTTGTAAGTGCCTCCTCTGAGTGTTATCGGTGCGTTTAAAAAAGTAGCGAGCGCTTGCATAATTCCCAACCTCTTTTCAGCGTTAATTTATAGCTCAAACGATGACCCGCCCCCTCCGCGATGCACAATGAGGATGTCCTTCTCGGGCCGCGAAATATTGCCGCCCCCTCGGCTCGGCCGCGAGGCGCGGGATTAATTTTAAAGCCGTGTATGCGATAGATCGACCATGGCGCAATTATTAATTCACCCGTGGCAGCAGACCTCTATCCGGTCGAGGTGTGGGGAGCTGATTAATCGAGCCAACTTAGCGATTTCACCTCCATTTCCCCTTTTCGCAGCCTTAACTTTTAATATTCCAATCGCTTTATACAGCACACAATAATTCTTCAAAACATCCATTTCATTTAAGCATAACAATTTTTGTCTCTACTTCACTTGTCTTTATATCCGAATAGATCTCACGATAGATTCAGTATAGAGAATAAGCCCAAAGAAATTTTTCTAACGCTAACTCTCAAACTTTTCGACGTAGCGGGTTCCTAAAGTTACTTTTTATTAAAACTTTAAATTTCATTATTTTATTATAACTCCGTACCCCTGACATCTACCGAATCCTCCAACAAAGCAAATAACAGCAAATAAATGAAAGTTATTGCATTAAGAAAAGTATATTCACGTAAAAGTTATATATGCCGTTGAATATGAGTATTGACAATGACGCCATAATGTTTTATAATCAAACTTTAGGCAGTTCTAAACATCGCATAGACGTTTCTTTAAAGTTTTAACAATAAATTTTTAATGTTAGACCCTATATTATAGGTTTCTTCATATTTTAATATAAGAAAAGAGTTGCAAAAATATCAAGACAATCCGCGATCCGGAAGTTTGATAGTTTCCTAGTTAGAACTGTTTGTTTTCGAGTTCTTACATGTTTAATAGACTGCGTTTTTCAAAATGTCCAAGATCGATAAGCGTAAATATAAAAAAACTATATGCCGCTAACTCTGCCGAGGAATATAAAAGAAGAAATGAAGGGTAAATATTTGTCAAAAGAGCACGTTTAGTTGCTTTTGACTAAAGCTCTTTTATTCTTAAGCTCTAAGAAAACATGGCAAAAATTCCAATAAAATTCGCGATTCGCAGGTATGATAGTCTACTGGTCAGCACAGTATACTATATATATATTATAAAAATAAAAAATTAAGTAATTCATTATTCATATAGGTTAAAAAATTCAATCTTATTAGCTATACTTGCCTAAAATACACATCTTTCTTACGTTTAAGTGTGCCTTTTGGTATTATCATCTTAATGGTACATTACCTGAGAAATTTTTTCGAAACTTTAAAAATGTAAAAATGGCTCTAAAAGCTTCTATAACTCGGGTTTTCCGATCAGCATAAAAACGCCAAAAAATCACAGTGCAACTTTAATTTTAACAGTTGTATGAGATGTAAATGTTCAGCTACATTAACACTAGCTCGATTACATATGATCATTGGATCTTTAGCGCGTTGTTTGGAGGTACTTTTTATTTTTCAATTTTGTCGAAGCGGATGACCCAGACGTCTTTATTGAAGAATAAAAGTGCTTAGTAAGTAACAGTGTTTTTTTCCTGCAATCCCACTTTTAAATACCATGGACACTTTCTACTGGGACGAGCGTAAATCTGAATATATAAAAGAACGCGTGAAATGTATTAATTGAATGCAGTCGCTCGATTAATTAATATATATTAGTGGGTCATTTTAGAGCTTGTAACTTGATAGTGATAAAGGTGAAAGAGGGTATTGGTAAAAAATGATAAAGCTGATTTTTTTTGAGGATTTTTAAGGTGCAGAAATTGACTCACTTGTTGAAAATGCCAGTGACGGTAATACGCGGCTCTGGCGATAGTCGTCCACGGGGATTGACCGCGGGTACTTTGAGCAAATCGCAAGAGGACTGATGCCGCCGATAGTCGCGGCAACTCCAACTGTTGGCCACATCCTCGTCCGGCTTGGCAGGCTGACGTCGTCCTGCCTCGCCTCCTCCACCCTCGGAGAGATGGCGAACCAGCGGCCGCCTCATCCTTTGATTAAGGTGCACATCCAACGACGTGTTCCTTCAGTCCTTATTTCTTCAGTCCGATTTGAGCAAGAAGGAGTCTGCTATTCGTCGGAGCCAAAGCAGCTACAAGTGGAGCGCGTTGAAGACTGTCCGCGGTAGGAAGCGGTAGACTGGGACTGCCGCGAGCCACCCCCGGTCGACTTAGATAGCACGCCAGCGCGCGCGAATTCCCGCGCCTGCTCGTTGCAGGCTGCGCCTACCCTCTTTCCTGGCTCTTCCCGGTTCCGGCGACCTTTCCCGACGTAGCCTCAGCCCTGCAGGGGGGCAGTTCGCTCGGAGCTGCTAACGCCAGCTTCGTACGAAAAGCAGCATTGCCAAGCTTTAGCGGCATGCTCGAACTAAGTCGGTAACTTAGGAATTTCGTTATTCATTGTAGATATCGAAAGCTCCCGCTTTCAAACTAGCGCTGCCGGCTGCGTATTCTTTTATACTTTATTTCTAAATAACAGTGAATAGGGCTTTGCATGAACAAAGGGATAAAAAACAGAGTCGGAACAAGTATAAGATTGACGTTGCTTAGTATATCTACACGTACATGAGGAATAGTAGTAAATTTGTGGCTTCCGTACGAGAAAAGGAGTAGGAACAAGTCAAAAGAACAGGAATATGAAATTTTACGAAAATTATTGGAAAGCGTTAATATTCTGTTTTATTATAAACATTGAGTAATTGTTCCTTCTTCGCATTCCTGTTCTTTATACTTGTTCCAAATCCTTTTTTCGTGCGAAGCTCTAATAAGGTGCATAGCCTTGTTCCTTGTGTCTGTTCCTGTTCCCTATACATGTACTAACCAATGTTAATCTTATACTTGTATATCTATTCCTTTTTCATTCCTTTTTCATCTGTGAAATCAAATGAAAAATAAGCAGCTTTTTAATCTCTTACTTCACATGAGTTTTATTTGACCGTACTACTGTATCTTTAATTGTTTAAACGAAAATGATGCCAGTAAGGACTTTTAACTTGATATACATGGCAGTTAAAGCTGTATCGCTATTACATACACATACGTCAGTATCCGCTTGCTCAGTGTCTTCTCCTTGCTTCCTCCAAGTGGATTGCAACGGAAAATTACTAGTACAGATGTATTGCTTTTCTCACCGACGGCGAGGCGACGACAAGACGACGTCAGCGCTCAACTTTAATTATACAAGAACGCAGCGCGTTTGCGCGTAAATGTAAAGAAAAGAGAGAAGGAAATGAGCCAGCGAGGAATTAAGAAGAATAATTGAGAGTTTTACGAAGGCGCCTGGAGGTTTTCGACTTTGATCGGGAACATGAGCGCCGCGACTCGGAACGCTTGCCAGGGCTGCGGTCCTCGTTTGGAGCGTATAACGATCCAAGGGACGTTTTACTCTCGCAAGTAACCCAGCTGTAAATACAATGTGGATACTCTGCTGAAAATATAGCATTAAACAGCATTAAGAATTCAATCCTGAATCTGAATGCATTTTAAGAACATTGATTAAATTTTCATTCTTACGAATCCTCTTTAATACTAAGTTTCTAGCAGGGTACGGATATGGATTCCACATGGATCCACATGGTGATTTTCTACTGGGAAGTACCAAGTCGCGCATCGCCCACGCTTCTCCAACTTCCACGCGCCATATCAGATAATTTTTATTCTAATCAGTATTATTCTCCGTATTAGTACAATATATGTATATTTATTTCTCATTTTCAACAACATCGGCGTTTACATCGTCGACTATTTATAATTTAAATATTTTTACTGCTTTTTTATTTTTGTTAATTTCTTTAAATTTCGGCACACGAAAGAAAGAAGGAATTTGGTAACGGTATAAGCATATGGAAGGAGAAAAGGTAAAAGTGCTTGAAATCTACATGAAATTAAAAGAAGTCAGCATCCAAGTTGCGCTACGCAATGACATTGGATGTCAGATACTCATATTCTCGACTAGTCATTATTTTTCTCAAGCGGATCTCGGAATCTCGGCCCACGATCGAGCAAATAAAAGTGAAACAATCGACTCGCTATAGTTGGAATAAAAGTAAATGATGACCACGCTAAAGCGGTTGGAGGCAAATTTCACACTTAGTTTATAGTGAAACCACTCGTTTACGCTACATGAATAGAGTGATTTAATTGCACTCTAAGGTAGAGTACAATAATAGAGGTTATGTCCCCCTTTTTTGATATACTTAAGAGTCAATAAATCACTCCATCTAGGAAGTTAAAATCCCTATAAAATTAAAGATAAAATTTGACTCCAATAAAATTAATTTTCACTCTATTTCACTCCATCTGATTTAGCGTGACTGCGGTTACTGCCGAGAGCGAGCGAGGCTAAGAGGCTGCTGACCGCCCGATGTCCAAAAAGTATTTTTTAGCTCAACGACAAAATGTCAATAACGTCAGTCAGAGGAAAGCTGAGGTCATTGGATTTTCACTTGAACGTCGAAAATAATCCGTAGACAGCGGACGGGCAGGAGCGCGCTCCTCGCTCGCGTCGTCATCTCCGACAGACACTCACATGCTCGAGCTACAGGGGAGCGAGCGAGTCGGAAAATTGTTGTGCTCTCGTCCACTTGCGCATCGCTTTGAGATCGCTTGGAGGAATCTGGATCAGGGAGAGGGAAAGGGTAACGGGTCGAGATTGCGTCGGTTTGCTTGGCTCCGGCTGCTGGTCGACTAGCAGCCGACTTGGTGCAGCATGTTGGCTAGCCGGAAGACCCGCATCCAGGCGAACATGGTGCTGGAGAGTGGACGGCAGCTGAGGACCCGTCTGGCCGCGCTGGTCGACTGACTCGCCGCTGCGCTCGCCGCCGAGGCGCTACGCTGCAGCGCGCTTGCCGCCCGGGACGGGGTTGCGTTTACCGAACTCATCTCGCTCTCGGATTTTCGTTCTTTCTGCTCTTGTTGTTGCTGCTGGGGGGAGTATTTCATTCTGTCGACAAAAGATCAAGCTGCTTTCTTACATAAACTCGTGCTCTTTACATCCTGCTTTTTAACAGTTAGATTCATTTAAAAAAAAAAACAGAAAAAATAGTTCGATATTTGCGCCAACAAGTGATTTTAATGGTACGTGTATCGAATCATACTATTTCGACACTAGTGCGTAAAAGTTCATTCTCCGAACAGTACGAGTTTCGCGCCCGAGCGCAACGCAGCTGATAATCACACTCTTCCGAGAATCATTTTCAAAATGTTATAACACGAGGAACGCCGTTTTGTTGCAGTAGACCTTTTACACACTAGTGTTATAAATAACGATTTTGGAAGTCCGTGGTTACATTCTACTATTTAATTGAAAACAAATTGATAATTAGTGCATTTTTCTCCCGCTTCGCTCGTGTTGCAACCTTTTTTCTCCAGCAATAATATCGCACTTTCCAGCCTTGTGACATAATGTACTATTAATTAGTTTTGCGTATTGAAAACTAGAAAATTGGCGGTGGCGCCTGCTATTTTATAAAAGCAGGCAGACAATCACACGTGCTCGTATTTTGACGGCTAATCAAAATGACGCGTTATAAGTTTCGCAACAAAGGCCATGATTTTTTTAAGAGAGGACTAGCAATACTTGTTTCTGCTGCTCGTTGAGCTCGGCACGTACTATCGTTAAGATTTCATGCGCTATTTGGCACAAATGCCGACAATTGAGCCTAATTGAGAGCTTGAGAGCAGGTGAACCGAATTTCTGAGCTAACGGAGCGACAGTGTCGTCACTAATTGGCATAATGCCATCGGAAGGTGCACGGCTGCTCTCTGATTATCCGTTTCTACGAAGAGAAGGAAAACACAGGGGGCAGCGGAGCGCAGGCGCCGCAACAGTTGCAATCGCGATCAGCTGATTCCCTAGACCTACTTCTCCAAAGTAGTCTTTATTATCTCTGATAAACTGAAGGGTGAAAAGCGCTTCTCCAAAATGGACTTTCGCAGAAGAAACATTTAAACGGCGTGACGGCCGGGATTATAAGGCAGCGGTGACGTCACTTTGTGAGATCATACGCGCCACATTGGTGCAATTAGAGTCGTGCTCCATTGGCCGAGTTTTTCTAGTTGTATACATTGATGCATTACGCAAGGCGCGAGGCGTAGGTAAACAGTCGGTTAAAAAGAGAGAAACTGTGAGCGTCGTCCGCTGGAATCGATCAGCTGCCCTCGGCACGCGCCGCCCCCTGGGAGCCAACGTTGTGCCCCCTGGCTTTGTGTATATGGATACAAGCCCAGTTGCTATCGATAAGAAAGTAGCGATTCTCGGAGAGGCGCGGTAGTGACAGCCGCTTCTCTTTATCTGGCGCGCCTCTTCGATGCCCGCGATTACGTAAGAGTCTGGAGAGGGCAAGCGACTTACCTCGTCTACTGGCTGAGCGGGAGGAAGGCGCTGGCGGGACGCGGCCGAGTCGGTCTCTCAGCCCGAGCCGTTCCTTACTGCCTGGCCGAGGCTCGCTCGCTCTCCGAGTACGCACTGGCGAGGCATGCGCGCCGAGGCCCCCTCCAGCGCGATGCGGTGCATCGAGCGGAGCCGCCGCCGCCACCGCTCATCCGGTTCTATCTGGAATTTGGCCTTTGGCCCTCCCTCCTCCGACGCTCCTTGCACCCCTGCACCCGCTACTACAAGCCCCGTCGGTGCTTGCGAGTATTCGGGACTGAAAGCGACCTGCCCATCCGAACGCAATAAACTCACAAGGGGTAGAAGGCGTGGGTGCCGCGAGGGCTGCATCGACCGCTCGCGCCAACGGGCGCGTCCCTCTCGGCGCCGCGCTCTCCTCTTTCGAAAATTCACCCAATGACCTACATATCGCCAGAAGCAACAAACTCTCTATTTTTACCAAGGTTCATCCTACTTTTGCCACGGCAACTTATCCAAAATTTCCAAACAAACGATCCTTGCACGCACCGACAGAGCTCTTTATAAATCAATAGAAATTCTCCTGAATATTACTAGAATTCCTTATTAGAGAGTGATCGTTAGTCGCTTTTCCAATACATTTATATAGTACTATTCGATACAAGTGGGCCGAGAATTAACTTTTACGCACGTGTGTCGAACAATACTTTTTCATACCATGTCTGAGAAATAGCATTTAAGTAAACACGAGGTCCTCTTTCGCTAATTTAAATCGCCGATATGCGCCATTCGACGTCGGCCGACGCGCATCAGCGCGCGTCAAGGGACAAAACGCGATTAGCAAATTGTGCTTCGACGAGAGGCCAACTGGCAAACTTGCCAATCTATCAAAGCTAACCATAATTGCCCTCGTCTATGGTCCAAATTTTTCCGACGCGCACCCTTTGCCCTCAACTTGTCTCGAAAAAAATCGCAGTCAAATGATAAATATAATTATATTCAGTTTATTAAAAAATAAATATTTACAAATATTTATAAATCACTTAGCATTCTATTTTCTTTCAAACACGGGGATAAATTCTTAAAAATTTACTTAAAAAATACCGATTTTTATGCTTTCTTTACTATTTCAGTAAATTGGTATTTAATTTTTAATCATCAAATGAAAATGCTACGTGTACCTTTTCAGGAAAGATAATTCCTCTTTACTGTTTGATACGAGAACAAAGAACCATGGTGTGCCATTTTTTACTACAATTCTTTCATTTTGCAAAACTGTTCCTAATGATTGGTTCACCTTTATTTTATAAGGCTTCCTATCTACACCTTCAAAGTAAATATTTAAATTATTTAACTGGTACCTCCCGTTTACATCCCACGCAGGTGGTTCTTGAAAAAGCTCTTCTAACTGTTCTTTTAATATAGTTGTTTCATAGAAATTTTGTACAAAATCAGTTTGATTGTTTTCAGGGTAAGCAAAAATTACAGGCCAAATAAGCACATTTTCTTCGTTCAAATGAACGTGACATTGCTTATCGTAGAATAAATCAGATAATTCTACTTTAATTCTCCTTGATTTTATAGCGTTAACTATATTTTCCCTCACATTCTCAACTTTTTTCTCTCTCAATTCTTGTAATCTAGAATCGCGAAATAATGTTTTCTTTTCTTTCACTGCTTCAGCTCTTAGGCAACTTATATCTTTATCTACTTCTTTAACTTTTGCCGAGATATTAAGAATTTGATCACAATAAGAAATGCAACCATCATAGTTCTTTGTATAATAACAACATTTAGCTGCTGTATGCAATGCCTTTGCATAATCTGCTTTCAACTTTAAAGCTTCTTTGCAATCGTTTAAACTTGACCTATAATTTTTTAATTTGAATTGTGCTAATGCTCTATTATTGTATAACTGCGATAACAATTGTTTATCTTCACATTTGCTAGCAATTGCTTTTGAAAAACTAAGAATTGCTAGTCTGTATTTTTTATGTTTATAATTAAAGTTGCCATCCTCTTTATAGCTTTGAGCCAATTCATCAGGAGTATTATATTCTTCACTGTATTTTAATTGTTGCAGACCCTCTATCAGTGGAGAAACTTCAGTTGAATTTTCTGGAAATTTAGTCATGAAAAAAGGGTGCTTTTCCATCTCTTCTTGCCAACGATCTTCGGGCCAACCATTTTCGTAAGTCTTTTTGTCCAGATTATCTATGTAATCCTCCAACTCTTTATCAAGTTTTGCAGCAAGCTCTAAACGTTCAGCATCTGTCCACTTTTTCACTTTAGTATCAACTTCTTTCTCTTCTTCGTTCATCCTTGTCTGCTAAAAAATGTTTACAAAAAATAATTTCAATTTTTTTTAATTAATACAATTTTTAATCATTAAGCTTTTCTAAGAATTGTTCTTTTGTTGTAAATAAGGTTAGGATTTCTACTTTGATAAAAATTTTTAAGTATAAAACCCTTAATAAATTTCTTAAAAATAACTAAAAAAAAACATCTAATTTATTAAAAAACAACGTATCTTTTATTAACTTACATAAAACGAAACAATCCTAACTTTAAATGATTAAGTTATAATTCTGCACCATGTGCAACTTAGATCGTTAGATCTCACGTGGGAAGTGCCACCTACAGTATCAATTCGAAAACTGCATTTAATTCTACGTCGTATATAAAGACGTATATACGTATTATATATAAATACATCCAGATACCGTACGAAATACAAGTATTGCCAGTGTACTTGATTTCTTAGTCCTAATTACTATCTTTTGTGAAATTAAATGTTAGGATTCGTTGAATTTGAAGTTAATAAGTAAATCTTAGAAAAGTCTTATAAATTCGTAAAATTGATTTTGAGGACAATTACGAAATAACGCTTTAATAAATAATACCTAAAATACTAAAAATCATTAAGCAACTATATGTTGTAGTTCAAAATGTTTATTATTTTCAGAGAGATAAGGTCCAAATAAAAGAGATTAATTAATGCTTTATTTTTTGAATCTATATTTTAATGTTGAGAACACATGTAATCAACCCATTCATATGATAATAAATAAACATCAAGTTTGATCTCGAGGCTCTGCCCAAATCTCAAACCAAGTCAATGACACTGCAATACTTTCAATGATGACTATTTTCAGCTGATGTTTGCCAGCTTGTTGCAACTGTACATTTTTCACAATGCTTTTGCCTACTTATTTAACAATATTAACAATTTTCACTAGGTGAGACGTGAGTTTGCAAGTCATACATCGAATAAGAGATATATTTTCTGATTCAACGAGACACAATGATAGTTGTCCTAAACTTCTCGTTATTCAGAGCAATTATCTCTAAAATAGAATCAACATTCTCAAATTTACTTGCTGGCTGATTCTAAGTAAGCAATGAGATCGACCCGCTCTTGAGGTTTCTTCAAACCAGCAAACACCATTTTTGTACCAGGAATGTATTTCTTTGGATTCTCAAGGTACTCAAATAGTGTGTCTCTGTTCCAGGTGATACCTATTAAAAATAATATTGTTTAAGTCTTACAATAAACATATATAATTTCAATACTAGTTTTAAAAAAAGCAACATACCTTTGGACTTGTTGGCATCTGTGTATGCATAACCTGCAGCCTGACCAGTTTTCCTTCCAATCAGACCATGCAGATTAGGACCTACTTTATGTTTACCACCAGCTTCAATGGTATGGCATTGGGTACATCTTTGAACAAAAATCTGAAAACAATTTAGTAATAAATCAAGATGTTAATAAGTTTTAAGTTTATGTGTAAAAATATTATTTTTGAGCTCTGAGTTTTTCAATGAAATTAAATGAAAATTTGTAAATTCAGTAAAGAACAAAATTGCTGCCAAATCTATATTCCTATTTATTGAATAAAAATAATTTGAAGTAGAAAATTAATAAATATTTGTTTAAAAAAATTGTTTACGTAATACAAGTCCAATCTTATAAATATTGAAATTTACAATTTTATAATTAAATTCGTTGTTTGCATATTAGTTTATATTTTTTTTCCAAATTTAAAATTAAAGTTTTTACCTTCTTTCCCTTTTCAACATCACCACCAGCTGGAGCACCCATGTCTGTAAACCTAAAAATTAAAATTAAATAAAAATAAAAATGTCTATGATAATAAAAATTTTGTAATCACAAAGTTTTGATTGAGAAAATTAAGAAAACAACACGTGTGTGTCTGTATATATATAAATTCCAAAGTATTTCCAAAACTGACACTTGTAGGTGTAATTGTACTATGCAGTGTTTAAAGTGGCAAGGTATGGTTTATGCACATAAGAATTATACACAAATTAATTGTGCACAATGTAGCATAGGCCAATATATCTATATATAAATTTCTTTAATGCTTAAGTGCACAAATCATACTTTGCCCTTTCATGCCTTTAAAGTTTACTAATTAAAAATAATTTAATACAAAGAAATATAAGTACTAATCAAGCAAACTCATAAACTATTAAAGAAAGAAATTATAAAAGTAATTTGTTCTATTACTTTGAAACATAAGTGACAACATTAATTTGGTCCAAAGAAATTTGTTGCTTCATATTGTGACATAACTTTTTATATAATGCATTGTGTAATAGCCTTTTTGTTCAATTAAGAAAAGATGAAATAAATTGTTAAATAAATTTGAGTCTACAAAATATAAAAAATTCAGCATGATTGCTATAAAAACTTAAATTGTTAAAGTAGAAATTACTTTGTATTTTTATCATGTTTATATTGACAGAAAATTGATCAAACTAATGAATTTTCTAATACTTCTTATTGTGGTGCAATCGGAAAAAATCACGTGAATTTCAAGATCCATGGCTTGTAACAAAATTCATCTAACTCGCTGTTAATTAAATTTTTTAACACTTTTATATGTGTTTAAAGCTTACAAGGGCAATCAGTGAATTGGATGCAGACTTGCACTTTGGGTCAGGGTCCCCCCCCGAAACTATGCCCTTTATAGTGCAATATTGTTAGTTTGCATATTGGACAGCTTTAACGTTTTTTTTACTGCTGACGCAAGGAACATTTTTGGCGCTGCGCCCGGAATACTACAGACGCGGTCTCAAATTTTCCGAGCTTGACATCGCTGCAGAGTCGAGTATGTGTTTGAGGTCAAAGTTACACCCGCTAGATTTGAATGATTACTGGAGTAAATGGAAATTAAATAACTGAAATAAATGGACTCTAATGAATTAAGCGACGAAAAGGTGTCCTAGTGGCACTGGTTCAGTGCTCGTACCAAGTTACGTAACGAATATCCTCCACACCGCGGCCTACGAAAATGCTCGATGCCCAATGGAGCGACGATCTACTAAAAAAATAGCATAATTCGCGTATAATAAAGATTCGCGAGATCATCACGTGTTGAGCGTGGCACGTTGAGTTGCCAGCAAGCCCACGCTATGGAAACCCAACCCCATTTTTTAGTCCATAAGCACATGAGAAGAAAATGAAGTTAATATGCTAGAGAAAGAAAAGGTGCTACTGTACAAAAAGGTTATATCCGCAAGTGTTAAAAGAAACTTTTTTGTTGAGTACTTACTTTTAAATACTTTTACAGGAAACGAGTACGAACTGCTGAACGTGACTCGACCGTAGTCCGACCGTGAATAAACGACTCCCTCTCCCCGCGATCGATATTGCCTGGTTGGCTGCTGGCGCTTTTAGATTCTTGCTTCACAGACGCTGCTGCTGCCGCCGCCTATGCTGCCGGCACTATAGCCAGCGTACCGCCATCCGAATTTTATTCGATGCCAAGGTAATAATAATTGGCTATTTTCTTCGAGTGGCAAAGCAAGGCTAAATGTCAACCGATGCGTGTGCGTACGATATAACGCCAGAAGGCGAAACCTCCTTTTTAATTCTTTATTTCGCTCTTCAATAAGTAATGCATTTTACGTGTAACTTGAACCTTCAACCAGACTTTTCCTTCTTATTTTATAAGAGATTTTTAAAAATTAATAAACCTTCTAATTTTTTAAGCTAGAGAATAACTTCTGTGATAATTTCGTTAACAAAACTAATTTCATCAAAACATTTTCAATTTTGGCGCCACTTTACCCGAAATTTATCCGATAACCAATAAAATTCTAGTGTTATGCCATCGTTTCTTTAAGCTATAAGTATAAAGCAATAATAATTTACTGGTTAAATTAATTATTCTGTTTGTTAAGTTCAAGTGTGGAGCGAAGAAAATTTCTCAATATAATATCTCTAAATTTAAAAAAAAGTACAAGTTTCTCTCATATGCCGCCATGTATCACAGAAAAATGGCGCTGGCTCGGCTTATTTTTTCATGTAGTCATTATACAGCACATTGTGGAAAAGTTTTAAGTAAAGCAATACTAAATATTTTCTAGATAACCTAAAAGAAATACAACTAATTTAAAATATATATTTTTTCATACTAAGCATAACAACAACTGCTGTAGTAGCAAATGACAAATTTAATATTCTGACTTACTGCCGTAATGGTGAATGTTGCAAAAGGAATCCTGGTTGAATGGTAAGAAAAGTACTTAAATATACTAAAAAAACTGTACAAATAAAATTAGTTGCATTTTTATTTACGTGAATGCATTTTTTTATTCTAACACTTCTTATTTTTATCTAATCTTCAGCTACAGTCTTTAAAATAATGTTAAATATATAAAATTTATTTACAGCGATGAAGCTATGAAACAGTTTTTGTTACATCTAGATGATACGTTGGCATTGGGAAGAAAATTTATTATTCAAGATTTGGATGAACATCACTTGTTTATTTCTGCAGATATATTAGATACTTTGCAAGCAAAAGTTGATGATTTAATGGATCGAATTTCATTCCCACTAACTGAAAAGGACGGATAAACGGATAAGAAGGTTGCACTATTAGTATACAGTATTTTTTTTTAATAAAAATGGCAGGACGAGAATCTGGAAGAATTAAAGAAGCAATCCAAAAACGTATCCTTGATGAAGATGCTAGGAAACGAAGGCAAAAAAAAGCTCTAGAAGCTTTAGAGCAAGATAATTTCCATGAAGACCCACACGCTGATTTAGGCAAGTTTCATTTCTCTAGTAATAATGAACAATTGAATTTTTTTAGTTTATTATACTTGGAATACTACATTTAATTTTATAATTTTAATTGATAATTAATTATTTTAGTTATGAGTAAAAAGTTACCAAAATTTGAAGAGGAAAGTAAAAATGCATCTCGCAAAAGGAAAACTAGATCAGCTGATTATTACAAAGCAAGATTTAGAAAAAATTTTATGCAGTTAGTAGAAGAAGACTTGAATTATAACAGTACTGGTCCTAATTACACAACTGCACAAGCACCTCCATCATGTTACCCAGACAGACACTTTTGTGCAGTGTGTGGTTTTCCTAGTGATTACACATGTATACCTTGTGGTGCGAGATATTGCTCTGTTAAATGTCTTGGAACACATTTAGATACACGATGTTTAAAATGGACAGCTTAAATTAAATGTGCATTTTTTAAAGCTAATACATTTAAAATAATTTGCGCGTTTAGAATTCCAACTAATGTATTTAATTCTTTTATTTCTTAAGTTTATTGAATAAGATACTATATGAAAATGAAGCACATTTCAGGTCACAGAAAATTTATTTATTTTTCATAGAAAATGTACAAAAATAAACATTTTTATAAATAGATTAAATTAACTATATTTAAATACTTGTAAAATAGACAGTCTCCTCAGTTATTTTTAAGTTACACTCTTAGAAAATTTAAAGTTTACTTGAACTTTTCATGTCTTTGATCGTATTGTACATAAAGTATAGAAATATTTTTTTACTTTTATTTAATCAAATTCTAAAAATAAAAGATTTAGTAATTGAAAATTAGAGACTTTTAACATGAAGAATAATTTTAAAAGTCTATAACTGCCACTTACTCTTTGTATACTTTATTCTATATAATCAAGATCTTCTGGAATATGAAATTGTTTGTTTAATTCAGACATTTCAATATTAAATTTACTATTACACCATGTTTTTAGAGAAAAAATATTATCAGTCCATGTATTAGCAGCTTCTTTGTAAACCTGTAAATAATTTAATTTACATGTTAAATGATTTATATTATACAATTTTATGAGATGTAACTAAATATTCTAAAAATTTTTACCATTGCTTTCTTGTTAATGTCAGCTATGACTTCAGGATCAGCATTATGAAATTTTGCAATTTCTTTTTTTAAACCTACTTCTTTATCTTGCCAATTGTTTATTTCTGCTAAAACTTCTTTTGTTTGATTAAATTCTTTTTGATTTGCCTGTTGATATAAGAAAAATGCTTAATAATCAGTTGTATAATTAATCATTAATTAATTGTAATACTAACTTCTTCTTTTTGTATGTCAGATTTTAAATGTTCCAGTGTTGTTTCCAATGTAAGAATTTTTCTTCCTGTTTCTCCTACTTGTGTTTCAAGAATTGGTATCCTTTGCCTATGAAAAATAAGAAATAGTAGTATAACAAGAATACAAAGTACATAAAAAGTTTAAAAAGTTTAACTTTGAATGCATGACTTTACCCTGGAAATGACCAAAAGTAGACCGAAGTTCCAATTTTATCCGAATGGATTAATCCATCATCAACTAGAGCCTGAACAATGTCTTTTACAGCTTGCTGAATAACTCCAGTTTCTTTTGGCACGAGATTCTCCAGTTCTTTTAAAGTATAAAATTCTCTCTTTTCATGAAAAAACTGTAAAGTTCTTGTACGCTTTTCATCCGCTGTAACTCTCTTCCTTTTTGACATTTTGATTCTGAAACAACAATCAGGGATAAAAATTTTGGTAATTTTTATTGTTTTTTTAACAATATATTTTAAGCTATAAAATAATATTTAAATGATTTTCAGAATAATTAGAAACTTGTGTCGTAATTTCTTATTGCAAATTAGGGATAAGAAAGAACTAACATTATTATTATGGTTATTTTTATTGGCTTTTTGGAGGAAAGACGCCACCTATCGCTGCTCTGGTCGATCTGAAAATACAGCCGGCTTGAAATCTAAAAGGTTTATTATGACTTTAGTCTTTGAGAAAATGAGAATTGACATAATGTTCTCGCGATTCTCGGCAGCCCGGTTGTTTCGGAGTTTCCATTAGTTTAAACTGTTTGTCGAATACATGCAGGTGACATTGGCGGGCTTATTATTGTTTTACGATACAGTAGTATGTCGAAGGGAAGAGACGGAGGAAAAGAGAGGTCCAAGTGTAAAAAGGTAATTAGTGAAAAAAGTAGTCTATCCAGAGAGCGAGAAACGAGTGAAAGAGAGATAAGAGCATTTGGGTAGATTAAAACTATTCTGCCGATATGCCGGCGAGCAGTGAGGGAGTAGGGATCGACGATTATAAGCGCGGTATATCGCGCGTAAGTATTTGTTCATAGCTACATAAGCTGCATACTGGTAAGCGCTTTCCTCCTCTGGCTATAGGAGCGCGCATGAAACGATTACTTATCGCAGTTGGATCTAACGCGTGTACACAAGGTGATGTGTTGGAATTGTTGCTGCGCCTTCCTTTCCGTCGCTCTTCCAGATTCCAAGCGATAATTCTCAACTCGGAAGGGAGGCAAGACAAGGTTATGTACTGCTGGATCACGCCAAGGGATGCTTTGCAATATTAAGGTAAGCTGATTTTCTTTAATAAGCATTGAATTTCTCTCAACCGATGGAAATAATCGTTTACTTTTTCATTGCAAAGCAAACTTTTCTCGCTGCTTATACTTACTCGAGTAGTCGTTTTACCGTTTATTCTCTTCTTCTTTGTACGGGCTACTGCGTAGACAGAAGCATCGACATTAGAAGATAGTTTACAAGGCCGTACAAGTATCAAAGATTAAAGCACACTAGAAGCGATCGTTCTCACTGTTGTCACGTGCAGACGCGCCGTCGTGCGCTTCTGCGGCTTATGCGCTATAAAATGTATAGCTGTAGTGCCGCGTTACAGGGGGCGCCGCGGTATCTTTTCTGTGCTTCTCCGCACAGAATTAAATTCAATTTATGTTAAATATTTTTCCAGTACTCATTGCTAAAGCTATAAACATAAAAAACGTTATTTGAGAAGAGATAAAAGTTTAAATGTTCTTTTTAGGATCAACTTATCGTAAATCAATAAGTAAAAGGAGGGAGAGATGACGAGTTCGCGCAAAGAGGTGGAAGAGGACCCGCGGGGATTCCTGCCCGACGGCCTCCGACTCTTGGAGAGCCAAGTTTCGGGCCATGCCATGGATCTTCGCAAAAATAAAATCGGTATAAGTATACTTTGAGAAAAGAAAATTTTCTCTTAGCCAAAAAAGAAATCGTCCTTAACAAAAAGTTTGCAAGATTTTTAGATGGTGAAAACAATAAAATAATTGACTAAGAATCACTTGCCGGCTCTTTCTCCATGTTAAAAAATTGATTGTAAACTAATATTGTTGATATTTGAATATAAGAAAAGGCTGCTGAAACTAATGAAATATTTGCTACACTAGGAATGTTACGGGGAGCTAATGGGCACGTGTTGAAAGCAGTAATGAAGCCAAATTTGGGCGAGCGCGAAATGGCATTTTACGAAAATCTCCGGCTCTCCGGTGACGCCACTGACATCGAATTGCAACGATACACGGCCTTCTATTACGGCAGTAAAGAGTACACGCTCTCTGAGAATCGTTAGTACAAGACAAGCGGCCGCCGAAATTTCAATTGAAAATTAACGTTGACCATTGATTGTTAAGGTATGAAATTTTTGGAGTTGGAGGACATCACGGACGGTATGGCGGAGCCTTGCGTGATGGATGTGAAAATCGGTCGACGCACGTGGGATCCTCTGGCGAGCCTCGAGAAACGCGTCGGCGAGGATCTCAAATACGCCGAGTCCAAGAAGCCCTACGGCTTCTGTATACCTGGATTTCAGGTGTACCGCCTCCCAGCCGGCGAGCTGCACAAGTACGGCAAAGACTACGGCAAGAAGCTCAACAAAGCCAGCGTCGTCCAAGGTGAACAACGTCCAACGCTTTAAAAGTCACTATGTCAATATGAATAAGCGAAAATCACCTCCAATGAGTCAATCGCTTCTTCGTGCTCGAGTCAACTTTAAACTCTTAGTTACTCTTCAGACATTCATAAACCTCAAAGTAATTTCTCATTTAATTTTCCAATAACTATTTTAATCAAATTTAATATTTCACAAATTCAAACACACTTTTTCAATTTATATGAAAAAGTCGTTGATTCTTTTATTTATTTATTTATTTATTTATTTATTCCAACGGGACAAGCCCAATTTACAATAAAAAAGTAATGTAATATAAAAATCTTTTTAAAAAATATACCTGTACTGTAGAATACACATTTCAAGTTTGGTGCGCCGATAACTACATGCAATTTTACTGTTAGTTTGTTCTTCGACATTGCCAAATGTAAATATTTAGAGGAAATACATATGGCTAGATAATATTTGCATTTCACTCAAATCACTACAGTGCATTTATTCGACGGGAATTTTTATAAAAACTTGAGGAAAAATTAGAATTGTAATTCAAATTTCCAAATTCATGTATGACTTTTTACTACACGATATTGTCACTTGTAGCTTTTAATAAGCAGATAGAGTTTGAGCGAACAATGTTTACGACCCATTATTAATTATCGACTTGACTTAATTGAAAATTGAACGAATTAAGAGTGGTAAAATATGGATGTTACTGTTTCAGCTCTGGAGCTGTTCCTGAATGGCACGCAGAGTCGACCACCCTGTCGCGAACTGCTTGTGCGCTTACTCTCGATGCTTTGGAAAATTTCGGCGCTTTTCCGAGAGCAACGCCGCTACCTGTTCTACTCGAGCTCGCTGTTAATCGCGTACGATGCTAAACGTCTGCGGCATCAGCTACGCCGCCAGCTGAACAACAGTTTTGCAGAATCCTTGCTTCGCGCTCCAGTTGCCCGCAGCCGGACCTTCTCCGCGGCGCGCAGCCTCGGCTCCCTCAACAACCTGCATCGCTTGAGCCCAGCCCCTGCGACTCCCCCGACGCCCCCGACGCCCCCCACGCCCCCGACGTCCCCGGCGCCCAGCAAAACTTCGCTCTTCTCCTTCGGTTCGAGCAAAGCAGCTTTCTTCAGACCTTCGTCGCCGACCAGGAGTCCTAGAGTTAATCGCGCTATCGACAGGTTACAGCGACTCAAGAGGAGTATCAGTCTGCAGAACTGCGATTCGATCCCCGATAACAAGCAGCCCCCTAGGTATATCAATTTCAACCCAGTGGAATTCATGTACTCTCTAAAGTAGAATAAGTCTTAAAAGATACGTTCGAACCCTCTCGCCCTTTCGACTCGAAGCCAAAACAAACTTCTTATTGCCCTTCTATAAGGAAATTTTCACTTATTCTACTATAGAGAGTGAATTCATGCTATTTATATAATTAATTGTTTTTTCTCCACGGTAGCATGGAAAATAGAATGGAAATACAAGAGACGGAAAGAAAATTTGCAAAAGCTCCAACTGTGCAGAAGCTCTGTCGTACGCACTCGTACTCGAACAACTTTGATGCGGATATCATTCAGATGAAGGAGGACTACGCGGCATTACTCTCAGAATTGAGCGGCAGCTGCGAGGAGAAACAGAATTGGGTACGCGTTTATATGATTGATTTTGCTCATGTTTTTCCCAGCCAAGACGGCCAACTCGACCAAAACTATCTCGAAGGCATTGAAAATCTTATAAAAATCCTTGAAAACTTTCTCGTCTGACACCTGGCTAATGGCAATCTGTATATACGCAATACTTAAGAAATATCGAAAAACTAAATAAATCAACGTTTAAATATTTAAACATTTTCATATTTTTATGTACATACATTTTTGTAAATAAAACGTATAATTTATATATATATATATATATATATATATATATAAATGATTTGAATAAACATTGCTCGAGAAGGAAATATTGCTGAAATTTGAACATTATTTTTATTGTACAATCAGGGGACTGCGGTGAGTTATTTATTGAGTATTTGTATACTGAAATTAAAAAAAAAAAACTTGTTTCATCAATCGCTTTGATTGAATTATTTTGAAAAATCTTGTAAATTTTCGATTGAGAACGATTTGTTTTTGTAGTAAAGATGAAATTCTCAAGAGGGTATTGCTTTGCTCTGTTACTCCCTTGGGACGTGCTGACCCTTATCGGAATCCATCGACTCACTGAGTTATTGGCTAAACGACTCTGCACTCGTGTTGTACTTTGTAAATTAGTGAAGTAAAAGAAAGAAAAAAAATGCTTGTTTTAACGAGGTTTATTGAAGTGCGCGCTGGTGTGGCTGGAATTGTCGAGATGTGGAGCGACGGTATCTGCAACGCGGGTCACTGCTGACACCGTCGATTCTTAACAAGCCGATGACCTGCTTTCACGCGCTTCGCCTCATCCGAGGGCTTTGATCCCTCGGCTAGCCTCTGCAACTGCACTTGCATCCGTCGCTCCAATTAGTCCTCATTCACGCCACTCGTCTTATCGAGTCGTACGCACATTTCTCTTCCTCCTATTTCCCAGCGCAGACTTTAGTCATCTAATTATTTACCATTCAAAACATCATATAACGCGCCTCCACTCAATCCTCTTCCAAATTGCAATTTACAAAAACAGTGTTTCTTCGTATTTGATGTATTTCCTATGTACTTGAAAGTGCGCCAAATTTCATATTATTCAAAAAGTATAATATATGAATTAGTTTTTCAAAACAAATGGAAAATTTATTTAACAATTACTTTATAATACTAGTATAATTGAATGAGTCTTGTTGAAGATTTTTTATCTTCTTGGTACTTTGGCAGTTTGGAAATTTACTATATCTAGATAATGCTTGGGTCTTTCACGGTCTGTAATTGTTGATTCTAGCTGGCAATAAATTGTGGCTGTAAAAAAAGGCATTTTTATGACTTGAATCTCTTGGAATTGCTATTTTTGGATTAGACGGGATTGAGCATTTAACACTATGTGCAAATAAGTGAGGATTAGGGCTTGGAATAAAGAAAAAAGGTGTTGAATTAAGGTGCCTCTGTTTGACGATAGTTTATTCAGTTTCATAATATGGCATTGGGTGCATGAGGCTGCAGCGAGCCCGCGCGAGTGGTTAAACCGTCGCGTCACGCCGTGCAGACGCGCACTAATAAAAAATAATAATAATCGCACTAACGTTACGCGTGTACACTCTCACTTTTTCATTACGCACAATTAGCTTCTTTCAATAATCTTTCTATCTTCATCATTTTCAATTGTCGTCAATCATCCATTACAAATTCAATAATTTTAGTCTAACATTGCATGCTGCTTTTTTTGCACATCTGCGCCGCTTCGATATGCAGATAGCATTTTGGCTGCATTGCATAATTATTTATTATTATTTATAATATTTATAATATATAAATAGCATCACACATTCCTACACTCTTTTTATGTACAATTCAAATTTTCTTACTGCTCTCGGTGATGATCGGCAATTCTTACTCTCGTCTTTTTAAAATTAACAGATTAACAGAGCAATCTTTTTCGCAAGCGGTAAAAGCACGAATGAAGTGGAAAATAAAAAAAAGTAGGAAGGCAAATCTTGGCTATGAAGTGCATATCCCGAAAAATTCTTTCAAGGCACTGATCCATTTTACCGCGCGCTTCGTCGTCTTGCTTTTTTCTTAATGTACCAACTAGATCTTTGCGTACAGCTACTCAAAGGAACATATTGAAAGTAAGACAAGTAGAAATTTCCACAACAACATTTGAATCAACAGTTTTTTCCATCTAACAGTCCAGTTAATTTAATTTTTTATTGGCTATTAAACATTCTTATTTTTAGCTTTGAAACAAAAATTTCTAAAAATTTCTCCACTTCCGAAGCATTGTTCTTCTCGCCTAAACCTACGCTACCCCCTTTTCTCCTCTACAATAAACTGAATGATTAGCCGAATATTGGATTCTTATTTGTCTATATGTATACGTATCCCTAAACTTATCTTTAGCAATCGTACAATCAAATCAACGCATGATAGTCATTATCGGCATCCGCCCTTTCATTCTCCCTATTTCTTTCTTCTTTCCTCTCTCCTCAATTCTGAATAATTATACTCGCTCGACTGGGAAACATTTAATGCTATTATATTTTTTTAAATAGATAAAGAAATTCATAAAGGCGAAATTCCCGTTACCACCAACCGAAGGAGAAATGAGGATGAAAGAAGAAAAAAGTAAGTCAAAAAGGAACTTGGCCGGTAATCCATTTTTAAGGAGCGTTAAACGAACCAGCGCTTATCCCTGGAATAATTGGCACTTTTCAATGGCGAACGCGAATCCTTTTTTTTCCATCTTCGCTTTTACGAATATGAAACTGACTACAATGCATGAAAGAAACGAGGCGTCGCGAGTAGATAAGTGGATGTCAATATTGTCGTTTATTTACTTATTTTTTCATCCCTGAATGAATAAAAATCTCAAATTATCACATTAATTATTTACAAATATTTTGAAAATTTCTAGCTCTTTCGAAAATAAAATATAGTAACTGATTTAACAACGTCTCTCCTTTTAGCTTTATTGACTTCTCATAGAAAGAATTCCCCCATGCAACAATAAGCTCCTAAAATCCATTAAATGTATAATTATGCATCGTGAAATTTCACTAGGCATAAAATATGAAATAATAAAAAAGTTGAAAAAAAAAAGGGAAAGAAAGGTCTTAGCTGTAAATTCGCTCACGCCTCGTGTTGAGGATAAAAAAACAGAATAGAAATAAATGAAATGAAAAAAGGAATAGAGACTCGAGCAGGAAAGAGATTGAAGGGCTTGTTAAAAAGATAAAATTAGCTGTTTGCGAGTGTCTCTTTCTCGCTCAACGAGTGGCGGAGTCTCCTGGTTTAGCTTAGGCGGCATCTACGATACACTGATCGACAAGCCTTTGAGCGGTGCACAGCTATGGATGCCTATTGCCTCGAACGCTTCAGTCGGTCCGCAGTCACGAGCCTTGGCCTTTCGCGCTTTCACCTCTAACATTTTCACGTTCACGTGTCTCCGTGTGAAAAACTCTGACACGCTAAATAGTCGCCGCCGGATTCCCTCGTGCTCAAGGGTGAGGCGTCCAGTCGTTTTAAAGAAGGCCGAGTTTAAAGGCGGCCAACAGCAGCAAACATAGAAACGAGGGCGAGAATCGAGAAGCTGCGCCCTTCGTCTCCGACTCGTTGTGGGGCAGGATATTATCTGGAATGGCGAAATAAAGTTTGCAACTGCTTTTTTCCTATCGTTGCTGAGGAAACGGAAGAAGAAGAGGCGCTCACCAATAACGGATGGTCCCATACCAGAACCGGAAGCCTCGCCGTCGTCACGGTCGTCGTCGGTATCCTCTTCGTCGTCGGTGTCGTCGAGTCCCGGGCGTCTGCTCCCGAGCGGTCTGTCACCACTGCCGGAACCCTCGAGTGCTTCGTCCGCTAGTAGTGCCGAGCTATCGGGTGTCGACATCAGCTGCGATTGCACCACCTATCGAGCAAATTTTTCTAAATAAAAAGGCTCAATTCTTTTTTTATCCGCACTCAATTAATTAATTAACTCACTTGAATGATGTGTCTCAGCTGGTCAATGAGGTCGCTCGTGTTCGCGTTCGGATAGCCTTTGCTCTCTTCATTCGGTCCCGACTTTAAAAACGTCACCTCTGGATTGTATCGCTGTGAAATTAAACTAGAGTCCACGATAGTCTTATCATACCTGAAAAATAAATTCGAGGAAAGTGCTTTAGGTAAACTAAATTAAAATATCTAAAGGACGTTAAATTCTTAGGTAGCTTGTAAGCTTTCCATAAGCTTTCTATCAAAGGAGAAATAAAACGGAAAATTTGCAAAATTTTATAAACTATGCCTTACAACATACCGTATTAGCATATGTGAAAATGTAAGGTTGTATTTAAATAAATAGCATTGGAGCATACGTCTACCCTATAATGCTGAATCGCACATAACTGTTAGCTTACATTAGAAAGAAGAATTGAAAGAAGAGTATAGGCAAAAGCTAGGATTGGAGAATAATTTGGCTGCTTGGAGGAAGGTCGATAAGTGGAGGTCGAACTGATGGTTACCACTGCTCTCGCGATTTCTCGCTGCTCCTTTCTGCTGTTTTGTGCGATTTTTAGAGAGTCGCCGGTAAAATGTGATCGGTTAATTTGTCAGCGACCGCGGCAGAAAAGCGCAGAGAAAAAGAAGGCTTTTTGCGAAAGCGATTTGAGCGTAGGCGTCGAATGGGCGAATTGGCACGGCGTCGGGCGCGCCGAAATGTCTGGTCGCCCGAGGCGCCGGCGTGTCGTCGTCGCTGTGATTCCCGGGAGCGCGGCGACGCCGAGGTCGCGGCCTCTCGGCTTCTACGCGCTTTTATGCTTTTATTAAGAGAGGATAAATCCGATCCTTTTTGCGAGTGACCTATAGCTTAAACCCGATGACGCACTTTCGCTGCAGAGGGAAGCAGCTTTTCACTTCTCAAAAATATGAACTAATCGCGCGCGGAGCGTTTCCAGCATTCCTTTTCCTTTGTTGCAGTCTTGGTTGCTTTGGCCGTGCATGGCAAGCGGCATCGTATTTCGGCAGGCACGCACCCGCGGTAATAAGAAACGATAAGAACGCACACCCGAGGCAGTTGTGAGCTCCTTTTTCCAGTGACTGTTGGCCAACCAAGTTATAACTTTTTGGCAAGTCACGACGTAAAGACGCAAGACGATGAATCAGTTATTTAGGCTAAGTTTACGAATGAATTTAAAGTAAAATTAAAAATAATCGTCGTAGGGTCGGATCCTATCCCTTTACGGCAGATGTGAAAGAAAGGAACGGAAGTTAAAAGAAAGAAAGGGATAACCGCGAAAGCAAAAGCGAAAAGTTTCGGTCGCAAGCAAATGAAAAAAGTGAGTTTGGAAGTTAAGTAAATGTGAAAAGGCTGCTCACTCTCCAACCCGATCGCCGTTCCAGCAACTTTTGTCCGGATATTCCTCGCAGATTGTGTCGGCAAGAGTACCGTAAAACGTCCTGGACCTGACGACGCTGGCGAGAAAGTTGCCGAGTTGGGCGTGAAGCTGGTTGGGAAGCTTGTTACCGGCTGACGGAGGTGGCAGGTGTATCGGGCTACTCACTGGACGACCGTCTAGTCCCAGATGCGGTCCGGACGAGGCACTCGCTCGTCTTGAGACCGGCAGATTCGCCGGCACTACTAACTCACCTCCGGAGGACGATGCCAGCTCCGGAACACCGCAGATCTTGCGCACCTGCAAAATAAATTCGTACATTCAAATAATCGCTTTCCCTAAGGCAAACCATCTATTAAAGTTACACTTTTTGTAAAATTTGTACTTTGACTAAATGTTATTGGATCGTTCTATAAAAAAAGCATGATTTTTACCCAAAAAAAATGAAAATAACTAAGATTTGAGACGCTGAACGCAGTGAGTAAGAGAATGCAGAAGAAAAAAGTCAGAAGCTGGAAGAATGAAAATAAAAGAAAGAGGAGAGGAGGAGCGAGAATACGGATACCACCCCGTAGAACAGGCATGCGTCCATTGCATTCCTCTCATCGGTACATATCCTTCCGCAGGTATCTCACTCTAGTCGCGATCGCTTAAAGCAAAAGAACTTTTTGCCATCCGATCATCTGTTTGAGAATGATTGGACGCTTTGAAAATTTGTACAAATGCAGCGGAGTCAGATGGGAAATATGTGGAGACCTTAGAAATAAGTGAAGAATAAAATGAAGTTTTCGCAGAGACTGTACCGCACTGAGCCCTTAATGAGGCTGGAATTGTGCGCAATTGATATTTATTTCTCGGTTAAATCCGCGTAGCTTATTACATTAAGGCGCGCCGAGGAGTTTTGAGAAGTAGAAAGAGGAAAAGTTAAAAAAAGGGAAAGAAAAGCAAAAGCAGCCGTGGGCATTGGTGAGATTTCTCGCATAGTCGGCGCGAGAGGAGATGAGAGAAAGACGGGAGGGGGACAAGGTACGGAGCAGCAAGCCGAAAGCGGAGAATGCAGCAGGGAGCCCGGCTACCTATACGCGTTCGCCGGCATCGTCAGCGGCCCATTCAAGTTCTCCCGACGACGCAGAAAGACCGGCCCTGCCAGACCATCGGGCGTCCGTGTGCGTGTGTGCCGTGGAATGCGCTGCACCGAAATATCGGCTATAAATTACTCGCTTGCGTGCTCGGAAAGGAGAGCGAGAAGGCTGCCCACTGATGGAACCCGCTGATTTCAGCGATTCTTCAGAGTGTGCCGCGGGATCTGCCCTTCTGCGCTAATTAATTAGCTGCAGTCGGAAAGTCTCGTTCGCCGAGGGAAAAAGTGGAAAGCCTGCGAGGAAATAAAAAGGAAATAAAAAAGGGACGGGAATTTTTGTAGCGCTGCTTCTTCCTCTTCTTCTTTTGGGCTGATTAACAAATGTAAATTTTAAGCAAACTCTATAAAAAGGGCAAATAAAAGTGGATAATTTATAGGGACGTTTTACGAGCTCCTGGCGCGAGAATGGGAGAGAGGTCTGTTCGTAAATGGCGAGGCACGCACCGCGGTGCGCCGGTCCGAAGATTCCGATCGCGAGATTAGAAAGATGCGAAGATGCTTATGCACCTGAGCTTCATAGAGTCCGCTGAATTTCTCATAAAATCGAGTGTAGCTATAGCGGATACTTTGTTTGTAGGAAAAGAGGAAGCTCGGACAGCATCCACTTTTGGACGGACGACTCGACGCGGATACCTATGCGATGCGCGCAGTCTGCACGTGCCATTCCCCCTCTCTCGCGTTTCCTCGGAGCAACGTTTATTCTTGTACCGTACGCACCGACCCCCGGCCCCGGGCTCTATTCTTGAATTGTGCTCGAGTCGCCGAGCAAGCATGGAAACAAAAGGACAACGACACAAGAGACCAGTAGGCTACCGAGCCAGACATCTTTAATTAACGGCCAAGCTATCGCTCGATAGGCCGAGAAGAGCAGATAAATAATTTACGTAGGCTAAAGCGACGCCAGGCAAAAGCTCAGGTAGAGCGCGGAGGGAACATTTGAGATGGTGTTGCAAAAGACACTATAGGCGATCCAACACGTAATGCACGCAGAATGCAAAAGAAAGAAGAAAGAAGAGGGAAGAGAGCAGAGAGCAGAGAGAAGAGAGAAGAGAGAAGAGAGAGGGAATTATTAGATGGGGAAGAGAGAGAGAGAGGAGGAGGAGACAGAGAACCTCGAGCCGAGAGACCCCCTGGCGAGGCCACCGAGAGAATCTCTCGCTCAGGTTCCAACAGGTACGAAAGAGAGTGAGAGCAGCACCGCAGGCGCCTTCCTCTTTCGCCCTCGTAAAAAGACCAAAATCGAGCTGCACCCACACGCTCGCAAGCTGCTCGCACGAATACGCATACGCGCGGCCCAGGAATCCTTTGGAGCTTAGCCGCCTCTTCGCATCTTGGCTAAAAAGACTCTTTCTTTCTTATTTCTTATTTCTCACTTCTCACTTCTCACTTCTCTCTTCTTTCATCTCTTTTCTCAACGTCGTTGACGACGTCGCCATCGTCCTCGCGTTTCTTTCAATTGACCCTAAGGAGCCTTCTTTCTCATTCACTCTTTTTCGCTCTCGGCAGTCCCGGATCCTCCTTCCCTACTCTTATACAAGTTCCCCATGCAAGACCACCGGCGAACAATTGCTCGGTACATTCAATATACCTTCACAGATGGCTGCCAAAATAAATGTCAATATGTGCAAGTTGAGAGATTCCAAAGCAGCATGCAGCTCTAATATTAGTATATTGTGCAACAAGGGAGTAAAGTCCATTATTCTTCACCCTCGCCAATAATCCATTTGAGCCGCACTCGTCTTCGATATAAGAAAAATATCCGCCCACAGTATTATATTATCTTGCGCCTAAAAGTGCCCACGTTTATCCCGGCGTTGGAATCAAAGAAACTTGTACATGTGCCTCGGGTGAAAATGGACGATTTGTCTCCCCTATGGAGAGGGAAATAAAGTCAACTTTATGTCCCTCTTTTGAAGGAATAATAGTTATTTATGCACCAAGGGAGTAAATTTGGCCATTATTCCCGAGCTAATTCCACTTTATTTAACCAAGAATTAAATAAAAGGCGATAAATACGGGAGTCATAATGAAAGCTACGTGTACTTATGAAAAATAAAATATGTTTACGGAAGCTGATACGTATGTTGGAAGAATAGAGTGTAAAATCCGTCTGAAGAGGTGAATAAAGTGGACTCAAAAGAGGCAAGTCAGTTTATGGTCTCTTTTAAGGGCATCAAAGTGCTTATTATAAAATCTATTTTAAAGAGAATACGGGGAGACTTTGACCGACCTTCTCCTGAAGGGCTGGGCCTTTGGCCATTGCGTGCATGACCGCATCCGAAATGCGGCTGTCCAGATGTCTAACCGCCTTCTCGACGTTCAGGGCCAAAGGGTCGATGTTACCATCGACCGCTACCACCAGCCGCTCCACTGTTTCAACGTACTCGGACCAAGCAAAATCCAATTCGGAGGCTGGCTCCGTTAGACAACCTCTGCGTACAGAACAAACACGTGGCGTGTAGATTTGAATAAAGGGTAAAAGAAATGTGCATTACCTCATGACGTTGGTGCAGAAACCTCGACAGGGCATGACCTCCTGCGGCACACCGGTACACTTTGGGCAATGACTCATTCTGAGCAAAGCCTTATAACAAGCTTCCTGCTGCTCCGTCGATCCAGAAAAGAGCAGAGCATCGGTCTTCTCGAGTATGCTCTGACCCAGCGTTAAGGCCTGTATGAGCACTCTGGTAGCTTCGAGGCTCTTACTAAGCGACAAGCCAATCTGCTTGGGTATGTCGCCGAACGGCTCGATCTCCTCCATCGTTTTGTAGAGACAGCTCTTAAATGCCTCGGTGAAGTCGGACTCTACTGGATTGACTGCGTGATGATAGGCAATGGGAAAGAGAAGGGTGAAGAACTTTGCGAAGCGCTCGTGTAACATGGACTGCGTCAGCGGTTGTTGCAACTTTTCTGCCGTATTCTCTCTTGACACGTAGTCCACCATTGCCTGATAAAGACTGCTTATTGAGGGCTTGCTTTGAACGGCCATCGCTCGATATACCTGCTTAAACAGCGTCAGTGTCTTGTTTTCCGACTGCCGGGTCAACACAGTCACCGTTTCTGCAACAATCAAAGATTTTTCAATGTTTATCTCTATACAATGAAATAGAATATTGAACGAATGTTGTAACGTCCCAATGAAATTAGTACTCTGCGTTGCGAACCAGTAACTCTCCCTTACTATTGGACTGTTTCTTCCGACTGTTTGCGCATAACGATACGAGAGGCGAAAAATGTCTCGGGAGTCTTTGTCTTCCTCACCGTCTCTGCTCTCTCGTTTGCAGGCACGCGTGGGCGAAGGTGTGCGCTCGCGTACATCTACTCACACATCCGAGTCTTCTTCCCCCTCTGTTCCTCGCAACATTCCAGAGTGGTCATTTTATTTTAGCGCCACCGTGTGCCGTGAGAGAGCCTCTCGTGGCTTCTCCTTTGCTACGCAACAGCACAGGGGAGGCTCTTACGAGGAGCACCCTCTTCGGCTACTACTTCCTTCCTATGCTACAGACTTGCTATTTCTAATGGTCAAACTAAATTAACTTGCAATTTTCCTAGCAACGGCATCAATTATCCCTTTAAAATTATTTTATTAAATGCAACAATCGAGAAGAATTTTTAAAAAATCTTCAACTTTGCAGCTTAGAGCGAAAAAAGAATGTTGCTGTAGGAAAGGAGGATGGCCCTAACAACAATTTTCTGCACATTCCGTTTGCTCGGTGCGGACGTGGAGAAAAGAAGAAAAAAGAGAGGAAAGACTACGAGGCATCGATTAGGCGGATTCTTTACGATTGTCTCTGCAGTTGCAATTGAGCAATCTCTAAGAGCAATGGTACTTAAATCGCGACGCATGTACGTGCCGGCAGAGACGCGCACTAATCGTCGGAAGTCTCTTCATTATCCTTGACTACGCGTCGTCGAAACGCTTTGCTGTGTAAAGATCAAAGGGTCATTGAGTAAGAAAGAGCCGTAAATGCTCGTTATTACTGATTGAAAGAACGCTGCTGCGAATAAAAGCATTGAATTGCCTACTAATATATTTAAAACTTACCCCTGAGGGCATCAGCGGTGGTGGCCAGGAGACCAACAAGACTTCTGCTATGATGATGAATCTGCTTGTGAAAGTCTTGCTTGGCTCGTTGGCGTAAATCTTCCTCCATTTGGCTGTTGCAGCAGTGTCCGCCGCAGATGGCTAGAAAAATTCATGAGAAAATATTGGTGATAAATATTGATGAGCAGCGTTAAAGAAACGAATTGAAGGTTAAAAAGTGAATGAAACGATGTTGCTAGTGAGTAAAAAAAGGTTCGGCCCATTGAGAGCTCTTGGCCGTTTATCCTCCCTTAGACGGTAGATGCACGCACTATCGCGCGCTCAAAAGCCACTGGTCCAATGAGCGCCGGAAGAAAGCTCGCTCTGCTATTGTCCTCCATTAGAACTGAACGAGAGCTTGTGCTTGTGAAAAAAGAATGGAGCAAGATATTTGGCGTAATCGATGTATAATTGATGGGCCATATAAAAATGTGATCGGAAGAGCGCTGGCACAAAGCGGCGCAGAAGAGGCGCGACTATAGGAACAAAGGACCCGTTTGCTTTGGAAAAAAAGGAGGCGACCGAGCAACTAAGCGACCAACAAGTTTAACGAGAGAGGAATTCGAAAGAGCTGGGAGCCAGCGTTTCTGATGCCTTTTTCGGCGAGGAAAAAAGTCCGAGAGAAGGGGCAAGAGGAAGGAACCGGACGAATAATTCGAACGCACACAGACGCAAGGTGCGCGAGAGGATATTTCTTCCCACGTGTGGTCAGCGGCGCAGCCCGATCGTGCGATTATGCTCAACGACCACCGACGCACATTCAGCAAGTATAAAGCAGTAGAAAGAAAGGAAGAAAGGAAAAGAGTAAAGACTCCAGTCCTCTGCTTCGCCTCGCCAATTTTCTCTCTCAAACTTCTTTACGTAACTCTTGCAATTTTTACGGATAAAGCAGTCTCGCGAGACACTCGCCGAACAGCTGATAGTTTTGGCAAAAATTTGAGCAGCCTAACGTGTGCGATCGATTGAATTTGAAAAATAAATAGAGCGAAGAGTGCGGATAAAAGTGCTCGAGCCATAGCGCTAAATGACTCATTTCATTTTCATTTCATTCGCGTGCAATTGCTTAAGTACTTACTTCGTATAATTAGAGGCCGGAGATGCGCCGCGCGAGGCTGAGAAAGGAGAAAGACAGCGGAGGCAATTTTTAAATGCTTAAGCTAGTGAAATTGATGGGTTTTTATGGAAAAGGATTTCGAGCTGGACTCTTAATTTACGTAATAAGAAGGAAGTTGAGGAGCTAATATGGTGGACACTGCTTGCTTTTTATTATTATTTATCCGAGGCTCTTGCTCATTGGTAAAGAGCAACGTTGCTGTCGCAAAAGAGAGAGGAGCGGAAATACTTTGGGCCCAGGAGCACAACAAAGGAGGAACGGACTCACTGTTGCGCTCGTCGGGTTGGACGTGCTGCGCCGAGGGCCGGAGCGCGTCGGTGGAGTTGCCGTTACGCAGGAAGCGCTGCAGCACGTCGCACTGGCTCGCGGCGGCTCTGCGAGGCCTGCCGGCAGCCAAGACTCCCGCCGCTGGCGGGGCGAGGAGCCAAGAGGCGAGGAGGAGCGCGAGCACCCGGAGGCCTCGGCCTTCTTTTGCAGAGCGCCTCATGCTGCGGGCCCGCCGGGGACGCGGATACTCGGCGGCGTTCGCTTGCCACTGGCGCGCACCGACTCGAGGAGCGCGGCGCACTGCTTGGCCGAGTTCAACGTCAACGCGAGTGGCTCGACGATACTGACCCCGAGAGCCCACTACTAGCCGAGCCAGCCTGCGCCGCCGGCTGCACTGCACTAGCCGGCCAGTCCGCCTGTCCGCCGCAGCTCGCTTCTCCCTCCCTCGCAAACTCCCAAGTCGCACAGTCGCACTTGGCAGCCGCAGCCACTTGGCGTCTCCACGAGGGAGCCACTTTGCTTCTCCGCGAGGAACCGCCGGAACGAACCGCTCCAATAGCCAATGAAAATATTCCTCTTCTCTTTTTACAAGTTTATTTTAAAAAATCTACAAATCCTTTACAAAAATCATAGTAAATGCTTCATTGAAGAGTAATCATTGTCCTGGCCTGATTCACCCCCCAGACGTTCATCTCCTCGTACTGCTCGATCATCTCGTTAATCTGATCGCTTTGAAAGCCTTTGCTGCGGCAGCGCTCCATAATATCGGATACCTTGATGAGCTTGCTCTCACCAGCCAGTTCCCTCACGATCGAGTACATTTTCGATAGCATTGTGTTTTGAGGGTTCGTGGCTGCTTTCGCCTCGTCCAAGCCTCTGATCGAAGACTTGGACTCGTCAATGAGTCTTTTGGCCTCTCGCACGTCCACTCTTTCCACTACATTAGACAGACGAAGACGCGCCAGCGCCGTGGCCAGCGTAGAATACCCAAAACATTACGCGCGGACGTGAAGGTGTTCACCTTACGATGTTCGCGGGCTTCAGTCCTCATTTCAACGTAGGTTTCTAATAACAATAATGCTCATTTATTACGCATACGCATCTAACATTGTCTTTATAAAAATTCACCATCTTACCGACGATAAAGTCCGACAACTCCTCCGGAATAACGGGTTCTGTTGTTTTGCACATTTGAATATACTTTTTCATAAGATTTATGTCGAGGGCATCCGTTTCAGTCGGCGGCTGCTTTCCGTGTTGATGTACGTATGTTATATGTTGAGCCAATCTAAAAAAATCAACATCAACATTAACGTTTTATTTTGCAGTAGCTAAATAAATAAGTTTCGTGCTTTTGATAAAACGTCAATTCTTACTTTAGATCGTTATCTCTGTCAGCTCTGTCCTGTATTAGCCAGAGCAAATCGAATCTGGAGAGCAGGGCCGCTGGTAGTTGTATATTTTGTTCGACAGAACGGTTACGATTGTATCGACCGTAAGCTGGATTAGCAGCAGCGAGAATGGACACACGGGCATTAAGGCGGGCCATAATTCCGGCTTTGGAGATGGAAATAGTCTGTTGCTCCATTACCTCGTGGATGGCAGTACGGTCAGCCTCAGCCATTTTATCAAACTCATCGATACAGCAAATACCCTGGTCAGCTAGGACAAGGGCACCTCCCTCGAGAGTCATCTGGTTCGTTAGCGGGTCTTTCATCACTGCGGCCGTCAGACCGACACCCGAGGAACCTCGACCCGTTGTGTACTGCGAGCGAGGCGACAATCTTGTAATAAATGATAGCAGCTGCGACTTTGCCACTCCAGGATCGCCCATCAAACAGATGTTGATGTTACCTAAACAACACATTTTTTTAAACTTTCGTATAACATTCAACATTTTTCTACTTTTCACCCTTTCTCACCTCTAATTTTTATATCGCCCTTTTTCTTGTCTACTCCACCAACTAGAAGCAGCAACAGTGCTTTTTTCACATCCTCCAGTCCATAAATTTCTGGAGCTATAGAATTGGCTGATCTGAGGTAAAAATTGTTATCACTCAGTACAGCTAACTCCTCTTCCGTTAACTCGTTAGGAGTATTTTCATTTTGTGATAAACTTAGATTTTCAACTCTCTAAAATTAAATCATTTCGATAAGGCAGATTTTCTACCATTTTTACATAAACAAGTATTTTTTTAATGCCTTACGTGCACATCCAAAAATGTTTCGCTTAAAAGACCCGCAGCTTCCCTGGCGCTAAAGCCGGTATTCATCATTGGCAAAAATATTCCAGTAAGCACAACTTGATCACCAGGTTGACACTGTCTAGTTGTTTCTCCACGACAGTATGCAGTTAAAGTTCTTGGTATATGGCCCACTGGTACTTGGTCGCTCTACAACAAATTTTTAATTTATTAATTTATTAATAACCTAATCAAGAGTAACATAAAAGTTACTTACGTGTTCTTGAATTTTAACTTCTTGAAATTTAATAAACTTAGATCCTTTTGTTTGTTGATATAATCTACCACCCGATTTATTAACTCGGCAGTCATCACTGGGACAAGTTTGTAAAGGCATATAATTCATAGAGGTGATTGGTTGATAAGTCTCGGCTCCACATTGATCACAAGTATAGGTAGCAACAACCATTAATGGTTTTACCTCTGTACTCCTTGTAACTATACCTCTTACCGTTACTATTTTTCCTATGTCTTTTGCCTTAACGTCTCTGACAGAGAGTGATTTAGCATCGTCAAAGTTTTTAAAATAAACTTCGCTAAAGAACAAAATGAAAACTAGAGTAAAATAAATAAACTAATTGAATAAATAAATAGTATATCAAACTACATACAAACGTCGCATTAATTCTGGAGCATATTTATTTCTAGGATCCCTTTGTTCTCCTGGATGCTGATTACGAGCTTCCAGCATTAAACGGTGTTCTATATAGATATCTAAAGCATCTTGTGCAACTACTGCTCTTTCTTTAAAATCTGGTAAAATGTCTTGAACAAGCTACAAATGAAATAATTGATAAGTAAAGAAAATTTGCAAAATAGAATTGAACGCTAGACAGAAAATGATACGAAACTTACATTTAACAGTAAATTGACGTATCTTCTAGCGTTTGTAGAAATCACATCGGCAAGCTCTTCATCAAAATCCTTAACATCATCTAAATCAATGACTAACGCAACTTGTTCTCTATGAGCTATTCTTGTCAGCTGTTCTCGGTACTTGAAGCATTTGTTACCCGTTTTCTCATCCATTTTTGAGTACTCAGTGAGGAACAATTTGAATTGATCTAAATCAACGCGAGTAACATAAATAAATATTTGATTTACTTATAAACGGAAGTCATATATTGCTTACCCCTATCCTTTTCATAGTCTCGGGCATGTTTCGGAGGCATGATCGTAGTCGCTAAGACACAAGCTAAAAAGATTTACCTAGTGTTTTACAACAAAAGATTTTCTTCCCGATACTTGTGCGTCTTCTAGATACTTTCCCGCGTATATTCTGCTCCGAACTGTTTCCCGCGCAGCGCAGCCGCTGCGCTCCTATATAATGTTATTCCCACCTCAACAACAACAAGCTTCCATTTTCATGAAAGCTATATATTCCATTATCGCATGTTAGCGAAAAAAGAGGGCGCCAAATTTAAATAGAAATATTGACATTCTTATTATTTACAGATGGTGAATTCGTCAAACATTTTTTCCTGCACAGTTCAAAATCCCTTCAATTCGAACACAATGCTTACACTAAACTGTGTATTGTACTTTCTTTTATAAATTGTACTTTATACTTCACTTTGCGCCCCTTATACATATAAATATTAGAATTTTGTCTAGCGCCCAAGTTCAATAACAAAAAAGTGTCATTTTTTTAAACAAAAAGTTATTAACTGTGCAGCTTTATATATATTTTTTAAAAATTTTATTCCGTTAGTTTCTGCGTGCAAATTTACGAAAATATTGTTGCACCTTATACTTGACTTTTAAACAATTTTTTTGTTTCCCCTCGAGATTGTTCGTGTTATTTCAACTAAAAGGAAACACAATTGTAAATATTATTTTATAATCTCGAGCATAAGGCTAAATCAAACAGCTATTCACTCTAGATGAAAAAAAATGTTAATGCAGCCTGCAATAAAAACAGACAGATCTGCGTCTATTTATTTTTTTTACCAAAAAAATCTGGATGGCAAATGATTATGTATTAGATTAAATGAATAAAATTATTATAATGTTTGAAATTGCATCACGGAATGTGCATGACATTTATAATGCCTCTGCAAGCCTGCAACAGCTGCAACAATCCAACACAATATATTTATAGTTTTACTTGTTGATTTTTTGAGGTTATGGAAAAAAGCTATCCTCTGCATATACTGACAGTGCGATTAAAGTGCGGGCCATGCTGTCTTTTTTCGTTTCGGCGCATTAGGCGCATTGAAAGCACGTGTTGTAGATATTTGTTTTAGTTTGTGTAGGCAAAGACATATATATTACTTCGTATTCACGTAGTGAAATAATAGAAAATTTTATATAGAAAAAAATGGGAAAAGCGAAGAAAGTGAAGGTGTCCAAGACCGAATCTAACCAACCTAAAATTGGTCTAGCCGAGCAGATTGAAGAGTCAAACACAGTCAAAATGAAAAATCGTCAAAAACATCGTACACGCATTGCTGAAGAACAAGAGGTTTATAAAATATTCATTTTCTTCATTTTACCTATTTTTGAACTTCCTTTTTCTCAACCGTTTACTTCATTCTGTCATCGATCTTTTTATTTTCAGTTTGTCGACCCCAAAATTACACAAAAATTTTATCGCAAGCTAGAAGGCAACAACAGGAGATGGAAGAAGAAAATGGCCTGAGTCCATCTAAAACTGCTAAAAAGCCTATCACTAAGTTAGGAGATAATTTCAGTGACGATGAAATCTGTAGCGATGAAGAACCAATCAATGGAAATGAATATTATGAAGATATTGAAATTAATGAAGAAGATGAAAGAGCTTTAAGTATGTTTATGGATCACAGTAAACAGCCCATGCGAACTTTAGCAGACATAATAATGGAAAAATTGACTGAAAAAAAAACTGAGATTCAAACACAGATCTCTGACATTGGTTCTATTCAGATGCAAGAAATAGATCCTAGGGTGACTGCGATGTATGAAGGAGTAAGGGATGTTTTGATAAAATATCGCAGCGGTAAATTGCCAAAGGCTTTTAAAATCATCCCAAGCTTGAGAAATTGGGAACAAATTCTTTACATAACAGATCCTTCAAGATGGTCAGCTGCAGCAATGTATCAAGCGACTAGAATATTTGCTTCTAACTTAAAAGAAAATATGGCTCAAAGATTTTATAATCTTGTTCTTTTGCCACGTATCAGAGATGATTTAGCAGAATATAAAAGACTGAATTTTCATCTGTATCAAGCATTGAGAAAAGCATTATTTAAGCCTGGTGGTTTTATGAAGGGTATTTTAATTCCTCTTCTTGACTCTGGAAACTGTAGCTTAAGAGAAGCTATTATTATTGGATCTGTCATTGCCAAAAATTCAATACCTATTTTACACTCTTCTGCAGCAATGCTAAAAATTGCTGAAATGGATTATACTGGAGCAAATAGTATAATTTTAAGAATATTTTTCGATAAAAAATATGCACTACCATATAGAGTTATAGATGGAGTAGTCTTTCATTTTTTGAGGTACATATTTCTTTTCATAATTGTATTTATATTTCATTAATTTAGAATTAAGATAGCATATTAATCTTTCTTACTTTTGTTCTAGATTTCAAAGAGATCCTAGAGAAATGCCAGTTTTGTGGCATCAAGCATTTTTAACATTTATTCAAAGGTATAAGAGTGACATAAGTTCAGAACAAAAAGAGTCTTTGTTAGAACTGTTGAAAAAACAAATTCATCCAACATTGACGCCTGAAATCCGTAGAGAACTGCAAGCAGCTAAATGTAGAGATGTTGAATTGTCGGAACCCATGCAAGAACCAATGTTCCATTAGTACTTTAGATTGATTTGTTTGTACAGTAATTGAAAAAAAAAGACATGAAAATGTTGATGGAAACCTATTTAACTAATTGAACGTCACTTTACAGATCTTTTTTTTTTCAAATACATTAAACTTTAGATTTTTACTTAATTTGAATTATTAAAACGAAGAATTTTCTTTAATAATTAAATGTCATGATATATTCCATTATTTATTTATAAAAAAAATGTACTATTTACAAAAAGAAATGATGAATGTCATCTTAAAGTATCCATATTCTGTTCTACGGAATCACAGAACAAAATTAACACACACCCATCTGCCAAATTTATCAGTGTTGTACTACACATTTTCAATGAAAAAACTTTTTGATATAATGATTTTGTGCACAATTAAATTATATTACTACTATACTAAAAAGTTTACTTTAATTAAACCTGATATAAGACCTGTATATTGAAGTTTTTAAAATTTTACTTGCTGCATATGTATATATGTATATATATATATATATATATGGCCACATCTCTGTTATCTCACAAAAGAAAATTAGTAAAACTTAGAGCACCAACTGGCTTATGCTTTCGTTTTTTCAGATTCAAATATCTAAAGTAAGCTAGAAATAATATTATTAATTATAGAAGAATTTTAGTTTTTCAAAAAATTTTAAAAATTCATAATTTAAAACATTGAGAAAAACATGTAGAAAAATTTTAGGAAAAAAAAATGTTTTCTTTTGTGAAATGACAAAAAATCGACCACATACGTAATATTGTTTCGTGCTACACAACGATTTTTACGTAAGAATTCGCTTAAATTTAAGTCTTTTTATATTGACGTTTACATAACATTCATAGGAACATAGAGACTCCAAAATCGACTTAATGCGTGACAAACTTTTTTTTAAGTAGCAAGTCACTATCGCTTTTTCTAATTGCATGGGTATTTCATTTTTTCTTAAAAAATTAGTTATACTTTTTGATCCAGACGCAGCTTTTTGTCTTGCTAATTCTTTTTTGGATACAGTAGGTGTTTTAAGTGGCTGTAAACGTTATTATTATTCTTATAAGTCAAACAAAATTTTAAAATAAACTTAGTACTAGTATCAATTACATTATTTTGAAATAAACAAACCTTTTCTGGCTTTGTTAAATCCAATGCTCCATTTCGAGGAGATTCTTCCTGTGTTTCTTTTTTGGGCCTTTTTTCATCTGTTGAATCTATTGGACTCGTGAGTTTGCGTTTCTTTTGTTCCAACTCTTCTGGTAAATTAAGATGCTGAAGCAGTTTTTTAGATAAATCATCTGCCAGATATTCAGAAATGATTCCATGTGCATATTTCATATATTCTAAAAAAGAGTTGTTTTATGTGCCAAAAAATATACATTTTTTTCAAAAACATACATTTTTTATTGAAAGATTACCTGATTCTGTACCACCTTCATATTTGCTACTTTTAACATAATTAGCACTAACAGCACCTTGTGAAACGTGAATACCCTTCTGCTTCACAATTTCAGCAACTTTTTTTACCTTTTTTCGTAACCAGTTTAATGTCTTCTCATCGTTATACTTAAAAGCTTGTAAAGATTCATCTCCTTTTCTGTCAGCCACTAAGGATAATTTCAAATTTTGACATTTTACAAGTCTTGTCATCTCTGGATAGTCTTCGTCACGCAGACATTGTTCTAGTGGCATGACTTGTTGAGACTAAAGGAAAAGTAAAAATAAAGAAATAGGATTGTAAAATAGAATTTGAATGATTTACGTACTTTTCTTAAATAAGGAAGAACTAAGAAAATAGGATCTATGGGTGTCGATAGATGCATTTTTCCATCGGATCTGACATTCTCATCGATAAACCAAGATCTTTTATTTTCATCAAAGGTCATGACTTCTTGAATGCTTTGATCTCCTGGACTGAAAACGAACATAGCAGCTTGATTTGTAGCCGGATGCCGTAATTTCACCATGTCTGGATGAACACCTTCGGTACTTTCAAGACTTTCTCCTGTATGGCAGTAAATTTGATAATTTGAAAATGAAGATTTTTGATTTTTACTTAGGAAAAAAGTACAGCAACGTTATAATTTAGAACTCTGAAGGAAAAAAAAGGAAGTTACCTTTCATTAGGAAAACCCATGTGTTGGAGTTGGTCTGGGATGCCGATTTAACGAATTTTTTTGGGAGATGCCTTGACGCGCGGCATTTTCGCGGCTTATGCGGTATACTTATTCTAACCTGCAAAAAATCGATGGCCCGAATGGCCGCACCGTTGTAGTTCCACTGAACTATATCTATATGCAGAAGCTTGAAAAAAAAAGAAGGCAGGGCTATAAGGAGAAGAGGGAAAAAGTAAATAAGAAATAAATGAATGAATGGCAAATGGGATCGGCTTGCTTTGTTTTCTCTCTCTTCAGTCTTCAGCTCGATGATAAGAGGCTCGCAATTAAAGCCAGTCGGTGGCGATAATTTTTTAATTTAAGCACATCTTGGTAGTTTTGGGAGGAGTTAATTAATTTGCGTTCCCCATGGGCTTATTGCCTTCTACTGAGGGAGCATTTCGCTGGCCAATAGTACAGATTATGCGGATTCGCGACTCGCGACTCGCCAACTGAAGCGCACACTGTACTCTTATACTGTAGCACCTGACGCTTGGTGTGCCTCGACTCGGCTATTGTATAGCAATGCATATATATGTACGTAATTTTTTTTCAATACGAACGCAAGCTTCTCATTTTTTAGTTTTCTTTCAACTATTGGTCAATAAATGATTTAGGGACAGAAGAGATTGTAAAAGCAGTTTATCAAACATATATATATATTTTTTTTATTAAACACAGAATCACAGAGCAAACTGGACAATCGGAGGGGTGGGAGATGTTACTTTACGCGTTCTCTCACTTGCTCTCAATTTCATTCTCTTTCGCTCCCATCAAGTTCAATCCATTAAAATTGTGTCTCACGCGATTCATGCTGCCGCGGCTTAAGTATTACTTTATCCTTCCTTTCAAATTTCCTTATACTTCATTATGTAATTGTATATTTTTTATTTATAATAATCGTTTCATACATATGTAACTTGCCGTTCGTCCATATTTCCAGTTGTATGATTTATTATTATTACTATACAAGGTTTTAATCCATTTCCATACAAAATATCATGCGAGATAAAAAGAAACAAATGCGGGATTTGTAAAAAATGTACGAAAGTTCACAAAAGCCGCGGACGCGAGTCGCGCATTAGTATTATATATTTATCCTTCTATTTATTTTAAATATTTAGTCGTACGCGCTGCAAATTGCGAAAAGATTTATTTTATATTAGCTTTTTATTTTTATTATTTACAAATCAAGGCAATGTCGATTTCTCATCGTAATACGTTTTTTTCATAATACGAGCGAATGAGCCAATTTCCACGAGAGCCCATGCACAGTGCAGTGTTTTGATAAGTGTTTTCTCTCTCTCTCTCTCTCTCATTCTCTCTATTCATGCGCATCTTAACATTATGCAGTATGGTGCATTCGACGCGCGTTGAACGTGCTCTGATAGTGCGCACTGTGGAACTCCAAATGCGTTAGATATTTCGATTAATTTTTTATAATAAGGAGTACATGTAATTGGGTGCGCGAGCACCGCTCTCAATGCAACTACTACTTCGTTAAAGAAAAAAAAATTTGCATCGATATATATGCCAAAATTGCCATTTGCGCTTGTCATTTATTTTTTACACTTTCAAGCCTAAAGAGTAAAGTCGGTGCAAAATTTCAGTAAAACAGCCATTTTTGACTTTATAAAAGAGTAAAGCAGCTTTAATTTGTTTCGCGGTAAAATATAAGAATTTTACTCTTCATAGATAATGATTTATTGATTTATTGCAAAAAAGAATTGACTAATGCATCTACTAGTTTGGAATAAAGTGAAGGTTTTCAACTTAATAAAAATTAAATTTTATTTTTAATCTGAAAAATCTTGGTTATAAAATTCTTCAATTTTACCGTAAAACATGTGTTTTTTTTTTTTATAAAGTCAGATTTTACTCTTTAGACTTTAGAGTGTAGAGATATTTTATATCAATTTTTGTACAATATCGACATTTTATAACGTTCTTTCTAATGCGATCGCCTTAGCGTGTTTAATACATTAGCCAAAAACTTCTTTTCCTCTTGTTCTTCAAATATTTTATTCACTCTTATAACGATAACGCAGTGACTGCGTATTATAAAAAAGTTTCGTCTTAATTTTTAACACTCCTTCACACATTGTTTATAAAAGAACCGTTGCGCACTTCTGATCTCTCTCTCTCTCTCACACACATACATGCACGCGCGCAATTCACACATACTTTATTTTTTCCATCTCGTATCTGTATTTTTTTAAAATATTTTTTCTTTGCAGCTTGGGCGTCGATAAATCGTTGTTACAGAGCTTCAACGACGCACCCTTACAAGCGAGATGTGCGAAGCGGAGGAGTGATTGGCATTGAATAAACATTTATAAAAATAAAGATAAATTTTATGAAGAATCGTTATAAGAAAAGTTTTTTTGCATGACCAATGCATTTGCGATGTAACGAGAGATTTCATCAAGCCAATTTCTTTATCCAAGCTTTGGAAGCTTCTTTCGACTTTTAAATACGTAGAAACAGACATACAAAGATCTTCGACGAAGCGAGACTATAGAAAATAAACGATATTCAGATTTTTATAAATTTAAATTTCATTGCGCATCGTCTTTACACTCATCGTTCCTTGTCCCGTAGTCTAATCAAATTACCACTAAAAATGACAAATTTTCAGAAATAAAGTTACATTGTTCTTTCTGTTGTTTATCTTAAAATTCTCAACGAATTAGTCCCTACTCGCATTTTCGTATCTGCAACAAGTTCTTAAGAACAAATTTTAAGAGAATTTCAAGACTAACAAAGCTAAGGATCATTTGAACATTTGTTACACAGCGCATTAAGAGTAGAAATTTAAAAGGGCCGATGTCAACGCTATTCTCTCGCTCGCACAAACTGTTTCTAAATTCAGAGAACAAATAACACTAAATTTATCTAGTCTAAATGCGACGTATGTAAGATTATCGATGCGAGGCTAGAAGCTTTTAATACTTTTTTTACTTTTTATCGTGTTTTCTGATTCTCTCACGAAATATCGTAGAAGCTCATAAAAGACTCGCAGGAGCTTTTCCTTTATTCCATTTCTTTACTTATTGCCATAAAACACTTTTGTTCGGGATAAATTCGGCCTTATAAGGTGACTTTCGAAAAAAAAGAAAAGGATTTTTATAAATTTTGTGCTTAATCGTACCTACTCCATTGCTCAAGAATTAAAAACCTGTATTGCAGTGCTTTGAAAATATTAAAAAATTAATCTACGTACTACTGTAACGAATATAAAATAAAATTTGGCAAAAACGCCGACTTTCGTAAAAGGCACATAGATTTTATTTTTAACTTTATGATTTCTTACAAAAACATTAGAAAGTCTTATATTTTGCTTTGTTAGATAAGTTAAGTAAAAAAAAGTTAGCATGTTTGTGAAAAAGCCTTAAATTATTTACAAATTTGTTTAATAATTATTAGGTGTTAGTAATCTTGGAAACAAGAAATCTCTTTAGAAAAATTACCATAAAGCTCGCTAAATAGTACTCTGGAAAGTTTAAATTTATACAATGTTTGTATCAGGTTTTTGCGAAACGCATTACACTTGATGCAAGATTACTAAACCCCTACTTTTTTTTTTAACGAGTGTCATTTATCGATCTATATTATTCTCTCTGCGCAATATTTAGAAAGCTTTTTCGATAATCACTATTATTCAATTGACAGTGTAAAAAGTCTTTCTAAAATCGAGCCAATAATCAATTTGATAAACAAAAAATAGAGGTTGTATCGTTTAAATATTAAAAAATTGTGCAGAGAAGTATCATTTGCTCTGAATCAACTTTTCAAGTCAGTCTCATTTTACACTCTGGGTTCATATTCTATGTACATAAACTACATATGATATATATAGAAATATGTTGAAGGTTAAAATTAGAAAGCCAATTTTATAAATATATTACACGTACATAATGCAACTTTCTCAAGTATAAAAGTTAATCCTATAGGTATGGTTATTAAACTATCTACCTAAAAATTTAACACTTACAAACAGTTACTTCTTATTTAACTGAATTGACATAAATTTTTCTTCCTTTCTTTTTCAAGTGCATAATAGCAAAATTTTTAATTTAGTGTTTTAAAATACTATTTATTAAATTCATTTAATTTTAACTAAATCAAATTATTTAATATACAATGAAACTATTAACTACCAAATAAATTCTGGCAGTTTAATCACTTATACTGCTAGCTGTTAATACAAATATGACATAGCAAATTAAGACCTGCAACATGCGTAGTCATTTCTGCTTGTTAAAAACTTTTCTTTTTAGATACTAATATTATTTTAAAAAACCATCTTTTTTATGTACTTTCATATCAGTAAACTTTTAATTTTGAATTTTAAATTTGATATTGTTTACAGTTGTTGATATGTTAATTAATCTTTATCTTCTTCATTAAAACTTCTACACATTGTCTTCAGGTGAAAATTTAATTTATTTATTTCTTTAATTATTTAAATAAAATATATTGCACTAATTCAATTGGCAAACATTATTTCATCATTTAGTAGTAGTATGATTATTCTGCATTTGTCTATTTCAATAAAAGTTTAAGAATCTAACAAAAAGCACACACTTAAAAACAAATAAAAAGTTAAAAAAAGGTTTTACAAAAAAAATCTTTTAAACAGAAAATTAAAGTATTATTGACGGCTATTTTTAAAATTAATTAAGTAATGATTTGTTTTTCGTTACAATATGTGTAAAAAGATTTGATAAAAAACAATGCAATTCATATAAAATATATTATGTGAATGAAGCAAACCAGCACATTTTATAGTAATAATTGTTTGAAGCAACAAATAAGTATGTGCTTACAATATAAAGCAAGCTCCTGCTTTTCTTTTATGTTACTAAAAGCATTGATAATTTTACATTTTGTATCAAGCTCTCCAACTTTAGATACACAAAGTTTTTATCATTTCATGCTCTCTTATGTTTTTCATTTAAATTTATCATCCATTCATAACAATTTGCTCAAAATTCCATTGATCATAATTTTAGTAAAAATAAAGTACTCTTTAATATTTCAGTGAAAGGGATAGCTGATTTCACTGATTTTGTATTATTATAATTTTCTTTCTTCTATTTAAACTGAACAGTAAGCAATTTTGAATTGAATAGTTCCGAAAATGACTTTATTTCTATTTTTGGAAGTTTTGTTATGCTTAATCGATTGATACGATTCGTTATTAATTATATCATTCTTACTTGCTATTATTAAAATTCTGCTTGTTAAGTTTGTCTTGCAAGTTTCGATAATTTGTCACCAGTCTATTTAATGGAGCTTTTGAATTTATACCCTACTTCTCTGGAGTCACATCGGTACTAAACACTACTTTCACCTTTTTTTTTATCAGGGTTGCGAATGTCGCACGCTTTTAACTAAAACACCACTATGGTCTAAGATTATGAAGCTTCTGAAATGTTTGTGTAATCTATAATCATGATTTATCAATTTTCGCAATTTAATTCAATTAATTATCGTTGCTTTAGTATATTTTTTAATCATCTATGAAGAAAATTATACTTTCAAATAGTAAATTATTTTTGCAATGCAATAAAAATAAAAAAATTAGAATAAGGAATGTAACGATATTCATTGTTATGTCAGATCAATTAAAAAAGTATAAAGTGATTTTACTTGTGTAGCTTTTCAAAACGTCGTGACTGTTTCAAATTACGGAAAACGATGGAGAAATCAAATAATTTTCTTCATAAATATAAAATAAACATTACCGTTCGAGTTAAATGCGAAAATCGAAATAACCTTAGACCTTGGAAAAGTTGATCACTAGGTAAAACGTGTTTTCCTCTTCCGAAAACTAGTTCGGATACATACGTTTACCATTTTTGCGCTGCAAATTCGATGAAAGGCGGATGAAGCTCAATGAGCTATTTATGACGTGGTGCTTCGTCGTCTGGTGCAGAGGGAGTAGTTTTGGGCAATTTCGTAGAGACCCACGAGAACTCTCCTGAGCATACATTGCGAATTAGTAAGACTGACCGGAGGCTGGCCAGAATTTAGGTAGGGCTAGGAGGCACCCATTGAACTTGATCCTGAATTGTGATTATTTTTCACGGAATTGGGCACTTGATTGTAAGGGTGATTGCTGTTACATAGCACAGAATAGATGTTTTCCACATTACTTAATTTCTCAAAAAATGGTATAAGATCCAAGAGTTCAGAGTCTGTCATATCGTCAAACCATGATATTACTGGTACCTAAGGTATATAATATTTATTTATGAATAAGTAATTAAATAAAGCTTTAAATAAAGCTAAAAATTATGATACAACAGTTTGAAACTATTAATTCAAACTATTTATGATGAACTTACCGCATTATCAGGATGAAATATATAACTAGCAGGACTATTATCAACTATAATAATCCGTTGCAAATCCCGACCTAACTTATTTAAATCCTTAACGTAATTGCCTCTGTGAAAAACGCATGACTCTCTGAATAATCTTGCTCGGAACACCCCCCATCTATCAAGTAAATCAGCCACTGGATCGGCATACTGAAAAAATAAGAATGAAGTCCGATAAATCATGTGTCCAAAATGTATATCACATATTTGTTTGCAACATATTCAACAGTTATGAAAATTTTGTAAAAAATGTTAGTGATGAATGAAGGCTGCAGTGGATGCATAATCAACAAGGTAAAATAATAGTGTAATCATTAAATTATACAACATATTAGAATTTGGAATATTTTCCTTTTAAGTGTCTAATCAAATAATAAAATTTCAAATGATACAATACGATTCATGATATTTTTGTTAACTAAAACTATGAGATAATAAATTACGTATAAATGAATTGATTCATTAAACCTTACCTTGGCCAAGCTTGCAGTAAACAAGACACATTCATAGAGTTCACCCATCCTTTGTAAAAACTCGTCAACATAAGGCCTCTTGAGAACATAAACCTGGTGCACCGTACCATCAATCTCCACTGGCACCACAAAGTCAGCATTGTTGATCGGCTTGAATGAACTATGCACCAAGGTTTCATCTAAATCAATCACCATGCACTTTTTGTGAATATCCTGATGCCGCACAGGTGGTAACAAAAAGCGAGGAGAGCCAGTTCCAGGTGGAGGCGAGCCACGGCCATCACCCTGGAGTGAACTGGTTTTTGAGCTTTTGGAGCTGCTACCTCGACCTCGTCCCAAACAACAAAGGAGGGAGCGCAGAAAACCACGGCTGCGTGGTTTCTTCTCGTTCTGCGTTGGATTGTTAATGTTTGTTTCATTTTCCCTTGGCAATTGTGCTGGAAATAAGAAAACGTTTACATTGTTAATATAATTAATTAATTAAATTTTTAATAGTTAAAAAACTATCAACGTCGAGACAATAGGAGAATGAGCGAATTTAATTGCTGCTTGAACGAGAAGTAAAAGAAATAAATGGAAAGAAAATTTTTTCAAGCAAACGGCTGGGCACCATATTTATGGAATACTGCGATCAAGTTGACAATTGCGGCAGTAAAATAAATTATTTTTAGACAAACATTTAACAATGTCACAAGATATAATATCCCAGTGGTGAAAACCATTAATGAAGTGGAAAAAGCTAAAAGGTTGAAGATAGAAAAAAAATGTACTAAATAGAGCTATATATACTTAAAAGCGAGTAGGAGGTGGTAAAGTACAACCTTATGGGCTTACTGGCTGCACAAATAAGGTAAAAAAGGTAAAGTCTAATACCTTGCCAAGGCTGCAGGCAAAAGGCACAGTAGTGGGTAAAAATATAGTTGAGGCAAGGAAAGTTGGAAAGAATGGGAGAGAGTGCAAGGTAAGGAGTAAAAGGTTAAAAATTGTTGTCAGTTGTAAGGAAAATGAAATAAAGGAAGAATCTAACCTGTTGGTGGAAGTGGTAATTTGGAGAGAAAAGGAGGTATTTTGGGATGCTCGATTTGCGAAAGTCTCGAGAACAGTGACAAGACTGCATTGGGCGGTGCTAGAATCTAGCGAGTTGGGTTAATTGAGGATGGCGAGCAGCAAAGAGAAAAGAGGATGCTCGTGGGACTGCAGCGAAATGGAAGTTGCAGCGCAAAAGAGCGTGGCCAGGCCAACAGAAGGATTTTCTCGTAGCTCCCGCTCTCTCTTTGGCTCGCTCGCAATGCATAGGAGGTACGTTTCGGTGGACTCAAATGGAAGCTCGCCCATCCCGAAATTGGCGCTTACCTTTTTCGTTGTTAAACTGTCCTAACTCGTCATCGCGCGACACTTGGCTGATAATGGACGATGCGTCCATTTAAACATTTGTCGGAGCTGCTCCGCGCCTCTTCCAACGGCCAAGCGGCAGAGTCGCGTAGACTTTCCTCTGGAAAAGTGCGAGTTCCGTGTGCCCCGTGTGCCGATGGCGAGGGTCCCGAGGTGGGAGTAGCGAGTGTTGCGACTCTTACGCACTTGTTCTCTGGCGATGGCGAGCGACGGAGCTAGCGTTTTAAAGTTAATCAGGCGCTCGAGCTGCTATTATCAGCAGGCCGCGGCTCCGCACTCGGGCTACCTCCGATCCGCGGATCCAAGCTCGGAGCTGGCACTCGTCGCCTCGTCGTCGCAGCAGCTCCCTTCGTAATCGTCAGCATCTCCCGGAGGGCGCGAGGGAGGGAGAGAGAGAGAGAAAGTCAGAGTCGTCTGTCGAGGCACCGTGCGCACTTCTCGTAAGCACCGCGACACGACCAACCGAGGCGCGCGCTCCACCGACCGTCGGATTTCGGACTGCTCGACGGAGCCCAGCCGCCCAAGCCCAACGCTAGCTCAACCTCTGGGGGATATGCCCGGATGCTCTCGCAGTCCCGCACTCTGCCAGTCTCGCCCCTCCACCGGCGCACGTACGCGCGCGCACACCACTCAACTGAGTCAACCTTTCCTCTATATAGCCGCTGCCCGCTTATGTTTTCCCATTTTTTCTCTTTTTTTCACTCTCGTAGTCTCATCTCGTTCCTTGCGCAGCACCCATTACTTTTCTCAAACCTACTTTTTTCTCCTTTTCCGTCAGTTTTTATCTAGAAAATCGTACTGCTGTCCCACTCAGCGCCACTTTCTCCCTCTACGAATGCGCACTTTCATTCCATACCTTTCTTTATTTTATTTACTTTATTTATTTTCCCTGCTTCCACTCATTTCTAAACGTTATCTTTAATTTTTACAAAATCACAAGCAACTGCATTTCGTCAATAGACCAGTCGGTAGACGGAAAAAGGCCAAAATCAAAACTCATCCAAATTTTTTTTATTCCGCTTAGTTTCAGCCTCCGAATTAAGCTTTTTTTACCTTTTCCATTTTTACTTTAGAGCAAAAGTGCCCAGGATATTTTTCTTCCTTATTAAATTGCCTACGAACGTACGCCCGAATGAACTTTCTAAGTGCAATGGACTTTACATTTTTTGAAAATTTAGTTTACAACAATAGTAATATATAAACGAAATTTTAGGAAGATTCGATAATAATTGTCTCTTTAATTGCAAAATGCACCACATCTACAAAAATCATTTTACGCCGGGGAAAAAAAGTCCAGATACAAACGAGTGCTTAAATTTTAATATTCATTCGAAAAATATTGAAAATTTTCATTTTTGGTCATTTTAGAGGGTTTTCTACGCAGTTACCTCTTTCTAAATATTATACATATTCATGTATAAAAGCATATAAATCGATATTTTGCCAGATATTTTTATAAGGCAAAAACGCGAATGAAAAGAACTTAAAAAGTACTATCATTTAAAAAAAAAAGATTCGGATCGATTCAATAGATTTTTGGAAATTGATAAAAACACGTGACAATAGAATGCTGGGGAGCCGCGCGACTCTCTCTCTCTCTTGCGAAACGTTGCCTGTCTCTTTCACTCGCACAGCTACTTCTTGCGCGCATCTTTTAAAGTCGCCCGCACTATTTTTTTTACTTGCGGCGATTATTATAAAGAATGTATAACTTATTGTTTAATCGTATATCAGGTAATGTTATTGCATAGTATCAAAAGATTACCAGAAACATGTTTTTATCGATTTCTCAACGTGTATTGACCTAATCGGAACAATTTTTTTTAAATGATAGCACTTTTCAAGCATTTTTTAATCGTGTCTTTTTTGTTTTTAGAATCTGCCAAAACATGGATTTATATGCTTTTATACGCAATTTAGAAAAAACTAACTGCGTATAAAACTCTCTAAAATGATCAAAAATTAAAATTTTGAAAAATTTCCGAATGAATATTAAAATTCAAGAACTCCTTTGTATGTGGATTTTTTTCCCGACGCAAAATGATTTTTGTAGATGTGGTGCATTTTGCAATTAAAAATAAAGTAGAAACGTAGACGTTAATTGCATAAACAATTATTATCGAATCTTCCTATAATTTTTTTTTAGATATTGCTATTGTTGTGAACTAAATTTTCTAAGAATGTCCTTTCATAAATTATTTTTTTTAATTATTTAATTGAGAAGAAAATGACATTTTTCATCTTTTGCGGCGATTTGTAAATTAACAAAGTTCATTCGGGCGTACTTTTGTATAGGCAATTTAACGACGAACAAAATTGCCCTGGGCACTTTTGCTCTAAAGTGATTTTAAAACTATGAAAAAAGGGAAAAACTAAAAAAAGTGCCGAAAATGCTAACAAATCGTTAAATAATAAATTTAGCACACCTTTTGGTGACTGCGGATAATTGGAACCATAATTAGGAGGCTGAAACGAAACGGAATAAAAAAATCTCGCCTACATGTCATTTTGCTCTCTCCAAATGTCTACCGACTGGACTACAAAGGATGAAGCTTTCATTTTTATTTATGAAACTTCCTTCACTTTAAATAGACGCGTGTAATTATGCTTTTTATCGCTAAATTATCGATCAAATTGAATATTGACTTAGTTATTTTGCACGCGCATTCGCAATTTAATGAGACTGAAGAACAAGGGACTTTAAAAATAACTTAAAAAAAACTTTTAATTAATTATTCATACAAAAAATCATGAATTGTTGTGAGAATAAAATATCGATAGCATTTTATTACAATAATTATTTATTATCACATTTTTGTATCGATAAAATTATAAACGTAAAAATAGTTAATTCATAATATATATTTGAAATGATAGATTATTCTAAGAGACAACCCTTGAGAAGAATCAATATTTTCTTACAGCTTTTTAAATTTCTCTCTTTCTTTAATCAACATATTGTCACACTTTCGTATTTACAATTTGTGCGATAATACTATTAACGTTTAAAGTGTCTAAAATGAGAAGTTCACTTTTATTTCGTTCCTAAGAACTCACAGAACTGGCTTATTCACTTGAACGATACACCTTCGTACAAAATTTTCTTTCATTGAAATATCAGTAGAGTAACCAATTCTTTTCCTGCCCATCATTTGTTTTTATTCATTGAACGGCGTGACACACGGCCACAGGACAATCCAATAATAAAAATAATGCCAATTGCGGTAAAGGCAAGTATCAAAAAATACCGTTTGGCTGGTGATCGATTCACAGAATCATAGAGTTCCTCAATCGTTTTTGGAGCAGATAACTGAAATACAAATGAACGTTAAATAACATTTGAGACTTTTTCATTAACTTGCATTAATTTACGTTTATTCAAGTAAAACAACATTACCTTGTCAGCATTTTTAAACATTTCCATTCTAGTGGTTAACATTTTATAACAATCTGGTTGTAATGATTTATTTTCATCTTCCAAAACATTTTGCAGACACTTGATATCTGAAATAAAGAAAATTTTTTTTTAAAGTAGTTATCGATTATTAAATAAAAGAAATGAAAAGATTTTCTTACGTCTTCCAGCTCCTTGTGATACCATGCCACAATATTTGCTGACATCAATGGCACAAGCCTTTTGCAGTAGTGGATCAACATTGATATCAGCCTTGGCTTCCTCAATCATTTCTGCCACTTGTATCCGACAGGCTTCTTTCATTTCTTTATTGTCTGCAGTAAATTGGTTTTTCAAACATTCTTCCACCTTACCTGGGGAATCATTTTCATCTGCTTTGCATAATTTATCAATCTATGGGCACATCGATTAATCGTTTAACTAATTTTATTAATTTTATAATTATTAATTATACTAAAAAATTCATTTAACTTTCTTAAAAGAAATGCATAATTTAATAATATTACCTCATCGGCGCACATTGTGGCTATCAATGGATTGAGATGATAATTTAAAGCCGCTTCTCTTAATATATTTTCCATTTGACGTTCGCACTTAATGGTAAGTTTTGATTCTTTAAATTTAATTTTTAAACATCCTATAACTGCGCCCTCTAGTTCTCTACTAGCAGGCTGGCTTTGCACAAGCTTAATAAAAGTAACCAAAATTTTTATACATGTTTTCTACAAAACTATTAAATATTTTTAAATATACTTACATGTTTGCAATGTCTATAGATATCCAGCATACATGATGTCTGTAAAGCTACATTAAATCTGTAGTCTGTATTCTGTTCAGCCATTCTGTTTATAACAAAAGTTCTGCATTTATCGTCAAATATAGATTCATCTTTATATCGTTTTAAGCAATCCAGAGCCATAGAGCGGTCCACATCGTGGCAGAATTGTTTAACCATAGTGTGACAAGAATTTAAAAGAGCAAAATCAATAGAGCTATCTTGAAATTCTTGTTTTCTTACTTTAAACAATTGTGAATGACAATTTTCACCTAAATTTGGTTTATTTGATGCTAAACATTCAAGTACCTAAAAAAATTTGAAATTAACAAAATACACTATTCATAGCAATATTTCTATTGTCTTGGATACGCACCTGAGAGTTTCCAGGTTCGACAGAACCACAGAATTGTTTAATTTCGTCAGAACATAATTTTTGTAATTTTGGATCAAATTTTATGTTTTCTCTTTGCTGATATAGTTGGGCTTTCAATTGCTGGCGACATTCTTTTGAAATTTTGTGCTGAGAATCTTGTACAACATCTTTCTGTACTATGTCACTGAGACAACTGATCACTTCTGATTTTGTTTTCGCTCTTCAATCAAAAGGATAAATAATTTGACAATTATTATAAATTCAATGAAACAAGTTTAAAATGTTTGCTTACTGTTTACACCATCTTGCAACCATTGGTCTACAGGCTTCCTTGAATTTAAAAGTAAAACGGTAATTCTTAAGTGATATTAATTGGAAATGTTCAATCACAGCTTTACATTTGCTGTCAGTACGGGAATCTAAGTCATTCTTGTGTTCAATAAGGCATTCCATCATGTCTCCCTCATCTTTAGTATTCAAGACATCCTGTTATTCATTATTAGCCACATATTAATCAAGTAAAAATTTAATGAATATTTATTTGATCAATTTTTTTAATATGATTACCTCACAATGTTTCTCCATAATATGTCGACAAGCTGTTGTAATAATTGGATTCAATTCAACGCGTTCGGCCTGTTCTTCAGTAAAATTTGCTACAGCAATTTTACAATTTTGATTTAAACTAAAAAAGAAAAGTTTATGTAAAAATAAGATTTTTTTTCTATCTGCACATATTACATACCTTTCTAATTTATCTTGCAAGCACAGAATTTCTTCTCCTTTGGCAGTTTTATCAAAACAAAAAGATGCCAAATCATCTAAGCAAATTTCTTCAATTTCAGGCTGTAAATCAACATTAATAGCTCGTTGTCTCATTATTCTTCTTATTTCATCTAAACATTCTTTTTTTAACTGCAAGAGTAAATTATTATTTATTTTTAATTTATATTGCAAAAGAAAAGGAAATATAAATCTTTTAATATAAATATTTACCGTCATATTAGTTTCTGGATGAAATGCATATCTGTATAAACAAGGAAGAACTAATGGACCTCTTTCTGCATCCATTTGGGTACCGTCAGAATGCCAAGCATCCTTGGCATGGCAAAAATGTACTGCATCTGCCTTGCATGCCTTGTACAGTTGAGGATCTAATTTGTAATCTCTGGCTATGAAGTACTCAATTTGAACAAGAGCTGCTTCACAAGATACAGTCATTCGATCAGTTCCCAATTTATCCATTAAGCAGGATATTATTCTTGCATTTCCACCTTCAACCTAGATAAGATTTGGCTTTTTATAATACGTATAAAAACTATTAATCTGCCGCAAACTTACATCTTTGCAGGCCACTTCTACAACGGATTGACAAGCTTTACGCAAAACTGGATCTATTCTCCAATCTTCACCAGCATCAGTTTCTTTGATTAAATCTTCCAACTATAAAAATAGAAAAGTAAAAGATAAAGGTGTAAGACAAATAAAGATAATACCTATAAACTTTTTATCTAAAAAAACTCACAGCTCTTTGGCAGACAGCTGAAACTCTTGCTTTTCTTCTGCGAACTTGGGTATTTTTCATTAAACAATGAATTGTAGCACCACCTACTTCCATATTGGTACAAAATTTTTCAATGTCATTTGCACAATTGTTGACTATTTCTGGTGAAAGTCTGTAGTCCTCCATTAATATTTTTCTGTGGTCTAACATTTCAGCTTTACACTCTGATGCTACTTTGCTGCCGTTTTTAACAGCTGACTCTAAGCAGAGTAATATTTGAGCAAGCCTAATATCTTTATCGTCCGATACATTTCTACGACATCTGTACAGTTTTATGTCTTCTTTACAAGCTCTCACTAAACCTTTACTAACTCTGTAATCAGAAGCGATTAACTTTTCCCTTCTTACTAGCTGCTCTTGACAAGCTCTTGTCATTAGAGGGTCCAATTTGTGTTGCATTAAACACTTATAAACTTGGCCACTGCCTGGTCGTATATTAGGGCAAAATCTTATATGATCCTGCAGACACGCAAGATATAACTGCCTATCTAACTTGATATTATCAGCCTGCATTACGGTAACTTGTAGAATTTGCTTCCTGCATCCGACTTCTAGTTTGTTAATATATTGCTGCAAGCAGGCTAACGTTTGTCCTTGCAAAATATCTTTATAAGGCTGAATCCTACCACACTGGAACTTTTCCACGTCGTTTTGACAAGCAGGCACAAAAGAAGCATCGATAATTTTGAAGTTGTTTATTATCCATTCTAGGCGTTGAATGAAATCCGAACATTGTAAATTACTTATTTTATCTCTTTTTTTGACTAAGCACATTAAATAGGAATCCGGGGGTACTGGTGACGCTGGACAATTGAGAAGTTCTATCGCTTGATTGCATTCTTCTTTTGTGATTTTTTTTACATTTTCATTGGCTGTGACGTCTTTTATATAATTGTAAATTAAATGCTGACATTTATCGTCGATGGTAGCTACTTCGTTTGGCTAAAATGAATAAAAGAATCAGTGGAGTTTTAAAGGAATAATGGTTAGGAAGCGCAACTCACCTTGAAGGTTTGAATACACTCCAAGTAATAGAGATCTTCCACCTCCTTATCTAGTGCTCCACAGAGAAGTCGTAGTTTCATTTGACAGCTGGCAGGTTGTATTTTGTCAAAGAGACTAAAGTCTGGTCTGGAAGGAGTTCTTTTCCTGCGAACAATTCGGTTGTCCTCGTGTTGCTCGTCGTTGTGCGGCTGGGACTGAGTTGCCAGCCACCTGACAACGGGTACCTGCTCAGCCTCGACGTACAGAATGTCCTTGCCGTCGGAGACGTAGGAGCCGGCGACGAAGCCCATCGCGGCCAAGCAGCAGAGCGGCATCAGGGTGCGCAACATTTTCGCCGTCCCGCTTGTCGGTTTACGATTCACTAAAAGCCTCCCCTCTCGAGATCGCTTATCGCACTAACCTAGGCAAAGTAGCGACGGTCCAGTGACTCCGATCGGGAGCCTCCGATTACTAGTTTGCATGGTACAACAGCGCAAATTTTATCGAGTTGCTTACTTATTTAATCATCAAGTTGCTTAGTCGCTCTCGTAAAGACTCTTGTAAGCTGCTGCAGCTGCTGCTGCGCACCGACGCGCGTCTGCTCGCTCTCTCGAAACGGTTGAGCAGCCTGCTGCTAGCTCATCGTACATTCGCACTGGCGTCGCTAACTGCCAATTGTCAAACGACTATTTATTTCCGCCTTGCGGCCTTTATGCAGCAGCTCAATTTAAGAAGTTTCTGCAACGACCGACCGAGTCCTTCGTCGCCCGTGCGTCGCACGTTGGCAGCAACTTTGCGTAGATGGCGTCTTCTGCGCTCATCTTTTTCACTCGAATAAAAGCGATCAATTTTGATATAAGGAAAGCTTCTCGAAAGAGGCAAAGAGACGAGGAAATGCGGAAAATGCGTTGTGCGATGGAAGCGTTGCAGCGCGCTCGGCGGCGGAAAGGAGGACGCGTAAGTGGGTATAACGGGATAAAAGGGGCGTTTTATGCGCTACATTCCGTTGGAGCGTGCGCAGCCTTTTCCTGCGAGATTTTTCCAACGAATGCTCGATAAGAGGAAAGCGAGCGCCATGGCCCGGACGGTGGCTCAAGGTGCCGGGCATCCGACGCTCGGGAGTCGCTGGAACGAAGGATCGGGGTCGCGGTGTGGAGATGGTGGCTTGCGGTTAATCGCGCTGCTCACTGGCCACCGCAGTCCTAAGTGCCGTGGCTGCCGAAAAGGCGAGAGCCGTCACCGTTAGCGCAGCGCCCAACTCCGGCGGCCCGGAATTTGGAGGAAAAGGAAAAAGGCGCACCGGTGGCCGAGAAGGCAGGAACCGAGCGTACTAGTTCCGTCCCTGTCGGCGGTGTTTACGTAACGTCGGCGACGAGGCGCGGGAGGGGAGGCTGCGAGCGATAAGCCGCGACGCGACGCGATGAATCGCCGAGGAGTGGGTGAATTGGGAGTGGGCTGGTCGCCCATTTTCTCTAGTCTCGTCGTCCCGTCCCTTATCTACTGGGCCTGCGGCTCTCGAAGGCGGCCACCCCGCGGCCCTGGCGGCAGGAAGACGCGCCGCGTGTGCCGCCTGAGCCGAACGGCCGAATCTCGACGGCAGAGCGGCGGAGAGGCGCAGCCGAGGTGGGGATGGAGCGCCGTGGAGAGCGTGAGCTCCTTACAGTGCATTGGCTTCTGCCCCCTTACAGCCAGCTCGGCCGTCACACCCCGTGGCTGGCGCAGAGGCTCTAGAAAGCGCCTCGCCGCGCGCGGCGCAGCAAAAATTTGGCCGAGCGCGAAGCTCCGCTTTTGATGGAGGTAGCGGCCAACGGGAAACACCTGTTGGCCGCTGGCCGCTATCCATGAATGGGCGCAGAGTCGATAGCGAGCGCCGACGGTCCCTTTCTCTGGCGCTGGAAAAAGTGAAAAGCGAGCCGAGGTGCGCGCGGTTCGGCCGTCGGGGTCGTTGAACGAGCTCGGGGGTACGGCGTGCAGCCGCTGTACACGCGCGTCTCGTTGCCGGGCCGCTCGCATCGACCCTGCAGCCGCGTCGCGGCTTCTCTCTTTTTCCACGCACCCGTTTTCTTCCTTTCTCTTCTGCGCTCGTCCCTCCCTTCTCCCCCGCCGGCGCGCTCCTCGAGCGCCGGCTTTCAGCGCCTCCCTTTTGCTTGGCCTTCTCGGCGGCTTCGGAGGGATGGAGCCACGGAGGAGCGAGGCGAGGGCCGAGGCCCGTCGGAAGTGGCTGTAACGGTAAGACTCTGGCTTTTCCGAGCATTTCGTAACGGCGAGCCAACGGCGAGCGCACCGCGACGTCGGGAGGGGGCTTGGTAAAGTCTGGCGACACTCGACTGCGGGCTCGTAAGCGCGCAGGGGCTAACGCGGAGGAGCGTCGCCGACGAAAGACGGAACAATGGCGACGCGCCGTGGGTTCGTTGAACCCTCGAGACGCCGAACGCCGCCGCTCCCACATGTTTCGCCTCGACTCGCGAGCCGCTATGCAGCCGCGCACGGCAGCGAGTCTCGAGAGAGAGCCCCTTTCTCTCTCGGCCACTCTCGACCGGCAAAACGGGGTTGCTCCGCGGTCCCGCTAGCTGCTCGCCGCTCCGCTCGACCGGCGCGGCCTGGAGCGCGCCTGCAGCCCCTCGGATTTCCGTGCACGAAGGCTCGAGCGCCGCAGGTGCTCCCCTCTGCTCCCCTCCTTTTGAGGCAATCAAAGTCCGCCGGGGAAATCCATTTGCTTGCTCATTGAGGAAGCCCGAGCGGGAGGCGAAGAAAAAACGGAGAGCGCGCCAGTGCACAGGTAGCTATATACCGGTTCTCGGCGCACGTGCGCAGCAGCGAGCGCAGGGGCTCAGGTCCTTCCGTTTGCCGAGGGAGGGAATCGCGAGGCGCTCCACAACCTGTTGCAACCCTCGGTCGGCAAATTAGCGGGCCGCGCCTCTCCGCTCCCTTGGCACAACGAGGAAGCGTCGAGGCGCGCAATCCGTCAGCTCGGATTCGCAGCAGTCGCTTTGCATCAATTGCTCTGCTCGCTCGCAAGCCTTCCACTCGGCTCGCTCGTCTTTCAAACGCCGTGCTAATTAAGAAAAGGCTGGAGACTAGTGATCCGCTGCGAGGCAGGCTATTGGCGTCACCAAAGCCGATTACGGAAGTTTACAAACTGAGAAGGAGAAGGAGAGAAGGGGGGAAGGGGAGAAAGAGAGAAAGAGGGCTCAGGTATATATATAGAAGGAGCAATAATGGAAGGTCTCGCGAGCTGCGGCCCGACTCGAGCGAGAAGAATAGGGAAAAGAGCAGCGAGGAGGAGTCGCTCAGGGGTTCGAGACTTTAAGTGCGACTTAATGGCTGTGGAGAAAGAAAGAAAAGGGGGAACGAAAGCGAGGGAGGGGGAAACGAAACGCCGACGCGCCGAAGCCTACTCTTGTTCTTTACATTGAGGCCACGTAGAGAGAAGCGGAAGAATGCTATGACGCCTGAATATGGACAGTTGACTTTTCCGTTTTGCCCCTTTTCCCCTTTTCCCTGCCTCCCAATCAATTTGAACGCAGTGTTTTCAGCCAATACTTTAATAGCGAAAACAAAGAAATGGCTACCTGTTGCTTCGAGCCGTGAACCTGCTCCCCAAGAGAGCAACGTGGCCGGCCTAATGGCCAACACCGGCTGTGGGGTACGACTCCTTTAAGCTCCCTCTTGTCGTCCTTTTTTTCTTCCCTCGGCTGGAGGGAACAAAGAATCTGTTGAAGCCGCTTTAGCCATTTATTACGGGCGTAAGCCCATTTTTTATCTTTGCCTGCTCCATTGCTCTTTAATGTTAAAAACGGAGAATCTGAGAAAGAAATAAGAGGCCGAAAAAGGCAAGCGCGGAGAAGACGCTCTTAGTAGGTCAGCAGCTCCCCCAACCCACGCGATGCTGCAACCGCGGCTCCGCGGCGCACACGAGCGCGTGGGCGACCGACCGGGCGCACGCAATAGTCGAGAGAAATCCTCAAGTTCAATTAGAAAGAATTTCGTTTAAGCTTGCCTATCTTTCTAATTTACGGGAGTTCGGTCATTGATCGCTTTGACGTAGCAGCTCGAAGAGCTGATCAACTTGTTTTTACTGGGTTAGAAGGAGAGAAAATTGCAGCAAAGCCGACTACACCATTGCCAAATAAAAATCTTACTAGAGTGGACAAGGCTTTTGCCTTTGGAGAACGTGAGTTTTGACTGGAAGACTTTGTGGGAAAATGGGTAAAAAGGAAGGAGAAAAAAGCGCGGCAGAGTGGTCTGCGACAGCAGCGGCGAGCGACGTGGTCTGAGGCAAGGTCGTTGTCCTTGGGGGATCAACGACCCCTCGAGAGGGATGTCTCGGTGTGCGCGCCGACGTCGAGTCGCCGGCGCTCTCCCTCGGTCGCGCCGAGCAGCGGGGGAGGAGGAAAGCTCGCGCCGCGTCTGCTCGGAGCTTGCGTCGGGGGCGGCTACAGCGTGTGCGCGTGCGGCCTATCCGCTTCCCGGGAAGATGTAACGCTGGGCGCGAGGCACGCAGCGTTGGCTAAAAAACCACCTGTCGGAGCAGCGCCGCCGAAAGCTCGGCGAAAGCTGGCCCGCGGCTTATTTTGGGCGGTGCGCAGGATGTTCGAAATTAGCTCGAGCTTTGGAAGATTGCGCCGGAGCTCCACCCTCGATCCGCCGGCGAGGTATTTTCGATAGGCGCGGCCGACTCGTAGCAGGAGCACCGCGGCAACTATTTTCGAGGCGTCGCGGCGATGCACGCAGGAAAGCTGTCGTCCACTCGAGCAGTGGCGCGCGACGGCGGGCTCGCTATCGAGGTTGGGGGCAATGTCCTTGGCTCTGTCTCTCTCGCGCGCGCGCTTCTTTCCACCCTCTTTATTCGCTTGGGGCTGCCGTTACTCGCGCCTCTCCCTCTCTCTCTCTGAGCGCCGCCGCTTACGGTTATAGGGCAGCGCCTCTACACGAACGTCGTCGTACAGTCCGACTTGTTTTTTATTCAGAGCGCCTCCTATAGCACCGGCGAGAGCGAGTAACGGCCGACCCGCACCCTTTACAACTGCCCTTTACCGGCAATAATCTCAATGCTGCATTGCGTCGCTTCTCTATTCCCTTTCTTATGGAGCGCGGGCAGGAGGGTTGAAAAAAGTGAGGCGAGGTCAAGAACCCAGCTAGTGATACGTGCAGTTAGCCGCTCTCTAGGCTAGAGCAGACGCTTGCGCGTTCCCTTGTCCTCCCTATCCTCCGCAGCTTACCACCACCACTCCGCCTCTTCCTGCTAACTATGGAGTGCCGCTCGGCTCTCGGGGGGGAAGAGGCGAGAGGCGAGAGGCGAGAGGCGAGAGGCGAGAGGCGAGAGGCGAGAGGCGAGAAGAGAAACGAGGAGCGAGCGGCAAGTGCAGCCAAGTGGCGAGCGCCGAGCGAGCAACAGAGATGACGCGTGTCTGTTATACCTGAGCTACGAGGAGCCAGCCGAGTGCTATAGAAAAATGAGCGCCCGCAGAGGCAAAGATAAAGGTGTAAAGAAAGGGAGAGGCGAGATAATGCACTTGTCTCGGACAGCTTCCAAAATTTTTCCAATTGTTTACTTGAATTTTCACTTTTGTTGATCACGCCGCTCCGGGGCAAGCTCTAGCACACAACTGAATACGAGCACTCGTGGCGGCGCGACACCGTGAAAAAGTCCACGAGTGCCTCACACTCAGCCGGAGAGCAAAAGAGAAGAGGGAAGCCGCTTCGAGGGTAGAGATGAAAAGATTCTTATCTTAGATCTCGGATGAGATAACACGAGCCAACATTATTTATTCATTTATTGAGATTCGACGGACGAGTAACTCCTGTGCAATAACAAGTTTTTTATGTAAAATTCGAGGCGGAAAGACAGAAGGAAAAAATGTATAGCAGGATTCCTCCTCGAAAAAGGGGTTGCCGCAGGTGCAGGCTCAAGGAACGAAGGGGAGTAGCTAGCGTGAGAAAGCGAGTCTCGATTTCTTCTCCTTGGGACTTTTTTTACGAGCGCTGGTGGGGGAGGCGAAGCGAAGGGTGAGTTAGCCCCGCGAGAGCTCTCGGAAGAATACGAGAAAAGGCAGAAGAATGCAAGGAAATACAAAGAAGGCGAGGAAAGCTGCCGGGTGGATGGTTAATTAAGATTTTTTGAAGAAAGCAAACTTTCGAAAAGTAATTTATTTTGAAAATACTTTTAAGCGACCGAGGGGCTGGCTGCGTCGGGGCGAAGGAGCGCACGAAGGAGAAGCAGAAAAAAGCCGATAAAAAGCTAGGCGTCCTTCCCCCGCTTCCGCGCGGGAGAGAAGCAAGTTTCGACGCGTCGACTCAAGGGAGTTTGGTTTGCTCTTTCTTTCACCGGCGCAGCTTACACATTCTCCCTCGACGATGACGCGCCCGCGCCGGTCGACTGTACCGCATATAACGTTTACGTCTCGCGCGGACCATTTTCAACCAATCGTTTCGCGCAGATTCCTAATAGAAAAAGCAGGCGAGCACGCAGCAAAAGCTTATTGGCAAGCAAGGCCATCCTTCATTGGAAAGTTCTATCAGCCTTGTGACTCTCCGATCGAAGCGCACCCTTGCCCATTGCTTGCGCTAGGTGACGAGCTGGAACGCGATGACGGGTGCATCGACGAAAGTTAATGCGTACAAGGTTAGAAAGTCAGTCGCGATGGTCGGCAGCATCTTGCTGGCCAAGCGTTTACTTGTGCAAGCTTTTGGCCGTCTAAGGAATAACTGAGCAGAAAAGTAAAAAAGGCCGAAAGAAAGGTGCGATTGGATGATAAAGCGATGGGGAAAAGCAAGGTACATCGCGGGGCCTGAGGAGGCTAGAGGTTGTTGGCGTCGTTCGTTTGAATTTCGCAATGCTCGCTGTGGTAGGCGCGCCTGTATGAGTGCAAAGGCGCGTGGGGGAAGCGGCGAGCGGGCGAACAGGGGCGGGAGAGGGATAATACTCGGCGTGGTGGTGCGGCTAGAAGAGCGGATAAGGCGCCATAGAGAAAGAGACTAAGAGAGGAGAGGCAGAGGGAGCGGCAGGGGGAGGGCGAGGGGAGAGTGGGAGGGAGCGGGAGAGGTTCGCAGGAGGTTCGTTGCTACGCGCGCCGAGCCAACTAGCCGAGCGCAACAGACTGAATGGCTGGGGACGGAAACAGGAGACGCGCGCGCTAGAGGCTTTTCATCGAGTTTCAGCCCCGAGTCCATCGGACAGTCTTTGGCGCGATAAAGGCAGAAGATGGGAGGCTGGAGGAGGGGTGAGGTACCCGACGTGCGGGGGAGGTGAGGCGAGGCGCGATTCCGACAATCCGAGCGCGCCGCGACGAAGCGGCGACTCTCGAGTCGAAACTCGACGATATCGCGGCCCGCGGGCACTCGGCACTGGCTCGGGGCGTAGGCGAGCTTCGGTAGCTCGGCCGCGCGGTGGCGCAGTGCCTCATAACCTGTACTCGCGAGTCGCGAGGACTCGTCCACTGATCCGCTCCCTCGATCGCGCGCGCGCCTCCGCAGCCAAAAGAGTTGGCAGCCGATGTGCTTGGAGCTGGTCTATTCGGAAGCCGCGCACGCTGCCGCCGGCAGTGCCCTGCAGTTCACCGGCAATTTTGAAATTGGCCTGGCCCAGGGGATAAACGCGCCCTCTCTGCCAGCGCAAAATCCTCGGAGCTCTGCCGGGGAGAGGGAGAGCCGAGCTGGCGAGAGGGAGTGAGGGGGAGTGAGCGCGAGAGAGCCACCGGGGGAATGAGAGGGAGCGAGAGGGAGAGGCAGAGAGGAGTCGTCCAACTTTGCTGACATGGCGTCCTAGCTGCGCACGGCCGAGCCGCGCGCACCGACGCACAGTGGAACGAGGGCGCATCCTCCTCCAAGACGACGAGCTACGAGCGCCAACTGTAGCATGTCCAGGTAGGCCAACTTCCTTTTGCTACTTTCTTCTCCCTTTATTTCTGCCTGTACGATTGAGCAGTCTGCCCGGAGGAAACGAGGGGAGGTGGGAGGATCAAGCGAGAGACCGAGGGTAATGGAGGATTGGAAAGTTTTGCGTAGAAAGCCCCCTGTGCCGATGGCTGGGCCTGCTGCAGCGATCACGAGGCAGGCCTATCACCAAACTTTGTCACGAATTTTTAAAGCCCCACCTAATTGACTTGCATCAAGCATTCTGCGAGGCTTGCAATCTTACTAAATTACAAATCAAGCACAACAGATTGTACATTACTTCATACATCTTCTTTTGCCTTTCTGCCGCGTCTTCTAAAGAATTCCGACCATGTCGCTTCATTCAGTGATTCAAAGCAACTTTCAACTTGCGACCATTCGTTCTAAAACAACAATTGCAAACAGATATACTTATTAGGTTTATTCATGAATATTTGCGTAATCTCCTCCGAGTACTAACAGCTCCCTTCAGAAAAAGCCAGTAAATAAGAGTAAGTGCGCGAAAGGAAACAAATGCTTAAATTTAAGCTTTACTTTCGATTGAACATGGGTACCATATCAAAAGCTCAAAGCTTGTACAAACATGTATATAAGTAGGCATAAAGCACTAGTGAAGGTGGCGCGCTGAGCGGACACTGCACGTGTCGGTACACCAGTGTTTGTGACTGTATGTGTATCGAACTTGTTCGCGAATGGCTGCTCAATGGAGAGTGTAATAACACCTATACTAATTTGATTTTTAGCCCGTAAGCGTCGCAAATCTTCTCTTAGAGTTTCATAATTAATCTAGCCAAATTGTTGCCTAAACGCACTGCGAGAGCTTGCTTCATTTTTAGCAGCTTTTTCTAAATTAGTTCCATCAAATAAAAAAGCACTAACACCTATGTCGATTTACTTGAACTTTTTTAGCCAGTAAACTTGAGATACGGGGAAATGGAAAAAACCTACTCTCTATCCGTCCTCTCCTCTGGATTTTTTAACTTTTCATTCACGAGTACACGTAATTGCCTAACGCACTTAACCCACACCTTTTACCTTTAACAAAGTGTTTGATAACAAGTTAGAATTAGCTCAAATTGTTTTCACTTTTCTCGATTATTTTAACGGAACACCAATCGCTATTCGTTTCGCCGTTCTCTTTCTTTACCACGTGTCCACCACGTGGATTTTCTTAATCAACTTTTTTTTTATAATTTCCGTCCACTAATTAATAGATTTACTTTGATTGATAATGTATGAAAGCTTATTAGAAAAGCGTCTTTTTCAAATTAAGAATTACTTTTTTACTTTGAGCAGGATTTATTTGAATGGTGGAAAAGTGAAAGACAAGGTCGTTGCTCTTATAGACAGTCACCCTAGTGGATCGATTTTTCCCTTCTTGTTTAAGCGCATAATACTAATGAGTAAGGGGTTACTTGATAGCAAAACCTTGGTAAATTACAGTTTGATATGCGATTAAAATGGCAGTGGGCAAAAGAAAAAAAGCATACAGATGAGTGGCTCAGAATGGAGAAAAGAAGAAAATTCACGGTAAAACGATTGGAGTGACATTTCACTATACATGAATCGAGTGATTCGTTTTGACTGTAAAGTTGATGTACCTACTTTTTACTCTACTATTAAAAGTAATAGAATTAATTTTCAGTGGAGCTGATTTATTTTATAAATAAGTAAATGGTGGGGAATAGTTTATATGGATATAGTGAACGGTTTTGCTTTGCAGTCAAGTTGTCCCGCAGGCTGGCACAGCTCGCGTACCTATACGAGAGGGTTGCGTAAATCGACGCTTCCCCTCTCGGAGACCGCTACGGCTACACAGTGCTGCCACGCATTAGCCTATAGTCTAGTAGTATCTAAATCTCAACTTTACACGCATTTCTCCTTCCATTGGCTTCTTCTTTCGAGGCAGTAGCAAACTTTATCTGGATGATTTTTCAAACGAGTTTCGACGTATAATATCTAGGAATTCCTTCCCGAGGGTACGTACAATCTTATCTCGCTATTTACGGACATTTCACCTTCTTATCTAATTATGCTGGATTGATAGTCCTTTCGTAAAAGAAGAAATCGTTTATAAATCTTAAACTCTGCAATTATTCTTTTATTCTTCGTTTCCTTTTTCATTGCGAAAACAGCTTGAAGAGCCTTACATAGCAGTTCGCGCGTCGTCTCGGCAATATTTCTCGCTTTATATTCATTTCCCTCGTTTCGAAAGATCGTCCATGTAAAAAATCGGTTTTATATTAAAAGAGGAAAAATAAGGAAAATAGGTGACGAGGTGGGGGGTCTGTGACATTGTCGAGCGGCGCTGCTCCCCTCTCCCCTTCCTGCAGCCGCGAGGACAAGTGTTACACAGTCGCGCCGAAGAGTACCGTAACAGGTTGAAGCCGTCTACCGCTCTGTCTCTCTTCTGCACCTGCAATGAAGATAAGAGGCTTTACCTTGTATACATATCCCCTTTATTTTGATTATTTTCACGTGGAATTTCTTAATTCACAGCTTTCCTTCGCAAACAATTTCAAAGAATAAAAACAGAGTAGTATTATATATTCTTTAAAAAAATATCCTCGGCAGCCCGCATCGTAAATATTCCAGTGCTGGACGTTCATGACACTATAGTATAAAACAGCTGATCAATTGACTGGAATAAAAAAAGGAATCTCGCTTTCTGCGAGCCTCCAATTAATTTTTCAATCGATATTCTGATTGATCGGCTCGAATTACGTAATTAATTATTCACTCTTATGTAACACTTGGAAAGACTTTTTCTCCAGATTGCACTACCCTGCACTGGAGATAACTAGAAAGTCATTGACCTTTATGTTATTCCTTTATATGTTTGTCATAAATAAAAGTTTGCAAAGACATTTTTTTATAATCAGAATGATTTGAAAGCTACAGTTCAATAAAAAAGTCTTTTCGAAAAGAAATGATTGTTTGCAGTTGAAAAAAAAGTCGGCACGGACGTTGAATATTGAAAGACTATGGTGGGCAGATAAGCGGGACTCGGCACAGCGCGGAACCACTCGCTTATCTGTCGTCCACAAGCAGAGCGGAGAGAGCGGAGAGTGGAGAAGCGATTAAAGTTTGTCGAGCGCAGGCGATACCCTGAAAAAAGTACAACGATATCCCCCAGCTATTTCCGTCCTGGGGCGCGTCGCCGTGTGTGTGCGTGTGGCTTCCCTGCTTCCTGCGGGCCCTTGCCGTGACGATTTTTATCACGGGGTTGTGCGGGCGAGGGGCAGCCGGCTCAGCTGAACAGGAGCCACGAAAGCCAAGTACGGGGGAGCTATTATTGTGCTAGTGTATCTCCAGTACGCTCCCTCCCTCGCCCCTTGATTAGTCGACAAGATCTCCGCCAGCTGATAAGATGCGGGCTAGGCCCGCCAGATATACCATTTTCTCTCTATGCTAATTTAACGCAATTGACAAATTAAATTAAGCATTAAATTTTCTTCGCTCTAGACAATAAAAGTAAATGCAGGTGCATACGCGTGTATCGGTGTTACAAAGAAAAGGGGGAAGGGAGCATTCCATCAGGGGTGTTTCCTGAAGCGCGAAGTTTGGCTTCCGTGAGAACTGAAATTTCTCACAGATTTTCAAAGTACATTAGCATGACAGCAATAGTATAAGCACGCTACGTGAATGAAAAAAATAAATGGGGTGTGCCCCAATCCTGGCGGGGTGGGCGCAACTTATGCGGGCGCTGTGCTCGTGCTGGTAACGAGCAGCCAAGGGCTCCGGCGCAATTAGGTACTGCGACTTCATCCGCTCTCTTGCGATCAATTTATGATTCATAGGCGAGTGACGAAACGAAGCAACGCGTCTGCCTGCTTGCCTGCTCCATCTCTCTCTCTTCCTTCTTCACCCTTTTCATTGGACTTATTATTAGCGCGACGTCGCGCCCGGCGCATGCAGTTCCCAACTTGGGGGAGCCGAAGCTCCAAAGCTTGGGCCGACGCTGGCCGATCGTTACCTTCTATATAGGTCACACTTTTTTCCTTTTCATTTTCTTTTTATATAAGACTAAGAATTACAGAATTTTAACATTCTTACTTTTCGTGGATGTTCAGTCGCTGCATCGATGCTTTTCTATAGCCTTTCTCAGCTCGCAGTGTCTGCCCGCAATTATTGGATCGTAAAAATTGATTCATCGTGCGCGGGAGTCTTTGCCCTCCTTTTGTTCCTCTACCTGTCAGTACAGCGCGTTCTTGCTTTATCAAAATAATCCAATAGATTTAGTTACTTGACATACTATTCTGAAATTCATCGGTTATCGAATCAGCCACACTTAGAGTAGGCTGCTTCGGAGTATGCCTCAAGCCTTTATATCCAGGATCCTGAATGGATGCGAGCGAGCCCGCTAGCTTCACTCGGATTGAAGGGGGAGACGAGTAAATTCTCTATTAGTAAGACCAAATGAAAAAGGGAGATATCAGAAGAGAATGGCATGGAAAATTGTTACACTGAGAAAAATGTTTTGCAAAAATCACTATGAGCGCAAAAGAATTACCGTTCTGTATTAAAATTTTAACTAGAATTCTAGTAATTTATAATAGAGAGTGGTAATTTTTTCACTTCTGCAAGGAGAAGCCACGGCTATTTTTACTATAAAACGTAGTAAAAATCGTCATAGGTCGAATATATGCCACTATTGCTAGGGAACATAGAAATTTCGACTACAACATTTCTCTCCGTGTAAGTGAAAGTTGGTGTGAGCGACGTCGAAGCTCGACATGCCTTATAAACAGTTTTGACAAAGTCTTGGAAAAGAAACTTTACTTAATCCTGGAGGGTTGAGTCGAGGAGAAATCGGTAGAGAAACGTTGGAGTCGGGAGGCAAGCGGTACGTTAGAGTATGCTGCATATAGCGAGGAGGGACGGAAAGAGAACGAAGGGGGAGGCTGAGGCTCTTATTTCGCATACGCATTTGCAGGGGGAGAAGGAAGGAGTGGCACACAATAGCCAACGATTCCGACGGGCGATTCAGACGGCATCGAAGAACTGGCCAAGAAGCGGCGAAGAAGCGACGCGTGAAGGAGTTGAAGGGGTGAGCAGGGCCGAGAAAATTGGCGCTTCAGGGTCGCGCTTGGTGCACTTACCAGATCATGGGACGGCATCATTCATTGACCTACTTGCATTTTGACTGAGAGGAAAAAGGGCCCAAGAGCCAGTTTGATCCTGGGCTTTAATGAGTTTTTAAGAGCATTTGGCAGAAAGGTAAAAAAATGTAGGAAATAAGCGTTGGCGGGGACAGTCGGAGGCAGACAGCGTCCCTGCGTGCGCTTATTTGTTAAGGAGATGAGGCTGGAGAGTGGAAGGGGCAGCAGCGGCTGGCAGCGCATCGAAAATGTGGGACACGCTCGTTGCTCGTAGAGAGCGGCGGTCGGTGTACGCCAGCATATCCCGCACAGCCCATCCCTTTTTGTATAGGCGAGTTGATATTTGGAAAGCATTGAAAATTCGAGAGTAACAAGCACGAACTGTTGGGCAGCCAGCAGGATAGTATCGATGCTTTTTTCTATCGGAATTATCGGTGCTTTAATCCTATTGTGAATTGTCGGAGGCTTAATCCTCGAGGAGTCTCGCGTAGAGTATCTGTAGCGGCACATATGCGCGCAACGGCTCTTTTATGTCTGTCGGAGCTGCTCTTGGCGAGGATGCACGGCAGACACGACACAAAGGCAATATACGCGAGATTTTAATTTTTCTGCGAGTCGCAAGAGGTACTGCAGTGCAGAGCCGTTGGATGTTGCGCCAGCGCTTTGTCTCACTGATTCCGCGCTCCTTGTTTTTCCGCTTTTCCGCTTTTCCGCTTTTTCGCTTCTCCGCGCATTTACTAAGTGAGCGAGACGCTTTTTGCGCAGACTGCCTTTAGGCTTTGACGCACTTGCACTTGCCTACAACGTTAAAATAAAAAAGTGCTTTAGGCATTTTTGTCTGGCACGCGACGCGTCGTATTTGTGCACTATAAATGTTATTACATAAATGATTATTCCGTTAATTTTGCTTATATTACAGCTCGACATCAATGAAATAATGGAGTTTCAACTGTAGACGAACGTATTATGTAGAATAGTTAGTTGTGTACAAGAGTTTGCGGGAGCTATTAACGTTTCCGCTCAATCAGAATTTCCAATCCATGACTGAGCCGATTGTTCACGAAGCTAGTGTGCAGGATGCTAACGAGCTCTCGTGCATTGACGCGCTCAACTTTTCCATGAATGCGCACTAAAGGCTTATTTACGAGCGTCCCCGGTGGTGAAAAACATTTGCTCGTCCTAGACGAGAGAATGGGAAACATATCGAGCGAACAATATTTTGGTAAATACAGCGTTGGGGTTGGGTAACCTGGGAGACGCAGGAGAGCTTACAAACGCGCGGGCGAACGCCGAAAAGGAGAAGGGGAGGGAGCCCCTTTGGCTCGTTCTCCTCCTCTGCCGAGATATTTTTGGTTGAGACTCGAGACTCTCTCGGCGGAGTCACCGCTGCCCCCGCCACTTCTGCCACTGCGCCGCCACCCAGACACGCTGGGCTGATGCGCCCCTAAAATAATTTTCATCCTGCTAGCACCTATTTCTATCTGGCCTGCGGGATCAAACACGAGACCATCCAGTTTGACGAAATGAGTTCTCTAAAAAAAACTCCATCTCAAAATTTCTGCTCAAAATTACTATACTGTTTTGCACGGCAGCGACAGACTTAATAAAAAAAATTCCTCGAATCTACATACTTTGTAGTAAGTTTAATTTCAATTTCTCGAGTACGTTCCTGGATTATGAGAAGCAGCATAATGATTTTGACTAGGAGTTGTTTCTCTGTGGAAAGTCTTGCTGGAAAAAGCAAAGAATGGAAAAAGCCTTTTGGTCATTTCTGGCTAATCTTCGCTAGAGAACACGAGTCTGGACATATGGGTCGCTTTTCTACAGTGCTGTCATCGTCGACTTGGCGGTTGCGTCACAGCAGGACCCCACCCAGCCAGCAAGGGGACCTCGTTTTCTCGCTGCTCAGCGAGCCCATCGCGCGAGAAAAAAGGAGGTACGCCGAGGTTCGGCCGATTGAGAGGGAGAGAGAGAGAGAGAGAGAGAGAGAGAAGAAAGAGCCTCGAATTTTTTCCACCGAGAGAGCTCTGTGAGCGACCGAGTGCGCGCGCCTCTCTTCATTTGGGAGGCGATGACCCCGCGACGTCGTCGTCCCTTCTCTTTTTCGCCCCCTTCTCTCTCCGCGGTGTGCGTGCGTGTATTCAAAAAAGTTGAGAGAAAAAGTTGAAATATAGAGGGAGACGTGTCTCAATTCTCATTTCTTGCGGGCTTCCTCGTATACAATTTTTTTTTTAAACAATTTTCCTCTTTTCTCGTATAATCCTGCATAAAATATTTAAAATGATGCCATTTTTAAAAGTCGCCAGTTTTTCTTTAGGCTAATACTTGTTCAATTTGACTGTGAGGGAGCTCGTTAGAAATCGCTCTCTCTCTCTCTTCCTTTTGTCGCCATGCAATTTCATAGAAAAATCCTGGACGAAGAAATTGGAAAGGAAGATAGGAAGAACCAATGTGTAATGAACCTGCTTTAAAGAATGCGTTTTAAGGCGTGTAACGGGATTTAAGAAGAGGTTCAGTCCACACAGCCAAGTATGAGCCTTAAGGAAAGATTCGTTTCGGTATTACTGCCAGTCTACGTTATTAAATCAAAAGTATATTATAAAACAATTTTGTTTAAACTTGGAAATTGTAATATCGCAGATTTACAGTGACGTGCTATCAAAAACGATTACACTGGTTATGTGTGCAAGCGTTGCTTAGAAAGTTGTAAAAATAAAAAGGGTTGAAAGACATAGCAGTTGTTATAGCGAAGGAGTAAGTACCGACTTGGACGACGGTGTAGAGTTTGCGCTGTTTGTCGGTTTTCCTTGCTGGAAAAACACGCGCTTTCAAGGCCGAGCGACGCAATAGGCGGACGCACGGCTGCGCTGCTACTCTGATGGGCGCCGCGTTAATTGGTACGTCTATACGCGGCCAGTGTCAGTCGTGTTTCCTCGAACGATCGCGATAACCGTGCGCCCCAAAATCTCGCCGATGCTTCGATGATCGGTGGAAAAAGTCACAGCAGAAGCTCGAAGCATTCCTTATCGAATGGGCGAATGAAAATGGGTTCTGCACCACGGAGAGAAACGTTAAAGGCTTGCAGTAAAGATACTTTAAGTAAAATTTGCTGATAAATATGTACGGAGTTTATTTAGCATTCGAGTAATTTTTACCAATCATATTTAACGAAGCCTATTAGGAGAAATACATGGACATGAGCAAATTCTTGCTCAAATTTTCGAGAGTACGAATGTATTTGTAACGAGCACATTAACGCGAAGTTATTTAGTCATTAGGTCAAGGGAGGCTCGATAGGCCAGAATGCTTGTGCGTATGGGAAAAATGGAGGAAAAAGTAAAATTGAAGGCTAATGTTATTTAAATGGCAGCTTTGCTCGTGCGATTGAAAGTTTGCAAAATGAAAAGGTCGAGCAATGCGGTCACTCCCTTGGCAAGAGAGCCTGAAGCGACAAGAGGATTCCCAGTAAATGTGTGCGTGGCGCGCACTCAACCGAGAAGGGAGGAAGAGCTTGGAAGAGATAGCGGCCTAAACGTGTGCGTGCGTCCGCGTAGGCGCGCTCGGTCGACTGCATCGGGGAGTAGGATTATGATGCACCGGCGCAGTGCAAAAAGTTTATTAAAACAATGTAAAAGAGCGGCGATTTTTGAGAGGAGGTGGGAACCGCCCCCGCCAGGAAAGCAAAATTTTCGCTGGACGGAGTTGAAGCCGCTGGCGCGAGAGTCGGGCTCGGCTCCCCCCGCGCGCATTGTACGCAAGCTTTCCTCGTAACCGCGCTCGGATAAAAAAACCAGCCCCTCGCTGCGGGACGGCGGCGGCGGCGGCGGCGGCGGCGTAGCACGTAGCAGCCACGAATCTCCTCGACGAGCAACCACGCTATTCCTCGCTTACGAAACGAGCCTCGCTCCCTCTCACTCGCTCGCATTCTCCAAGTATTGCCGCCACATCGCCACATCGCCCCTCGAGCCTCCCCACCTCCCTCGTCCTCGGCACCCCCACCCTGACGTCAGCGGCAGACACGTCGCCGTGGGGGTAACTTAGAGGGGGCGGAAAAGGGGATCCGAGCGCCAGGGGTGGGGGGAGCTCGCTCGGGCGAGGGCCCGAGAGGAGGTCGGGGCGCGCCGGAGTCTCGGCGCCGCGGCTCTACGAGTTTCACTCGGACTCTCCGCTAGAGCAGACGCACGAGCGCGCGCCACCGCGCCCTCTCTCTCAGCGCACACACCCACACGCGTCGCAAGCCTCGCGAGCGAGGGAGAGAGAGTGTCGAATCCCGCGCGCCTTTTTGTGCCGTAAAAACACACGCAGTGCTCTTGTGTTGCCGCAAAGTGTCTCGAGATATACGATCGCGAGTGATTATCCGCGCGAGGACACGCACGCACACCAGCGCCGAGCTTACATACGCCACTGATTACGCAATGCGCGTGGCCCTGAGCTGCTCTCGGTGGACGTACACACGCACACGTGTCAGCGTGAGCGACTAGCGAGCGAGGCGCGTGTTTGTGTGCCGCGAGTTTTCGCCTCGCACCAGTGCTTCGAAAATTGTACATGAGCTTCGCTGAGCGAGTCGCCGCGCCGAGCCAGCGGGAGGGGTAAGGAGGGACGGTGCATCGGGGACATGCGGCTGGCCGCGCCGCTGCCAACAACTTCGCCATCGTCAGCGTCATCGTCGTCGTCGTCAGCGAGTGGGAGCTGCCAGCCGATGCGCTACTTGCTGGATAAAACGCGACACTCGTCACGGTAATTCTCCTGCAGTCTTCCGCTCCCCTCTTCTCCCATTTTCTCTAGCCTTCGTCTTTTCGACGACGCGTTTTCTCGCTGGTAAACGGCTGAAAGATACCTTGCATGCGCCGGCCTTGGCGTTTTCCTCGCCCTTCTTTTTTCTCCCCCCTCCCCCTCTTTCTTTCACGCGCGCGTCGTTTCGAGGTTTCGAGGGACGATGACGAAGTTTCACCTCCTTTTTTTGTCGCGGCTCTCGAGGTCGCGAGTCCTTGTGTGGGTGAAGCGTGCGTTTCGGAAATCTCGGCGCTTCCTTTTCAGCCCTCTGCCATCGTGTCTACGATTTTGTTCCTTTCTACCCCTCGGCAACTCGGCCATTCCCAAACATTCAGCCTTTTTTAAACTAACGAGTGCACTCGCGTTCCCATTAGCTGCCTTATTACGAAGAGACGCGGATCTACGAATGAGCGACGCATCGGAAAAAGTATATGGACAGACAAACAGTCGGAGAATGGAAATAAATTCGTGAATCACTTGATGATTCACGCCGCCCCTAACCCTCTTAAATATTAACGCTCTTTTGTTTCCCGGCACGACGCCACAGAATTTTTCCTTATCTGGAGGCAGTTCTCCAGTGTGTCACGTCCCCATTTTAGCGGCCAAAAAGTAATTTCTAGGTACACGCTCTCGTCGTCTATTTGTAAATAAGTAAAGATTGCCACGTGTGTTACTTGGCGTTGGAAAATACGAGGCCCGCGTACTCGTGCCTTCAAACTGCGATCGGTCGATTTCAGTTATAAAAATTAACATCAGTAAGCAGTATTTGTTTTTTTATTCTTCTGAAGCGGACTTTAACAAGCTCGTTCGCTACATCCGGTGAAAAACCAACGCAGTGGTTTTCGAATAAAAAACTTGCCCAGACGCCCACGCTCGAAAATCCCAAAGTCTCGGCGAGGAGGTGAGGTCGGGCGAGGCGAGGCGGGGCGAGGCGGGGCGAGGCGAGGCGAGGCGAGGCGAGGCGAGGCGAAGTGAGGCGAGGCAAGAGAGGAAAAAAACAGCGTGTTGAATATTTATCGGAGTGATGCGACGAGCGAGCGAAGACACGCGCGGCAAATAGAGGACTTATCGGGCCATTCCGATTAAACGCCCCTGCGTTAGCCAACACATGGAAATTCCTTCCAGGGGCGGCTCTCTCCTCTTTTTTTCATTCGCCCACGAGGCATGACGAGGCGCGAGAGCGCCCGCGTATACCCGCAACTCGACTCGACGATTGTAGGCGCGTCGAGCATTACATAGACGCCCGCACTCTGACGCACATGTGCTCGTTTCAATTCTTTCCATTTTCCGGCTGAAATATCGATTTTTTTCCATGGGGGCGTTTTACGTTTAGAAAGAGGAATTTTTAGAAGAATATTTCTTGCCACTTGAATGTTTTCAAAACAATGGACTTTTTTCGTAAGGCCCAAGAGTGCGCAGGCGTTTTTCCTCCGCCGATTCCGATTGACTATGCAGTAGCAGTGACAAAGGGCTCGTTTTTTATACAATACGCGATAACGTGTACTTTCGAGGTCGAAGAATTAAGCTTTTTGCGGTACTCATACAGCCGATAACGAATCAATTTGATCAAATAAGAAAAAACCGGACGTATCCATATGACGACACCTACAAAAAAATGTGCTTTAATCCTCGGTTTACTTTACAAGTAAAATATTTTTTATAAATTTTTCTAAGTGATAAGTTTGAAGTGTCGGGTTGAGATGACTCTTACCTTCAATGGCTGGAAAAGCGCACTTTGTACAGAGAATTTAAGGTGACTGGTGAACTAGATGGCGCTACTGCCAAAGGCAACTTCGTCAAGGAGTCAACGCGGCGTTAACACACTGCTGACTGATTCGCGTCTTACCTCCTTCCTCGCTCGATCAAGAAAACCAGCTAAGAAATTGACGACTCGTCCTTTCGATCCGACAAGCCAAGGCTCTTCTCACCTCTTCATTATCTCTCTCCCTCTCTTTCTCGATACGACTCGTACTTCCTTACGTCATCATTCGCTCGAGGGTACTCTTACTGTAGCTTATTATTATTTTCGTGTTTTCACTAAATGCTTAGAAAATATTGCTCAATATTTTCTTCGCTATATACTCTCTTTAGAATTCTTACGCTCATTCTTAAATGTAACAAGCATAAGACGAAAATGCGCTTCGGTCTGTTCTTTGTTGGAATATCAAGTAAGTGACTCGCTTAATGACAAAAAATGCATAGTGTGTGTGTATATATATATATAATAAATCCTCGTTATTTTCCTCATATTTCTTGCGCTTGCTATCTCGTCTCTCCCGCTTGTCTTGTTAAAAAAAATGTTGCTGCTTTGCTAGGGCAGAATACGCAATAGGCCACGCTCAGAGGGAAAATTCCTCGGGAGACTTGGTTCAAAACGTGCTTAGAAATTCAAGGCTCACCGACTTTTCAGGATGCGTAGTTGTAGCATGAGAGCCGCGATCTTTTTTTTCTTCTCCCGGCACCTTCGTGAACTTGAGTTTTTTGCTCGAGCAACGGCAGGCGAGCCTTACCGACTTCTTTTTCTATCGTACGCCGCATGTTTTTTTCATAATGAACAAGGCGTTGCGCATCGCAAAAGTATATATTACTTAGTATTAGCAATGAACTTTCGGCAGCGAAGATGTACACACTGGTCCCGTCGTTTCGGGACGTTTAAATGATAAATACAAGAGCGGCAAGTAGTTGAAAAATAGAATATTTCAACAAGTTGAAATATCTCTACCACGTCGCAGCAAGATGGTTAAAAAATAATTAAATTTGTCGCCACGTTGCATGATGAAAGAAAGTATATAATAATAAAGGTTTCGAGCGAATGCTTTGTTAAATATCAACTTGATAGTATCCCTTATTGGCTTTAGCTTGAAAGGTTCAGGCTGCGCGGGACTAACGGTGGCGCTGAAAGCGCTTGGGAAAGCCGAAAATGAAAAGAAATGTCGAGTGCTCTGGACAATTGTGTTTTCGTGGCGCGTCATTGACCGCGAGGCGGGCGCGCATGCAAAAGGAAATCGAGGCGCGCGCTCAGAGAAGATAAACGAGGCGACGGGCACGCACGTGCATCGACCCCCCTCCCGGCTCCCATCTTTCGCCTCTTGCGAACGATTATGCATCGTATTATGCCAGCGACAAGCGCGTGTTTACCTTCCGCCTATCTGGCCCGCTCCTTTCTTTCGGCTTTTTCTCGCGAATCAATCTTACGAGCACTACAAACGGAAAGAACGTGCGCTCGTGCGCAGCAATGCACGCTTACGTAATGCGGCATAATGTTTTGGAAAAAAGCGACCCTGAACCCGAGGTCTATCAGGCAACCGCTTGCCCCGATTACAATTAACGCACGCACGAACTTTTCTTTCTTTCATCGCTCCGAGACGACGATCGCGAGGTGAAAAAGCTACAGACGTCCTTGGCACGCACACCTCTTCAATAAGTCGTTCGCACTTGAACATCGTATCGGCAGCTATGACTTAAAAGGCCAAAGGAGACCATTTATACTGAACGCATAAACGTTGTGCTTTGCGATTTGTCTAGCCTCCGGCACGAAAAATTATCCCCAATGGCACGTCTGCAGTAGCACTTACTAGACACGGAGTAAGTGTTAGGAACAGTAGAAATAGTAGTTTTTACTAGAAATATTGTTCCCTCGAAGAAGGCTTTTCTTTAAAGTGCAGTGGAGGGGAAATCGCGTGCTAGACAGATACTCTGCCGCTTCGTTTTAAGCATGTATAGGAAAAAATGGTGCGACGCGCGATGGAGAGTCGACCTTCGCACGTACGCGCGACACCGTCAATCTACTGGAAAGTGCAGCGGCCCCGAGACTCTGGAAGCCCGCGTTGCCGAGTTCGTTGAGCCGGTTTCACTGGCTGCGTGCCCTATCTGGAGGAAGAGCGAAACCGCGGGCAGCAATTGTCCAAATGCCATAATTTTACTAACTAATCGCAATGATCCTTACGCGGTCGTCCAAACAGTCGAGCGAGTCTCTTTAAAGTCGGGCCAAGCCTCGATGCTCCGAACTGTACCGTTGCTTCAATGCTCGTCGCGCCTCCTACTCGCGCGTCGCGGAGGCGCGTCCTCGAGAAACAGAGAGAGTTCCCGTTACGAAATTTCTTCGCTCCTCTACCGAGAGAGCATCCACTTTTAAAATATCGCGTCTTTTACTCCAGTTCTTTTACAAGGCAGTGATCGCTTGACTTGTATAAAATATGATAGAAACAAGTTGGCTGAAGTCTCACTTGGCGTGCTAGTATGATCGAGAGGCAAGAGGAACTCTGGCTAGACTTTATGAACGGAACGGAGGGCTTAGCTCGTTGTAACTGCCAAGTGAAAGATGAAGGAATAAAGGAAGGATAAAAGAGCGAAGGAGGCGGGGGCGAAATTACATAAAAGGCCAGAAGCAGCCGATGGCGCGACTCACCCACGTCCTCCCAGGGTCACGCTCGCCTACGCCGCTGCCTCTGGCGATGTCCAACTTTCGCTTGGAAATATAAGAGGAATCAGTTTGGAAATATTCGCTGCTCGTCTGCAGTGTCATTGAACCCCGCGGAAATTCCTCAGGAGGATGAGGTGTGAGAGAGAAAGTAAAGCCGCTTTAGACAACGTCGCGAGCGAGCACGCACCCGATAAACTCGAGTAGGACATTCCGCGCGTAATCGCTTTAATGAGATTGAGCTCGTTTTTTTTCGCGCTTAGTCATTTATTTTCTCCGAATGTTTAGTCGATAGCCATGCACCGCCGCGAGCAGGTCCATGGGAGTGCTTTCGTCTAAGAATGGCTCAATCGGCTCATTCATAAAATAATGCATTACTAATGGTTTTTTATTTTTCTTCGCTGTTGCAGACCACGAGAAAAGAGGACGTGATAAAGGAAAAGGGCGGACGAAGAGAGTTTGCTCTGGTTGCCAGAGGTAAAAGCAGCAGCAGCAGTACTCGAGAGAAAGAGAGGAGAAGGAGAAGCGAGCGAGCGTCTCGTTTCTAGAGGGAATAAGAAGAAAAAGCGAGGGAAGCGAATAAAGTCCCATGTTAGCGGACATCAACGGTAACCTGGCGGATCTGAGAAGCGAAGCTGCGATGGCGTCGCAGAGGTTCTGTCTACGCTGGAACAACCACCAGAGCAATTTGCTCTCTGTCTTTGATCAGCTGCTGCACGATGAGTCATTCGTCGATGTGACCCTTGCCGTTGAAGGCCAGCTCCTCAGAGCACACAAAATGGTCTTGTCGGCTTGCAGCCCATACTTTCAGGTAGGTCGACGAACCTTCTAATGGTAAGCCTTTAAGCCGAGCCTGACTAAAGCTCAATTTTCTGTGCATTAGGCGCTGTTCGTGGGTCACCCGGACAAGCACCCGATTGTTATCCTGAAAGACGTGCCGTACGTGGACATGCGCAGCCTGCTCGATTTCATGTACCGCGGGGAGGTAAGCGTTGATCAAGACAGACTCACGGCCTTTCTACGCGTCGCCGAATCGCTGCGGATTAAAGGACTCACTGAGGTTAACGAAGACAAGTGCGACTTACCCAGCATTACCTCTTCTCTTCTCGGTAATCAAAATCAAGTACCGCCTCCGCCACCCAACCTGCATCGTATAAACCAGCTCGGTCAGCATCACCACTTGCCCCAGAAAAGGTATTTCGCCAGTTGGCCATTTCATCATTTGCCAAGGCTCTTTTAGCAAGGCTTCCTTCCTAACAAACCTTTCTAATCGTAGGTATCATCATATGTCGAGTCACCCTCTGCTGGGCTCAGCACTCACGGCACCCAAGCGTAAGCGAGGGCGACCGCGAAAGTTGAGCGGCTCCTCGGATACACCGATGGATACCAGTTTGCCCGACCAACAGTGCTCTGGCGCCGATCTTGTTCAAGGCTCGCCCGAGATGATGGAGATGAAGATGGGCCTTGACTTCCAGAGTGAGGTGGCGCAAAACAGCAGTGCTGGCAGCAGTGCCGGCTCCACGGGCAGCAACGGCACCGCCGCCAATCAACAGCAGAAAAAAGATGAAGTTACGGAGAACGGTACCGATCAGGCGGACACACCGCTCCTGGTTAGGATCAAGGGCGAGCCTGAACCAACGCCCAGTACCTCCGCGCAAGGTCAGTAATCGCCTGCAAAATCTTCATTTCCCTGCTTTGCACACTCATTCAATTGTCGTTTTCTTTTTCTTTCTTTCAGCTAAAGACGAAGCATTCACACGACCGCTCAGTAGACAGGGGAGCGAAACTTTTAAACAAGGTAAGATACCTTCTCAACTTTTACTCCGCCTAATTGCTCCACACCGATGTAGCCATGTCCTTACATTGGAACCTGTAATCATTAACAAGTTTTTTCCATTGCATTCATAATCCTTGGATTGCAGAAGAATAATATTTATATATACTGATTTTTACGCGGAAATCTTGTATCAGCAGAAAAACATAAGATATTTAACATTTGATAAACGCACCTTAGCCAGACCGTACGTCGTTTGTTTCGCAAACAAACTGTGTGTATGAATACTTTTTCGCTCAAGTTGACATTTTAATCACTTGAGCAATCAAATTTGTTTATAAAAAAGGCTTTATTCTGCTCTTATTGCGTACAATTTTAATACAATACGTTCGCAAGACAGCATGCAATGTTAACATGCAAGAGATTAACTGCCGACGGAAACGTCGCCCATTTAACTCTCTCAAACCACATCAGATTTAAGCACGAACGAATTTTTTAAAATCGCGTATCCTCTAAGAAAATGCATGCAAAGTGAAAACTATTTCGAAACTGATTCGAACTTTATGTTTGAGACGATGCATCTAATACAAGTGCCTAAAAACTACAGGATAGCATCGGAGTAACCGTTACTTAAATATAAATAAAGTCGGATAGAAATTGGTATTTCAATTTTTTACGTAACTTCGTGTATTGATTTATCGGGAGAAGATAAAATGCTGCAAGTCAACCCCTATGCATGGTGTGTGAAATGCGACCCCTTTTTACTTTTTTTTTAACACAACGTAATCGGAATTTCGACACCAAGTGCTGAACACGTGCGAAAGATGATTCTCAGTTGCTGTGACAACCATCTCTCTCGCATTAGTATCGAAAAATACTATTTAGCAATCGCATAAACATTTTTTAATCCACTGCTTTGTGTTTATACAGCGTTGTATATTCTTTAATATATTTTTTTAAATTAAAAGTGGTGACTTATGATCTTTTTCCCCCTTGTTTGGGAGATTTGTTGCTTTTATCAATAATTTATAATGCCGTAAATAAAGTGTATAAAGAGAAAGAGGATTATTTCAAAAAAGGACAAACAAAAATATTCAATTAATTTTTAGAATACGACATAAAGAATAAAATTTTAAGCAGATTAGTTATTGAAATTACTTCCTTGAATGCTGTAGTTTCCAATAATTTCTAACCTACTATCTTAGTACACGATATATTTACATAAGTATGAAGAACGGAAAGCCAATATAAATATGTATCTTTGTATTCGGCTACAAGAGAAATAAAAACCATCCATGTTTAATCACTTGCTCGGCCAATGTGTAGCGCACTCTTTATTGATCTGTTGGTATGAATTTTTTTTATGTCAGCGGACCTTTTCATGTGTCTGTGTCACTTTACGTACAGTCAATGATGTACCGTACTTTATATATATTTTTTAATTTTATTATTATTGCATTTTCACTCTCCCCGCACAAAACACGTTTTTTAGAAAAAAAAAATGAATGCAAGAGCGAGGATGAAAGAGGGTGACGAGAGAGAAAGAGAGGGAGAGAGAGGGAGAGAGAACGAGGGAGAGAAAGCGAGAGAGTGAAAGAGAGAATAAAACCAAATGGGTAGAAAAATGCGCTTCGCTGCCATTGGCCAAACTGGTAAAAGGAGGGGGTGGAGCCAGCTATGCGATGTCTTAATTTTCAAACGCTGGTTATTTACTTGTTTATGCGCACACGTTTAACACACGTGTCTAATTATTTTCTTTCAGATATTGTAATATTTCGACCGCTTGTTCATTCGTACTATGACTATGTAATTGATTTATCATTTTCTTTACTTAAATTTCAATCCATGTATATATACCGTATAATAAACTAAAAACTGATCGACAGATTGTTGAGGGAATGAAAAACAAAAGCGGAAAATAAGACGCGGAAATAAAAGAACTTGCAGAAAAATTTAGTAAGAGACAAAGGAGTGTTCAGAAGCAACGATAAGTGTGAAGTGATAATGTTCCTCTCGTGTAACTAAAAATGAAAAAAAAAACAATCTCCTGTATTTTTTTACTTCATTGCATATACGTCGATTGTGTGTATATACACACGTGTGTGTGTATATATAAATATATATGTATATATGTACATATATGCTCAGATATATACAAATGCGAAAATTTAAAATACGGAATAAAAAAATAATAAAAATAATGATAAAAAACGTGAGTGACAAATATTAGTGAGCACGTGTTATATTTTGTTCTCTTGCGCAGCAGGTGAGTTGAGAATTGAGTCAACTATAAATTCTAACGTTACCTTTGCGCGGGGAAGCGAAGCACTAGGGAGGCCAGCCGTTTTTTTTTAGTAAAGATAAAAAAATGTTAGTCAGAATAGAACTTGACTTCCTTATGTGAAATGATGAGGTCAATCGTCGTCTCTTGATTTCGGTTTACCTTATCATGCAACCGTAAAATAAAAATAAAACAAATCAATGCATTTAGATAGTTGAGTTACATAATGAAAAAGGCTTTTTTAACCCTTTAAATACACTTTCATTTGATTATTAATCCGCGCGACTTTTTTGTTACTTTAGTGTGATTGTGTGTGTCTCTCTGCACTATTCCTTTAATAAATTTCTATGATTTCTCCTGTTATTTATGATTTTTAGACACGATATTTTGTTTTTGTTAGAAGAGAGTGGGACAAAGTGAATACTTGCAGTACAGTGGGCTATTCCCTAAAATAACTTTTATTTTCTATGAAAAATATTTTATAAAATCTTCATTAAAAAAATAAAAAAACATTTGGAAGTATAATTTTCAAAAAGTTTAGGGGATTCACTATATGCAACTTTCTTCTACATTTTTAACTCTTCAAAAGTTGAGTTGGACTGAATTAAAAGGTCTTTTTATTATTAAATATTTTATTTCTTTTTATTTATTTATAGTTTTCTTAAAATATCTTAAAAATGTCGGCATTGGCATCGTAATTTTGAATAATACATTATTTTTTAAAATTTTGAAAATGTAATAGAAATTTTGCTTCGAATAATTTGATGCTCCTTAAATAACATGAATAAAAATTGCAGTCATTTTGAGTACACACTGCTGTGAGGGCTTTATTTGAATAATGAAAATAAAGTTACGACATTCAAACGGAAATAAGAAAAGTACCGATGTAATAAATTCGTACGGAAAATGCGAGCAAAATAATGGCACGACGCGTGAGAAATGAGAAGAGCGGAGGGGAAGAGAAACTGCAGTGTGTGTGATGAGCGAGAGAGAGAGAGAGAGAGAGAGAGAGAGAGAGAGAGAGAGAGAGAGAGAGAGAGAGAGAGAGAGAGAGAGAGAGGGAGAGAGAGAAGAATGAAGAGGGACAGAATGTTGAAAAAAGCTTGCACTCGTGCATCTACAGAGACACACACGCACACTCCAAGTAAGGAGAAAAAGAAAAGTTGTCGGGTCGGGAGATAAATGAAAAGTATTCGAGTATTCGAGTCTCTGAGATAAGTTTAAAATGATGAGATGAAACTCAATTTAGGGAAAAAAGGAAAAGAAACAATTAAACGATGACGATGACGATAGTAAATGTCGATGTGAAAAACGAACTTCAGTATGAGTATATAGTAATGTAAAAAAAAAGAATACGATACGGCGTCTCTTTTGCTGGCTCTACCCTTCCTCTTGCTTCCCCCCACAAACGTACTCGTTTGTTTAGTTATTTCATTTATATATTTTCCAGATTTAGTAGAACCTCTACATCTTTCTCTATGAGTATTAGCCATTTAAAAAATGACCTATGTACATAGTTTTTTACTTTTTCGAAATTTGCAAACTTTCCTATCTTTTTCTTTACACGCATTTATGACGTTCTTCCATGACGATATAGTGCAATATGAGCACCTTGTTACACATGAATATGTATTTGAAGGGTGTGTATACGCAACTGCACTATATGTAACTGAACGTGAGCAAATGTTGATGTTTACGTAGTATTTAGAGGCTTAAATATATAGAAAAGTAAAATAGTACTGGAGAATACATATTCATGTGACGTTAGTGCATTGATTAGTGCATCTCACCCTTTCTGTCCTTTCTGTCTCTTCTGTCTTGTCGACACTGTATTTGATAGCTGAAGGGATAGCGGAAAAATAAATTGAAAATAAGTTGAAAATGTAATGAAAGTAAATGGCAAGGACGATGGTAAAAAAGGTATTTTAAATACAGAGTCGTTAAGAAGGAAGGCTGTGTAACGAAACGGCGGAAGAGCGATTGCTTGGAAGAACCTCATAGATCCCTCGCTTTAAATGCTGGAGAAGTGCAGGTTAACGAACGCTTGTCCCCGTTTTCAGACGGCGAGGAGACAACGTCGAGCTGCGGCGGTCAGTCGCCGGGAGGTAACGGCAGCCACGTGCGCATCAACTTCGAGAAGTGCTTTCGTAAGGAGTACAATTCGATCCAGCCGAGTAAGTGCGAAGAAGCAGAAAATTTTCAGGACCCGGAGCAGCAGCAGCAGCAGCAGCAGCATCAGCAGCAGCAGCGGCGACAGCACCAGCAGAGCAAGTCGTCGAAGCATCAGGAGAACCTGAGCAGTGCCATATTGAGTCTGGTCGCGGCCGGGGAGTCGGAAATAAGTCAGTCAGATTTCGAAAGCTCGTACAAGTCGGCCGGAAGCGGCGTTGGCGGCGGCGCCTCGGGCAGCAACGCCAACGCTGCGGGCGAGACGGAGCGCGCCGAGGGCTCCGTACGGGACTTTTGCGTAAAGGAGGGCGACGTGTACAGGTGTACCGTGTGCCACCGCACCTACACTCACATCAGCAACTTCTGTCGCCACTACGTTACCTCGCACAAGCCCAACGTCAAGTACTATCCCTGTCCAGTTTGCTACAAAGAGTTTACGCGCAAGGACAACATGGTTGCTCATGTCAAGATTATACACAGTCTGAAGCCGCCGATGGGCCTGGCCGGCAGCGGCAGCACCACCGGCATGGGCCAGCAGCAGCAGCGGTAGATGATCCGCTGCTCGTCAGATTGCAGCGAGCACCTTTCCCCCGGTCCCTTCTTCTTTTACAACTTTCTCCCGACTCCCTCTTATCTTATGCGAGTAGACCGTGGTACACGCCCTCGTGCGACTACGTTTAACAACTCGCACGGACGATGCCAAATATACGTTGTAAAGAAAATAAGGAAGACTCGAGGAAAATGAAGCTCGACTCTTTTCCTTTTTTCTCTTCTTTACTCTCCTTGTCTAGATGAGCCTAGTCGCAAGTCGATGGAAGGCGGCTAAATTATCGCGGACATATTTTGAATTTCGCGACTAGTTTATCTAGCTCTGCGTCTCGCTCTCGATATCATTCAATTGTATTATAAGTCATTTGATATATAGTCTATAAAGTTATACGATAAATGTTAATGTTTTAAGAATTTTATCAGTTTATTTGGATCTAAGAGTTCTTTATATCATGCGTTTAAAATATAAATTTTAGCCTACTCTCTAGAGTTGTAGAAAATTAAATTTTGCGTTCAGATTGTACGAGGGGCAGAGCTTTTGTAAGTACTCGCGACTTTAAAAAAATGTCAGATTCGTTAAACTAAAGTGTTCTTTAACAGTCGTACAAAAGTAATATTGCCCTATTAGAGCGATATATCAAGTGCAAGAGTCAGGGCTACGTGAAACGTAAGAGTTAAATTAGATAAGCTAGAGCTTAGAAAAATCGGTCAATTAGAGTAATCGGGAATTTTAGATGTTTTTAGGGATATTACGAAGCAATTGGTGAAAAGTCGGTAGAGCGGACGCTACTGAGTACTTGTCAGTCTGACGCTCGGCTCGAGGGGAAGGACTTAGAGCCTTGGCGAGAGAAACCGGGGAAAAGTGAGGAGTGGGAGGAAAAGCAAAAGAAAAGAAGTGCCCTTAAAGTCCAGATTTATCCTGGAAGCTTTCTCACTTTACTTTCCATCTTTTTGGAATTCTAGTCGACGTTTTGCCTCCTCCCCTCCCCCTCTCGCTCTCGGATAACAAGAGGGGGGAAAGGAATCAATTGGAAAAACGTTTTCTCTCTCGTAGAGTCAATTAACATAGACTGTCTCAAGTTGTTCGATCGAGTGCCAAAAAATTAAGAATTTAAGCGAGTAGGAGAATTAGAGGGAAGCTAAGAACAGGGCTTAAAAAATTGAGACGGTTGCCGTTTTACCTAGACGCTCGTATTTAGCATTCGTACTAGCACCCGTACTAGCATTCGTATTAGCACGCGCATTAGGCTCGCGAATGTAACAGGCATTCTTAGTCACTCAAAATAGATAGACCTTTCATGATATTACAATCTTTTTATCCATGTTATTTGTTCCGACGAACATTTTTTCGCTAGCTCAGAAGATATAGCAACTCAAATCTGTTGAAATTCTTTGTTGGGAGAAAAGTGATCATGTGAAATGTCACAAACCTAAGCTGCAATATGAAATTTTATTGTTATAGATCTATTATCAGTCAGAGTAATTGTTGTCTTAAACACCCCCATTTTGACGCGTATACTTTAGAGATTACATTCGCGAGACTCGAAAAAAATTCTTTTTTAATCCAACGATTGAATACCGTTAGCTCGTCGTTAGATCGCCGTCACTTTCCGGACGAGTAAAAAGTGCAATTCGTTTCTTTTTTTTACAAAAACAATTAATGCTCCGGTGTGAAACGATTCAGGGGAATACAGGGGAATTTGACTAATGCGTAAAATTTTACATATAAATTTATCATAGAAATGAAATAGATATATTTACACAGCGAAGAAGTAATGAATTAATATATTATAAAAATTATAAAGCAAAAATCAAATACCCTTTTATGCATGTTAAGGATAGAGTATAAAAGAAAGATGATACACAAATAGCCAAGGTTAATAAGATAAAGGTTGAATAATGCCAATGCAATAGATCGCGACCAAGTGAATTTTTAACCGTGTACATGTCATGCATGTACATGCACACACTGTCAAGGATGAATTTTTAAAATACGATTAAATAATATAATAAGGGAACCACGTAGACTGAGTAAATGCAATATACACTTTGAAGGAGAAGCTTTCGCTATTTTAGTTTCGTTTGTAGGAGAGAAAAGTGAATAAAATTAAAGAGAACTTACAGTGTATGAACATATAGAATATGTTCGGTGAGCTGCCTGTAAAGCGAAACTCAAATGTGAAATAGATGCAAGTAGTGCAGATTGCGCAATTTTTCTTCTTTTAAAAGACTGCAGAAGGACGGTTCAAACGACACCAAATACAAGATAGTACTGACATTGGATAGACTGAAGGCACCTTAGTAGTAACTTAACAAAAAAGCAAACCGAGCCCGGAGACTCTGGAACTGTTTTCCTTTTCGATGCTGCTTAGCCTTGACCGTGTGACTTTTTTTCATGAGAAATAAGCAAGTACCAAGAGAAAACAGTAGAAAGATATAGTTATTTTTCCAAGAAATTTGCCATGATCGATTGTGTGAACAAAAGTAGAAAGAAAATTCTATACAACTTTTTCAGATATCTGCTTGTAGTTGTAGTGAAAAATTTGAAAATTCATCTGTGCCATTCCGAAAGACGCGAAAAAAAATTACAATAGTGGGGAGACGGGGAAGGCGGGTAGAACGGTCAAAGGCTATAAGCGGTTGTACCTTTCGCTGCAAGGAGACAGCACTAAACACTACGATAGTTTATTACTGTACATTTTGCACCTTCAACGTTTACCTTTTCTCACTACCCTCGTCAGGGTTATTGTTGTTGTTTTTCTTTACAATTAACTATTGTTTTAATCTAATAACGATAATTCTAATTATTTATCGCTTAATCACTTTCGAAGAAAACTAACTAGGCAGACAAACGCAACAGCTTACAAAATCTATCAGCATCCGATGAGAAGAGCCCGACGCCGTCTGCCGAGAGATTCTCTTTTCTTTTTTCTTTTTCTTTTTCTTCTTTTTTCTTTTTTCTTTTTCTTTTTTTACATTATTTGCTGGGTATAGACAGACGTAGACTACTAGAGGCTATATTAATAATTAATTGATAAACCGATTGATTAATTATTATTCATATTATTAAATAATTCATTTAATTATATATTGGTAAGGACTAATAGCAGTAACTAATAGTAAGCAGACTTTTCTGTAAAAGCGAGAAATATTATTGTTGTTTCAGTTTTCGTTTAGTTTCCGTAGGTCATTAGGAAATATAGATAAACATAGAGATAATACGCAATTGAACTAGAGTTTAGTAAGAGGAGATCGGTGTTCTTTTTATGCAGTAACATGCAATAGCTGCAAGGACTTTCGAGGAGCAAGGAACAAACAGTAAGAAAGTAAGAAGGCCTTCCCCCGGCTCTTTTTTTTGCTCCTCGGAAAGAAAAAAAGTTTGCCTTCATCCAGTTAAGAGAAGTTTACGGAGCTTACAGCCATTTCATACAAGTGTCGTCGCGCAGAACGGGCACCGTCAACTCTTATAGTCCTAGATTAATGAAATTCCTTATTTTCCAAGCACGATGGCCAGTAAGTTTAGCGCCTTTCATTCACTTCCGTGCACCTTTTTCTCTTTTCCGCGTCCTTTTTTTCATTACTTATAACCGTAGCTAATTAACTAAACAAAAGTGGCATCTAAAGCTAAATGATATAAAACAAACATCAAATAGCTAATGGCGAGTAGTGTATAGGAAAATAGCAAATAGAAAAATGGTTCATACAAAAATAAAATGGGCAGCGGCTAGACAGCTTATTCGTCATTTATGTTTAGTAACGTCAAAACGTCAATAATAATGTTAATATGAAAAAAAGGCGTAAAACAGATAAACACATTTGATAATCACTGAGAGGCTAAGACTAACTCGACTTCTAGAACGAGAGAAGGTTAAAGATACTAATAATGAATGAAAAAAGTGGCGTAGCCGAGTTAATCGCAACGACCATTGATCTTTCGTAATAATGGACTTGATTAAACGTTGCCAATATATCAAGTTTTTTTTCTAGTCGTGGCTTCGCTACCAGAAATTCCAGCTAACTTTCTCCTTTTTAGATAACAATAATCCACAACAAAACACGTTCAAAATTTATTTCTATACATACAATATTTCTAAACTGACTGATATACCTTTACGTCGGATTCAAATTAAAATACAAATTCAAAAATAGAAAGTACGACCCCAAGCTTATTGAAAAAAATCGTAATCTTAAGAAATAAAGTTGTGCCTTTTATGTAATAATTAATTTAGGTTCTAACATTTCAAGAGTAAGAGAAGATATTTTATAGGAAATTTATTGTGTCCAAAATTTTTATTGAAAATTCGCTTGGCTAGATCGTCTGGGGCGACATCGACTAGAAAAGAAAAGCAATATCAAAATAAATAAAATATATTTACTCGTGATATCGAACGGATATGAAGATTGTTTAAAGGCAAAGAGAGGAGTTGCTTTGAAAACTGCAAGGCATAAAAAATGAATATATATATATATATATAATATATATAGAATTACAATAATTTAAGACTTGTCGCATCAAAGCGAGTAAAAAATATCGATTATATAAGAGGAAAACAAATTTATAAAGAGTGTGTATATATAAATACACACATTAAAAAACCTACATGCATGTAAGTTAATTTGCGCGTGACTTTTGCAATGCAGGTGTGCCAGAAAAGTGATTTTTATTCACTTTTATTTTATTATTAACATTGTCTATTATTTCTAGTAATTTTGCTACTTGGCAATTGCTTTAACTTTTAATATTGTACGTTAAATTTGCACTTTCCAAACGGGCACGCCTCGGGAATGAAGAGCATTTAGTCAAATCGATCGCTGCGCGTATACACGACTTACTTTTTCATTTTTTATTTTCCACCCTCCTTACACAGACACACACATATATGCAAAGCGCTAGTACTAACCCACCCAAAAGAGGTAAATTATGAGGCTTATAAAGCAGACTGCGCTACCGGGTAGAATTTAATATATTTAAAAAATGAAAATAATAAGTAATACAAGACGAATAATTTATTAAAGAGAGAAAATAAAGCGAGGCGCGCCCACACGCTTAGTGACAAGAAACGGTGGAAAGAGTACATCATTGCATAACATTACGATGATTATTTCAAATGATGATTAATTATTATTATTATTATTATTATTATTATTATTATTATTATTACTATATATTATATATAAACAAAGTTATATTGAATATATTTTAGCTATAGTTGGTAATTAATACCTATTAACGACGTTGCATATTGTGAAAAATAAAAGCGATGCGTCAGAAAACGAACTAACGATCATTATGCAAAACATTATATAGACAGAAAACATAACATAAAAAAAAAGCAAATCAGGGAAACCTGAGCCACACGCGCATGTGAAGTTGAATCTTAATTTTTTTTACGACTTTGGTATAAGTGGCAGAGTGAGTGTGCATTTGAGAGCGTGCAATAAACTGAATGAATACTAAAAAAAATGAAAAAAAAAGAGAAATTTTCAATACGAGCAATTCGAGCGGGATGACCGTTTGATAAATGTATTTTAAAAGCAATACGGTAGTTGTGATCCCCGGTTTGGTGCCTTTTAAAACGAAAATAAGAAAAAATAAAGCTAATCCACAGAGCAAACCGTTTTAATGAAGACGATATTGTCTAAACATGTGGAGGTTTTTTTTTTACTAGTAAAGACAAAGCTAGCAGAAATAAGGAAAAGGTTAATAAAATTTTGTTGTTGAAAAAAAAAAAAAGATCGCGATCCTGCGGACGATCGCAATTATCTAGTGCCAAATAAGTGAAACCTTATCGCGTTTAAAGTTGGTTAAAAAAAAAACAAAGTAAATTTATGAAAAAAAAAATTTGTAGATAAACTTTTTAGCGTGAGAGACATTGTTAGAGAGAAAGAGACCGTGTGCGAGTACAAAAATAAGTAAAGAGTGGTAAAATAAGTAATGGAGAGACGAGGGAGTCTTTTTCTGACGCTGGGTAGAATTTAGTATATTTTATATGCACTGATTGTTTCATTATGATTATCGATAATAAAAAGAACGGTGTTCAATAGATCGTAATTTTCAAAGGTTTTATTTTCCGTAATAAATCTCGCTCTGCTAATCGCATTTTTCTTTTATTATATTATTATATTTTTGTTTTTGTTCTTTATGTTCTTTATGTTTTTTGTTTTATAAAAGCGTTTTCTCGTTTAAATGTCGAAGAGTAAGTAATCGACTGATAAGGAGTCGTTTATATTTTTCTTACTTTCAAGCCAAATATAATGCGTTTTCATTTTTTTTAACCTGCGAACGCAAGAAAGAAGCTAATAATAATTGTACCTAGTTTTTATGGTTTTAAACTGTAATACCAAGTCATTTGTTGAATTTTTCGTCGTCATTTGTAGAAGGCGTACTCATATAACTTTCAGTTGTTTCTCGTGTTTAATCGATTTTATTTCGTTGATGTAATTTCGACTAGAACACAAAGTCACGATTAATAAAATTTATTGTAAGTTGTAATACACTGTGTTTTTGTTAGTAATGATTTATTTATTTGTTTTATTACACCTTCCCACAAGCGTTTTCCATTCTGTTGGAAAAATGATATTTCGTTAAATAGCGACATGCCTATAAAATGTTGCATTTCTTCTTGTTTTTCGATAGTTACATTTTTGTTATGGAAGAAAAAGGAGGAATCGCATAAGCCAATGTGATTGCGAGTCTAATCAGCTTCTTGCAAAGAAGAGACTTACTGACTTTATAAGCATTTGAAAACGATGAAGGCAAGGTAATTACTGCAACAGCTATGTACTTTGAGCTATGTAGATGTCCATGCATTGTTTTTCAACATTTTTCTCATTTCAAAGAAAAGAAAGTTTATTTTTCATTTAATCGACCAAGACAGGCCTAAGAGCTAAAAAAGAGTAAAGTAGGGAATATTAGCTTTAATTGAGATTCGTTGAGTTATTGTAGTATTGCCGAGGAACAAACGGGTCTAGAGAGCCGGGACAAAATGGAATGTTGTTTGGAATGCTGGGGTAAATATTATTTCGGAGCTTGCGAATTGAAGGTAATATTGTGTACTTTAGCTTGTAGGCCTGTCTTGTCGTTAACGTGTCCATGTTTTATTTTGCATATAAATTCGTAGGTATATCGACATTTTGAGTCAATTGAAGGAACGTGTCGTATTATGTTGTAGCTGTGTGCACCTTTATAAAATAGCTAGGCAAAGTTATGTTTATTTTCCTATCCTTTTTTTATGTAATACGTTATATATATATATACATTATACTTTATGTTACGATTAATGCACCAAGCTGAATGGGTAAACATGCACATAGACGTTCAGCTGAATGTTGTTTGAGTATGAGTGAAGGTACTGCAAGAAAATCGGCGAGAGATTTTGAAGAGAAAGGCGCGGAAAGTATGGATGTCGGAAATGCCGATTTTCTTTATGATTTTGAGCAGAGCGTTGTTTGGTTTGCATGAGCTGAGAAGAGGTGCAAATGCACCGGAGGAAAGCGAGAGGAAGGGAGGCGGGTGGTGAGAAATCAGTGGACTTACGCGCTGTTTGTTTTCTTTCAGACTTGACGCAGTCATCGACGTCGAGCAGCAGCAGCAGCGCCAGCAGCGTAAAGTCCGAGGCGTCGGAGAAGGGCCGAGCGGCGAGCAGCCCGGAAAAGTCGGAGAGGGCGTCAGGGGCGCAATCGAGCCCGACGAATGGCGGCGGCGGCGCGACGACGGGCGCGGCGACGGGCGCGACGACGGGCGCGTCGCCGCGCGGCTCCTCGACCCCCTCACAGAGCGGGCAGACGCCGAGTGCGAACGCGAGCCCCGGCGGGGGTGCGATGAACGCCCCGACGGGTCGGCAAGTGCCGAAGCGGCGGATGCGCCGGCGGGCCACCTCCCAGTCCCAGGACCCGGCCGAGCAGCTGACCGAGATGTCGGTGCGCGGGCTGAACCTGTTCCGCTACGCGAGCATATCCGAGGGCGTCTACCAGTGCACCGAGTGCGCCAAGGTGGACATCCAAAAGACCTTCAAGAACAAGTACAGCTTCCAGCGGCATGCCTTCCTCTACCACGAGGGCCACCAGCGCAAGGTTTTCCCTTGCCCCGTCTGCGGCAAGGAGTTCTCCAGACCCGACAAGATGAAGAATCACATGAAGACCGTGCACGACTGCTTCATGCCCAAAGACTGCGTAATGCCCTTCGGCTTCTTCTTGCCACCGTAAAGCGTCTCTCCCCTATTGGACCGGCACTCGTCAGCCTTGCCCAGTACCTGAACGAGGGCCTTGCCTAATTTTCTCTGGCTTCGTCGCGAGAAAGCATTTCCATCGCTCAACTTGTATAAGGGTGCAAGCGAGTGGGAGAAAAGTAGGCCTTCACCGCGTCTGCCTAAGCAGAGCATCCATTTATTGCGATTCACCTCTTCCTTTACTACTTGTAACTTCCATACTTCTGAATGCGTAAGCTGCGACCGATCAAAATTCTATTTCTATGAGACAAATCGTAGGACAGACAGCCACACTGTGATCAGATGTAAGGGACTCGACAGTATTTTTTCTTTTTCTTCTTTTTTCTTTCGTGCGAATATTTTTTAAGCAACTTTTTTGCACCTCACGCGCCTTAGGCTCTAAGTTAAGTAAATTAACGATTTCTTCGAGATCAAAAGGATTCTCGGCAACAGATGCAATACTTATGCTTAAGAATAAAATGGTAGTACTCTTCTTCTTTTTAATTCATTGCTTTTCTCATTACAGAATTGTTTTATTATTACCATTTTATTACTATTTCCTTACTTATTGCGTCTCTTATTTTTCCTTTTTATACTGAAAATCCTTGTGTCTCTTCTGCGAATTCATTCTCTAATACTTTATATTCAAGGATTTTTTATTTTTATTACTAGAAAATCTTTTCTTTAGAAAGCAATTCCAAACTAAATGACGAGTGTAACAAAAGAAAACGTGTAAGTAACGATACATATCCACTTTGGCTTACTAATTAAATAAAGCGAGAAACACATTTTTATGTATATTCGCAAAAGATTTCTTCGACTCTGCATAAGCAAGTTTTGCAAAGGAACTGTGTATTTAAGCATTTTTTGAGCAAATTTATCTTTACACAAGGAAAAAATGAAACCTAATGGTGCGCCAAAACCATTTACCGACGTTGAAAGTATTTCAAGAGTATATACATAAAATTTATAAATATTATATATTTCCAAATGTTTATCACGTTTAAATTGAGCGAATTATTATGATAGAACGTTTTATCTAGAAAATCTATCTAGCCGTATGAGCGTGGATAGAGGTATTTTTTGAGTTTCTTGTGTTACAGAGCGATATACAAAGGACATTTATGGAGTATACAAGAGTTTATGATGATATAATAAAGTTATGCACTAATATACAAAAAGCTGCTTAGCAGCTCTCATGTGTATGTGTACAGACCTCTGCATAGAGTATATTGTAAAGAATAGTTTATTGGCGATTAATTACTCACTTTATCAATATTATTTTCAATATTGCTATTTTTATTATTGCTGTTATGATTATCGCTACTATTATATTATATTATATTATATTATATTATATTATATTATATTATATTATATTATATTACATTATATTATATTATTGTAATGTAGTTTCGGCAAATATTATGTAATTACTTACCTTTACTAATCGTTTTAAAAGCACGCAACGTAACGAATCAAATGGTACATGAGCACGGATGCACCTAAACATATGCGTACACAAAGTGTTGACATATAGAAAAGAATAGAGAGATAAATTTATTCTTACGTGTTTCATATATTTTTATTATTATTATTATTATTATTATTATTATTATTATTATTATTATTATTATTATTATTATCATTATTATCATCATTATTATTATATGTATCCGTTTCTCGACTGAAAAATATCTTCCTTGTAGATTCCTTGTTCGTTTTTCTACCACCATTTTCTTTATAAAACATTTGATTGCGAATTAAGTTTAAAAGAAAAATGAAAAGTAGGAAAAATTAAGCTGTTTATGTCGTGGACAACGTTGTTTGTTGATTTGACTTTTTTGAATAAATATAACATTTTTGGTGTTGGGATGCACTATTTTTTAAAGAGGAGTCTATAATTTTTAATATATACAAGTGTGTGTGTGTGTGTGTGTGTATATATATATATATATATATATATATACACACACACACACACACACTTGTATATATTAAAAATTAAAAAAAAAAAAAAAAAAAAAAAAAGAATAATTAATCGTGCTCGTCTTTCAAATGGTTCACAAATGACACAGAGTTCGAAAATCGAAAGAAGTGTAAAGATTTACAAAAAACGCGTGAATTATGTTTTACGGTACTGCGATGGATTCTCGTTCATTTCGACGAGCTGTCATACGTGAATCGAGCCGAAAGCAGTATTGGTCTTCCGCATTACTATTGTTATAACTACAAGAGGTCTGCGTATCTGAATGTGAAAAAACTGCGAGTTTGAGAGAGTGTGTGTGTGATATTGAAGCATAAATTTTTCTAACTTTTAATTGGAGATAAATAGATGAAAAGAATTTAATGTCAACGCGCAGATATGATGAGAGGGTAAAAATGGTTATTTAAAAAAATTTTATGTAAGAATTAAAATTTATTATATATATATATATATTAAAAAACCTATTTAGATGCGTATTTATACTGTTGTCATAAATTGGGACTTGTATGAAATGGAAATTGTGCGACTAGCATAGCGTTCGCCCTGTTACAATTTTTCTCATTAGCTATGAATTAAGTAAAATCTTTAAAAACGAGATTTTTTCTTTTTTTATTCGAACGTTTGTGACTTATGAAGATAAACAATTGTTTAAATTTATAATTTATCGTTATTAAGTATATATGGTTACAATTAATATTAAATTTAATTATACAGAAGTTTTGAATGTTTTTTTATCTAGAAAATTCTGATTCCGAGTATTGAAGAAAGTTTATAAAGAAAAATGTCGTTTTTAAAAATGGAAAAAAGGATATTGCGTCGCCTGTTAAAAATCCGCGTCCGTGTCTTCCTCGCTCAATTGTACTATTGTAACCTCGAGAATGACGAAATTTATTTGACTCTATCTAGGCTAATAAACGCCGCTAGACCTAACGTTAATAATTATATAGATAATTCCGGCATTCGCACAGCTTAAACTTTTTAAGACTTACCTCGTTACTTTAATTGTTTATTTTGTCTTTATTATCTTTCTTTAATGTATTATTTATTTGCGCTTGATTGAGCTCTGCAATCTAGTTATTTAGGTAGATTGTTATTAATATTAATGATTTGAAATTCTGGGCAGAAAGTGTTAACAGAACGAAAAAGTGAAGGCCAGCTAAAGATCCTGACGTTGTTAATGGTATTTTAGTTTATCGAGCATTCGAGCAGGAGGCACGGAAGTGATGATGTATAAAAAGCAAGTATGACGTGTGTCTACGTTTAGGAGAGCGGGAGCACAGAAAAGTGTACGTCTTATTTAAATATTTGTCAATTTTCACTACACAGTCCCTTAGAATACCTGGAATGTTGGATGAAAATAAATGCGTTGATGCAATCTAGTATGTAGTTAAGAGTTAAATGTAAACACTAAAATTGAGTTATGCGCTTGAATTAATGGTTAATGAATAATAAAAATATTTTGAATAAACAAGAGGTGAAGACAAAAGTAATTAGTTATTGTATTAAGAGGAGGGGGCAGGAATGAAGAGAAGCGTTTAGGTAGTAAAAAAATGAGTATAAGAACTACTGATTTTGTAGGCGTATAGGTAGAAGCCGTCTATAACATTATTGTTTCTGATTCTATTATTTCTACTTTGTTTTTATCTAATTGTAGTTTCTTTGTAACTTTTTGTGATATACATTGCAATAGTCTATCCGAATGATTGTTTGATGTATCGATGAGCAGAACCTTCTTAAAAAGAAATATATATGTATAAAGAGAGAGTTAGATGGAGATTGTTTTTATTGGTGGAACGTGCCTTATCCCAGGAAGGAAGCGTAGTTGTAGTTTGAGAAAGGTGCTTAATCGATTGGATGTTGCAGGAGGCCTAGCGTTCCTGCCCAGCGACATAACGTTCGAGGTCTGCGGCTCACCGGCGGCAGAGTCGAGGCTGCACTCGGAGTACAACGGGAGCAACGCGAGCGAGCCCGACGAGGATTCCAGCAATTCGAGCCTCACGTGCGAAGTGGAGCGCTCGAGTCCCGAGCTGCTGTTGCGGGCGTGCCAGTCGACGACGGCGGCGGTCTCGACGGCTCCGAACGGCGAGGCCGAACCTGAAGTCCGCAAACAGGTTGGTTGGCACCCGGCCGCCGTGGCGCTCCGAGCCTTTGCTGCCGGCAGACCGAGGCGCGCCTTTCAGGTCCTGAACCGCAGGCGCCTTCACTGCCGGCGGCTCGGCCCGCCTCAGCACAGCTTTGCTTACGTCGCCAGCGACCTTAGACCCAGAATCTGAGAGTAGCTCACCGCCAATTAGTCTCAATTGTCCGTTCGTTGTTTCTTTTCGTTAGTTGTCAGATTTTATATGACTAATGCCATAAATTGTTCGTTTTTTCTAAATAACTCTAGTCAAATGAAGTAGGAATATTTGAGCAATAAGGAGCGTTGAGAAAGTCATGAAGAGATGGAATGTTTTGAAAATTGTTGTGCAAGCTGCTGGAATACCTGATCCAAAAGGACGGCTCGGTGGTGTGCAAGTGGTGCGGCGAGGTGCTGCCGTCGCGCACGCGCTGGTACCGGCACAAGTACAAGCTGCACGTGGCGAGCCAGGCCGCGGCCCTCTTTCGCTGCTCCAGCTGCAACGCCTTCTTCAAGTCGCGCAAGGGCTACATCGGCCACCTGAGCGCTAGGCACTCGGGCGACGACACCGAGAACGAGGAGAATCGCCAGGAGAACCGGGAGGAGCCGGCCTGCTTCCCGAGACCGGCCAGCCAGCCTCCTCGCAAATCCGCTCTAGTAAGCAACAGACGCCACTTTCCAACCACGCGGCCATCAATCGTCACCCTCGCCATATTATTCCAGCATTCATCCGTCTTTTAATTATCGAGAACCCTCATTATTTCCACCGCACCACGCCAACCGATCCAACTTCCATTAGTTCACTTTTAAACATAATTGTGCAATGCCTCAAAGCTCTAAATAGCGCTTCATTCGTTATATTGTCTTGCTATGTTTATTGTTATGTGTAAACTGCCGTTGACAGTTCCTCTATCATTGCCTATACAGTTCCTTCATTCTTAATAAAAGAACAAAAATTTAAGAAATTTTTCAATCTTTTGCCATTAGTCCCTTCTTACTAGGAAGCTGTCAGACCTCCGGGTCACCCATGATTTTACATTTTCAGGCTCTAACGCTCAAAATTTCCGATACATTAGCTCCCTCGAGTCATGTTTTGCTAAAACTTATGTCCAACATCAGATGGGATATGTACAAGATAACGTGATAATGTTTTAACGACTCAACGTTTTCCTCTTTTCAAAGTATATGGAATAATAAACTACTTGTTTTGTTAAAAATTAAATAACCTTCAGACATGAATAAAAAATTGACAATATTACCGTGCTGTTACACGCTATTAAGAATGTTTACATACTTGGGTAATCGCTGCGGTTAATTTTTAACTTGTTACTCTTTTCGCAAATATATAGTTATGTAGAAAACATTATGACGTTATATTGCTGCGTGGAAAAATGAAATAAGTTAGCTTAAAATCGGCGATGTTTGCTAATTAGTACACGTGCATGCAGCAACAACATTTTAGCTCGATAAACTCTTTAGAGAACGCTTGGCCTATGATTACTTGAAAGATCCGTTGAAAGAACAAAGGATTAATCTGGATCACAGATGGGCAAGGGTCCTGATTGGGAGCAGCAGCGCGAGAAGGAAGAGAAGCTGGTGGCGGATATAATCGACCGGGTGAAGCGGGAATGCGAAGCCCAGGGTGAGGCCGTAACGAGGCGCGGCTACTCCAGACGCTCCACCGTCATCAATAGCTAAGGAACCTCCTCAACTTTCTCATTTTTCCTGCATTTTCCCATCCATACATTCGTCCTAGGAAAGCAGTGCCAAATAGCAATCAATCATTCCGATTTCATAGACTTCTCCTCCTACCAACTTGAACTTTAAAACTTTTAACTTTATTGTCAATCGACTGATTTCGGATATGTCTTTCAGCTCCTTTTAAATAAAACACTTGTAAAATATAACACTGACTCGCTGGCCGATATTAAATAATATTTATCTAAATAACTTTGCTCAATGTATTATGTAGACTCCTTTTATAAGGACTGCAATATTTTTAATAAAACTTATTTAACAGTGTAAGTTCGCAGGCGAAGAAAACCTACAAGTTCTCGTCACAAAGATGTGAGCTGAAAACGGTGTAAAGTTCCAAATGCATTATACGCCCATCCAATTTTACTTTATTTCTTTGAACCATTCACAACTTATTTTTTGCAGAATTAATAAAAGAAAAGATAATTAATTGTACACAAGCTAGAGTAACGAGAACTATTGAAAATTTGCAAACTCATTTATCAAGTCGTCCAAGCAAAAATCTGTCCAATTTACCTGCTTATAAATAAATGTCAAATAAACTTATTACGGTAATCCTTATCTGATTAATAGATATATAACTTTCAAAATAGATTGTTTATAATAAAAAAGTACTTATTCAGCAATTGGCAGTTAAACCCAGTGTCCTACTGAAAATACGTATTTTTGCGAAAAATTACCTATTTTTCTTAGCTTATTTTGTTGCGTAATTTTGGTACGTGATACATGCTGCAGGCTAGGAACGTTTTTTTTTAAATAAAGTTAAAAAAATACCAGAGTAATTGGAAGACTTTGTCGCAAGTTTAGAACTGGGGGCAGTGGGGACTCTTGTAAGTACTAAACATAAGTAGTCTGATTGGATAAAAAAGAAAAAGGCATTTTTATTATTCATGACATTTGTGGGCTTTATTGTTTTTACAGCTTTACGTCAAGCCATTGTGATATTCTTGTATATTGTTTCTTCTTAAATGACCTCAATATTTTCTACTACAAAAAGAGAATGAATTATCTCTCTAGGCAGTTTAATTTTGTACAAGATTCAAATACATAAGACGACTGAATTATTATTAAAGTATCAATTGACATAAAGTAAAATTCGTCTAAAGTCTTTAAATGTTCATATAGCTAGGGTGAGGCTGAGGTGAGGATATATAAAATATGGAAAGTTACTTGTTGCCAAAGAGAAATGTAAAATAATGCAAAGAAAATAAAAGAAAAGAATAAAAATAAAGTAGCGGCTTGTTTATTAAAATGAAACCTATGCGCGGCTAATTCGACATCCTCCCTACAGAGGCGCTCCCCTACTGGGGGAGTCTGGTCGGGCCGTCGGGGGAATGGGGGATGTATGGTCACACGTAAGTGTATAAAGTATGCCCGGATGCGGAGACCGCGGACATTGCGGACGCGAGAGTGTAGCGTGTGGCGTGTATCTACGCCAGTAGTCGAGCTCGTCCAGTGCATCTCCTGTATTTCGGCTTGGCTATTTACTTTGATCGGCGCATAATTAGAATTTCTTCGCAAGAAATAGCATCAAGACGACTGACGCCTATACGAGCGACGTCCGACGCATCGGGGTACTGCGGCTGCACCTGTAGATCAGCATTTGTTAGCCAGTCAATAAGTTTGAGTGATAAACAAGAGAATAAAAGGGACGCTCGAATGTTGGAGAGAAAGAGAAAGAACTGGAACTCCTGTTACAGACTCGCTAGAGTTGTCGGTCCTTGGGTATAGTACAGCGGTCAGTGCTAAAGCAACAGCAGCGTCCTCCATGTTTTCTTGAGATCTCCGTTCTTCGCAGTGTACTGTGCCGTGCGGAACGACGAAAAACTCGGGACAATAGAGGAAAGGAGTTTTCGTTAAGAAAATAAACAAGATAATTGGATAGAAGCAATGCGTGGGTGCGTGCTATGTGCCTAGTGGCTGGCGGGCTCGAGGAAGCTGCAGCAAGAGTGCAGTGCGAGTGTCATCGAACGTGACGGTGAGCCCAGCGCGGTGCGGTGGCGGCGGCGATGGCGAACCTCGTGCTCCTCGCGCTTGTCCTGCTTTTAGCAAGCCGGGCGCAAGCTCTCCATGCAAAGGACCCGCTTGCACCCCACGGCAAATGCGAGCCCATCACAATAAACCTCTGCAAGGAGATGCCCTACAATGAGACTATTATGCCAAATCTACTGAATCATCAGAAGCAGGAGGATGCTGGACCCGAGGTTCATCAATTTTCTCCTTTGGTCAAGCTCAAGTGCAGTCCCGACCTCAAGTTTTTCTTGTGCGCCATGTACGCACCTGTTTGCACCATACTCGATAAGGCTCTGCCACCCTGCAGATCATTGTGTGAGAGCGCTAGAAAGGGTTGTGAAAGCTTGATGAATAACTTTGGCTTTTTCTGGCCTGAAAGCATGAACTGTTCCAAATTTCCTGAGCATGGTGGCTCAGTCTTATGCGTGGGCAAAAATGAGTCCAGCAGCACCGAGATACCTGCTATTGACGATGTTAGATTGCCTGCACCAGAGTTCCATCCAGCCTGGAATAATATTCCCAAGTCATTCGGTAATAATGGATTTATGCTCGGAGGAGCCAGAGATTATGGATTTGTTTGTCCTGTGCAATTTAAGGTGCCTCATGGATTTGGCTATTCGTTAAAAGTAGGCAACAAAGTAGAACCAAACTGTGGTGCACCCTGTGATAAAATGTTTTTCTCGGAGAAAGAACGTAAATTTTCTAGAGTATGGGTGGGTACTTGGGCTACTTTATGTGCAGCATCCTGCTTTTTTACATTTTTGACTTTCCTTATTGACACAGACCGATTTAGGTAAACACACTTATATTAATTTAAATAATAAAGCATTTTTTAATTATATTTATAATACTTCAAAGTTGAAATAAAATAAAATCTTTTTTTAGGTATCCAGAAAGACCTATTATATTTTTATCAGTATGTTACTTAATGGTAGCATTGGCCTATGTAGTTGGTTGGGCAGCAGGAAACTCTATATCTTGTAGAGAACCTTTTCCACCACCTCTACAAATGAGAATTCAAATGGTTTCAACGATAACTCAAGGCACAAAACACGAATTATGTACTATACTTTTTATGATTCTTTACTTTTTTGGAATGGCTTCCAGTATTTGGTGGGTTATTTTGACTCTCACTTGGTTTTTGGCTGCTGGACTAAAGTGGGGACACGAAGCAATAGAGGCAAATTCACAATATTTTCATTTGGCAGCTTGGGCTGCACCTGCTGTCAAGACTGTTTCTATTCTCGCAATGGGAAAAGTTGAAGGTAAATGTTATTATTTTGTATTTAAACAGGCAATTATTATTTCATTCCATGAAATTTTATCTGATAAAGCAAACGAGCATAATTGGTTTTAATTTGAAAATAAATTCAACAGGTGACGTACTATCAGGTGTTTGCTACGTTGGACTGTGGAATGTCGAAGCACTCCGTGGTTTTGTGCTTGCACCACTATGTGTCTATTTGGTGCTGGGAACGGTTTTTTTACTCGCGGGCTTCGTTTCTCTCTTCCGTATTCGCACGGTGATGAAGCATGATGGCACCAAGACTGATAAGCTTGAGAAGCTTATGATACGCATTGGCATTTTCTCGGTTTTGTATACCGTTCCTGCCCTCATAGTCATTGCGTGTCTTTTCTATGAGCAGGCCTACTTTGACAACTGGATGCTAACTTGGAATATGGAAATGTGCTCACGAAACGGACCACAAGCCGTTTTTGCCATACCATGTCCAGTAGGTGAACGTGCTCGTGACCTCGGACGTAAGCCTGACTTTGAGGTCTTCATGATTAAATACCTCATGGCAATGATCGTTGGCATCACTAGCAGTTTTTGGGTATGGTCTAGTAAAACTCTCACTAGTTGGAGACAATTTTTTCATCAGATTAGGGGCCACCGTACGGATGCGTACGTATAAATACGTCAGACGAGAACAAACGTTTAATGCATCATCCTCTCTTTACGAGAGTTTCAATTTCTTTCTTGCTTATTCCTTTTTATTATCTCAATTGCTCATTTTCACTCATCTTTGCAATAAGCTTAAAAAATCTTTAAGAATTAATTTAATTTTTTTAATTAGAAATAAATAAACTGTTCAAAATCATTTGCGCATAAATAACAAAATCAAACAACATTTATTAAGAAAATAACAAAGATATGTTGCATACTGCATAAATATACAGCTATACATATTTTTTATATTAAAAAATCGTTGCCAATAAATAGTTACTCAATTGTCTCAGAATTTAGTTTTTGTTCATTTATTTTATTAATTCTATCTTTACAGTTTTAAATTCATATGTGCAAGAATGTCTATGCGTATAATGTACAGAAAAATGTTTACTATGCTTTCACAAAAACTTGTAATTTATATATTTTATTTAGAGACCGAGTAATAACTTATTGGCAACTGTTGCTTAGTTAGGAAAGACTGTTGTTTTACTGGTTACAATTAAAAGACTCTAAAAAAGGTTGTTTCGATAAACTGTCAATCCCGAATATATATCTGCAGTTTCACATTAAAATTTCATTGAACAAACAGATGCAATAATAAAATCAGTGATCAGTTTGTAAGATTTTCATTCGAATAATGTCTTTTTGTTTTAAAACACGACTAAAGTTACTCTTAACTATATCCACATTCATTTGTATTTGAATAATGGATGAGCCTTGTTTTCCGTGTTCCTATAAAGTTGATACATTGGTAACAGAGATTTGTTGTAGGTTTATTATTTTATCTAAATAGTGAAATTTTGTGCCAATTAATTACTCAAAAATTTTTCAATTAATTTGTAAATCGCGCATTTTATATATTTTTATGCTAGGTATTGTGTTTTTTTAAATCTTTTTTTTCATATTTGCGAAAAATGCTTGAAACATAAAAGATCTGAACAATTTTCTATCAAAGCTGTGTAAGATATATTTAAAACACTTGATGTGCCTGTCATAAAATCAAATGTGAAAGAAAACAAAAAGTATTGTTAAAAAATCTCTTCCATTCTATATGCAAACATTGTCTGTTATTCTATAAGAATTACAGTGCACTGCATATATACTGCCAAACAGCATTTAATTTTAAAAGTTTTTACTATAAAACAATACTTCATTCTTTGAAGTACATAAGCATCAAACTGAACTAAAATTTTATGGTAATAACTACCAAAATATATTCTACTATTTTTAGTTATTTTTATATTCTTTTATTACTTATTTTTTAGCGCCTCGAGTTAAAGATCCGGAAAATTTATAAATACCATATAGATCAATCATATATTTTTCAAATGCTTTGTGCAGCTACGTGTGACCAATTAAGAATTGTATTAGATTTAAAATTGTTGTTAAGACTTTGTGACTAACATTTTAACAGTTTTTTAAAAGTGCTTATTTTTAAATAATAGAGAAAAGTAAAAAAAAAATATTACTAATTTTAGCTAATTAAAATTTCACTAACAAATTGTATATATTAAAGATATGATTTACAAATGTATTATAGTTAGGTTTGAAAACCCAGTTTGCCAATGTAAATACGTAGAATCCTGAGTTCAACATTTAAATAATTTAAGTTTATCAAATTGATAGAAATGTTTATTTTCCTTCTTTTGTTCAAATGTTTAACGATAATAACTATTTAAAAATAATATCATTAGGAACAATTCAAATGTTCTTAAAAAGACTTCTGAAAAATGTTATCTGTTTATATATGAATATTGGAAAATTTGATTTCTATTTCTAGTAAATATTCAAAATGAAAATGTCAATGTAATATTAAAATAATGAAATACTCAAAAAGGAAGAATACACATTTTTATATCTTGGAATTGTTAAAAAACATCCTACAAATGAAATCAAAGTTTGTATACCGTTTTTAAAAATAGGTTAACTAGTAAAAAAGAAAGAAAGAATCTTAAACAAGTTGTTGGAAAACTCTAAAAGATCAATGTACAAGAAGATATTTAAAAGAAATAGGAATTTTTGAAAACTGATTATTATTTTTAATTCTACTTTGAACAAAGTAGTAAGCATGCCTTATTACTTAAGAAGCATCAGCATTGATTATTGTACTTCGTTTCCTAAAATGTAAAGTAAAAAAAAGAAAGAAAGAAAAGAAAAAGAAACACGTCCACTGAAAACTATCGAGCTTTTGTAAATGTGACATTATTTTGGCCTCTGCTCTGTCGTGACTGATGAAATAAAACGCAACATTTTTATTTGTTTGAGCCGAGCTTATAAATATAGTATGGCGTAAACATAAATATATTCACGTGTTTGAGATTCTGAACATGTAGCGTCCTGTGTGTGTTTGATATCATGAAACATTTATACGTATTATAGTTATAAAAAATAGTTTATATATTCTTTATATAAGAAGGTGCCGATTTTAAAAAAACCTAATGTGAAATTGAGAAAATACTGTGAAAGAATGCGTAATAATTTTGTAGATTATCTATGAATCAAGGGAATAACCGATTCACTTCCTGTGTAAATGGAATAAAGTATAATTTTATTTACATAATTTATTCCCTCAAATCCAAGTGAATGAATGAATGAGTCTTACGTGGAAATCCAATAAATAAATTTCGTGAAGAAATAGAACAAAAATTAGTAATTACTGTACTGGATAAAAAAATCTATATCTCCATTTACAAAAGGAACTGAAGCGAAAAATTAGTTTTTATAATTTATTTAATTCAATTCTGGTGCGATTAAAATACATTGAGAATGTACATGAGGATGTATCAACAGGTCCGACTACTGTACACATTTAAAGTAATAAAATTATTGTATGGTTAATATACTGCTAAATTGATTTTTATAAATAAAAAATATAAATACAGAATATTTTCTTGTATTCTGTTGGAATATATTCTTGTTGTATGTATGTATGTTATATCCTGTTGGAATATAAGAAAATATTTGTCTGTTGTTAAGTCGAAACTGACATATATTTTGAAAAAAAATTGGTTACATTGATTAGATTGTTTGAAAAGTGTGCAAGGGCAAATAAAAAAAAAGGAAGAGGAATGGCAGCTGACGGTCCTACAGTGGAGTCTTTAGAATGCCCTTGCGCCTAAGAAACTTGACGATGATGGGCGTAGAAGCCAAAGTAATAGATAGACGGATCGGAGCAAAGAACTTGTGAACAGCATAAGCGACGAGGAACGTTGAACCTTGTTCCATTACTTTATTCACCAATTGTTCTTGATTTTCTGCTGAATTGGTGAATATCCTAATAAGGGGCGATAGATCCAAACCACTACAAAACACGTAAGATTATTCAAATTATTTTCTTGTTGCTTCGTTTAAACGGATAGTTATTTATAGACTCACGAAAGATGTTAATCATCAAATTTTTAATTCATAATAATATTTGGTGGAGAATTAATAATGAAATTGTTTAATTATCAACTGTGGCCTTTAATTAATTAATTCTCAGTCGGGGTGCACTTAACTAAACCCAGTAAATGATTGAAATGAATGAAATGAAAGCATTGGGTTTAGTTAATTGGAGATTTAAATAATGAAAGCCAACCCTGGTTGAGCTAAATTAATGATGTACACGCTAAAGTTTTTAGAGTGAAACTCGTATCTGTTAAATTGAAAATTTTCCACTATCTGTTAATCTATTTTCCAGTATCTGTTAATCTGAAAATTTTCCACTATAAAAAGTGAGAAATTTTGGCAAACGCTAAAAACTTTAGTGCGTATGGAAAGTGTTTGGTAATCTTTTAGGGGAAAAACTGGTTAGAAACGAATTGTGAGAAAACAAACCTAGAAAGAAGTGAGTAAAATCCTCCAAGTGACACAAGAGAAATGGCAATGTGAAAGACGATGACTGTCCTACCGTAGTCCCTTATGAGAATTTTGAGCCTTTCTCTTTTGGTTTGCGGATCGATTTGCCGCAACTTGGCCGCCGGAGATTTGGTCGAGCAGCTGCGAGTCGTCATCAGGCCTAAACGACAAATAACAATAGCAATTGCTTCGTTTTTTCGCCGACGACGATCGCAATAATCTTGTCAATGAAATTTGCGTTATAATTTCTTTATTTTCTTATACATCGATCAAGTACAAGGAAAAATTTGGATATTGACTTTCGATGAGGAAAAAAAGATAAAAATATTAGAATTGATTGGAGCTCGTTAAGCGTAATCCCCTTGGTAAAACTAACCGTCTAAGCCACCCGAGCGTTTCAAGTTGCGCATTTGATAGACGGTGAATTGGGATTTTTTCATGACATCGGCGATGTACTTGTCGTCGCGGGACCATTGGCCACCAGGCATGTTAAGGTAAGTGGCGCGAGTACCGGTGCAGTATGGCTTGGGCACGTTAGTCTGCATGGTCCCGTTGAGACTGAGGGTGCCGAAGCAATCGTAGCAATCTACGTGCGAGTCCAGCTGATGCATCTTGACGTGATCGGCCGATGATCCGGAAGCACTGCGTCCGCTGTAAAAAAAAACAGGCGCGGCGATATCCCGCGTCCGCTCCGGCGCGAATCTGCTCGTCTCATTGTTCAAAATCTCCGAGACGTTCGAGGGTAGCGGCAGTTGCGGCGCTTCTGGGTAACGGCGCAGTACCGTCCCATGTAACTCTTCACATTTTTGCAGATTCTGCGTCCGACTGGCCGCTGAAAGTCCATGCAAGCAATCTTACTTTAACACTTGTATTAAAAATTTAAACAGTCCATTTTTTCATAAGGTATGACTGATAAATTGAATAAACGTTAATATCAATGAAATTTTACATACATCTTACTTTAAGATCTGTATGTTGATTATAATCGATAGTTTGCATTTGTGTGTTCATAAGGAAATTAAAGAAATCACTTTACGCAAATCACGTGTACTTTTTACATTTGGACATCATTTGCTTAATTTATGTTTTTTTTCTCTTTACACAAAAGACAACATTTTTAACCGTTTAATGTCAAATGTGTGTAAAATATCATTTGTGATTTAGTACGTTGACAATGACACTGACTTGACAATAATTTTTCTGCTCGCATTTAAAAAAAAAAGTATAAAATATGGCATGTGCCTGCGGTACCTTTGTAAAGAGGATTTGCGAAAAGCGCTATGACATCGGAAGCATAACCGATGCGCGAAAGAGCCATGATCGTAACCTCTTGAGCTCTTTTCACTCAAGTATCCTTTTGCAGTCTGGATAATTTGCCAATGCTTTGATCCGGCAGCAATCGACTGTCTCCCGACACAAAGCTTCAAGACATTCACTGCGTAATTGTAACCTCGCCTCGTCTCGACAAAACATCACGATTCATCCAGCTATGCAGACACACTGTAGCGTTACCTACAATAACAGTCTAAAGATCTTGATCATATGATGCATCATTATATACCTACACGTTATACGTTACACGGTAAAACGCTTGCAGTCAAATTACTCTAAGTTTATAGTGAAACCACTCATAGAGCCAAATTCTCAATGAATATTAGATTCATATAAATTCACTCTCAACTAACTCAGTAAAACTAAGATACATTCACTCGAAGAGTAGAATATCCGAGGTTATGTTCTACTTTTTGCTATAGTCAAGAGTCAAAATCCCTCTATTTCACTCTATCGAGGGGATTAAATTCACTACAAAATTAAAGTGAAAAATTTACTTCAATCGAGTTAATTTTCACTGTATTTCACTCCAGTTGATTTAGCATGTATTAGAAATAATTATTTCTTTAAAACTCAGAAGAAACAGTACAACGCAGACATTCTAGATGTTGCAGCTCTTTTCCATGTAAATTAAAACATATTAAACTAATGAAGGCACAGAAATTAATCAACAATAAAAGAGTCAAGTCTTATATTTTCTAAGTAGTTTTTTTTTTTTTTTATTGTGAGAATCTCCTGCAGCCTCATGGGCCTAGCAGTACCTGCCGACTCTTTATTTTTGCCTACTACCGAGCGAGGGGAGGACACAGCACTGACCCCCCCGCTTAGGTGTGATAAGAGGACACGGCTCTAAGCCCCACCGACCTTGTAGTATCCCAGCGATTCCCTAAACCTCATAGTCGGCAGATCTTTCTTCCGCCCTACGTCCCTAAGTCCCACTCCGCATTCGCCCAGGGGTATGCCTGTGGAACGGGGAAAACCTGTGGCCAAACCTATAACCAGGGTAAATGCCAATTAGGAAAACCCGTAATTAGATGCCCAAGTAACATTTCCTAAGAGATGGAGGAAGCATCGCAACCTCCAGCGTGGTCACCCATCCAAGTAGTGTCCACGCCGAAAGTTGCTTAAACTTTCCCGATCGCCCGAGGTACATCTCCACCACTCCGCCAAAGCGTCGGTTATTTTCTAAGTAGTTATTTTTATTAAATTTAGCAGTTTATTGACAAATCTTTTTTGGAATTTACTTTCTTATGAAAGTATAGTGAGAGGCGAGACTAAGTAGTGCCCACCAAATATTCTTAAATACTTATTTAAATGCCAAAAACTACAACGCAGAGATTTTAAATCTTGCAGTTCTTTTTCATGTCAATTAAAACATATTAAACTAATGAAAGCACTGAAATCAATCGATAATAAAAGAGTCAAGTCTTTTCCAACTTATAACTTACTAAATTTGGTAGTTTATTTTTAATGTAATTCATATTACTAAGTTACCCCCAAAATATATTAAACTAATGAAAGTACTGAAGTCAATCAATAAAAAGAGTCAAGTCTGTACCCTCTTTTAATAGTTATAACTGAACTCATAAACCCTAAACTTGTCAGATTATTTTCAATGTAACTTAAACCATATTTAATCAGTAAAAGTATTGAAATTAATTGATAATGTAGTGTCAAGTTGATTCTTTTTCAAGTAGTTATATAACTACACTAAAAAACTCTAAATTTGACCACATATTTTCAATGTCAATTAAAAAACCCAAAAATAAAACAGTTTTTAAATCTAATTTAAAAAATATTAAACTACTTAAAGTTCAGTTCTGTCATCGAGCATATAGAACCTTCTTCTTCTTTAACGTTCTTGCTTCTTCTTCTTCTTGTTTTTATTGCCTTGGGTTGCCCCGTGATGCCACAACACATGTTAGTTGACTTAGGTCCGGTAGATGTCGTTAGAGTGGTGTTGGATATACTTAAAATAAGTTATATAATTTTAGGCTAAGGCCTTTGACTAACTTGATTAAAAAAAAACCTTTTCTTTGACTCTTAGTAAAAAAATTATGATTTTTAAAGAGTAAATCCCAAAATTAAATAACAATTTTAATAGGTGCCTTAATTTTGAACACATACAGAAACATTTCCCCGGAAAGAGCTCAAAGAGCCAATTTTTTAATCAACAAGAAAAAGGAAATTTTTCTAAGTAATAATAGATATAGTATAATTTTACTAATAGACATGAAATTATAGGTCAAAAAACTATTTCTATGGAACTGCCAGCGAAATAGAAACAATTTTTCACATTCGGGAGAGATAGAAAAAGGATTTTCTAAAGATATAGTGAGTTTTTTAACAACTGAAATGGAACTATCTATAACTCAGTCATGTTTCACATTCGGAATCAGTACCAGTGGATTCATAGTCAATAGCAAATGTACAGTAACGCGAACCAAGGTCGTTTCACACCAGAACCCCAGCCCATCACAAAACATCAACAAACGCAGAGTACAAGCACACAGAACCAAGAATACCCGTCCAACCTTCAAAATTCAAAACAAGATGGTCAACAACAACAAACTCTCAATCAGGAGCAGATAAGGAAACACATAATCATTCAACAAGAACTTTTAGCGCCAACAACAAGCTAAACAAGACCCAAGATTGATGGCTACCACGAGCAAATTATCTAAAAAAATGGAAGAGAATAGAAAACTGAAGGGGAATTACAAATCAAATAAACTACCTAAAAGGTAGTATTCTTTCACTTTTTTATTAAGTCTATAAAATATTGTTATTGATACATGTAAATATATATTATCCTCAATTATATTTACATGAATCCATTTTTTTCTTTTATTTGCAACTAATGCTTTTGTATTTTTATTTATTTTTTTTTATTTTATTTGTTCTTTCAACTAATTTTGTTTTTTTTTATTTTTTTTAATTTAATTTACTTTACCTTTTTTTTCTTTTTTTTTCTTTAGATTACTTCCATAAAATACTAAGGTTATTTTTTTATCATGTGTATTTGGAATTGTTTTATTTCCTTTCTGTTTCTCTCTCTTTCTATGGATACTTACACAAAACATTTATTAATGCATGGATGGATGTCTATTTGTTGGATTACTTATGATTGTTTGACTTTATACTATATTTACTTTTTGTAATTTCAAAAATAAATGCAATGCATCAAACAAATAACGGATTAAAAATTTTACAATGGAACTCAAGATCCATTGAAAATAAGTCAGATTTTCAAAATCAGTGCTCCGAGTTTGACATTGTAATTGTTCTTGAAACCTGGTTCTAACCAAAAGACCTCTTCAGAATAAAAAATTATGAAATTGTTCGTTTTGACAGGCAACAATCACAAACCAAAAACAAATCTAAGGGAGGAGGTATTGCCTTCTTTATAAAGGAAAATCTTATATTCGACCGTCTGGAATGGTCCCTCGACCTTGAAAGCCTGGAAATAGGATCCGTAATTGTACACACTGATCAGGGAGATCTTCTTTTAGTAGCTGTTTATAGACCTCCTACTCAGGGTAATATTTTGCCGATGGGAGATTTGAGACTTTTGACTAATGAGGTAAACAAGTTTAACAACTGTATAATAGCTAGGGACTGGAATGCCCACCATTGGATATGGGGTAGTGATAGATGCTGTAAGAATGGATGCATATTGTACGATACTTTTTCTGACAACAATTACTTTCTACTGAACAATATGGATCCTACTCATTATTATTTTTCGGATAACTGCTTGAGATATTCAAACATTGATCTAACCTTTTGCTCTCCACAGATGGCCCTATCGGCATACTGGAGTGTCCTGGACGACCCATGGGGGAGTGACCACCTGCCTATCTGCATAGAACTCCAAGTTTCACCGGTCAAGTTAAATAGAACGTCTTATAAGTACAAAACCAAGCTAATTTGCTGGACCAAGTTCCACTCTGAATTAAATATCAATAGACTCAAATTCGAAAAATTAGACTTTTTAAATCTAGATTGTGTAAGTAGATATGATTTGCTAGTTAACTTAATAGACGAAACTGTAAATGCTTCTTATGTTTTTAAATCCAAAGGTGCTGGAAGCTCTAACAGAGTTGATAATCCAAACAAGACTAAAAAATCTGGTGGAATGATAACTGTACTAAAGCTGTGAGAATTAGAAAAGCTTTGTTTAAATTAATGCGTTACAATTGTAGCCCTGAAAAATTTATTAATTACAAAAAAGTTTCAGCAGAAACTACTAGACTGCTAAAAGATACTAAGAGGAACTCCTTTAAAGAATTCGCAGAATCGATCAAATCAAATGACTCCTTAATTAAAACTTGGGAGAAAATTCAAATGTTTAAAAATGGCTTTTTAAAGTCAGTCGCTTCAGTAGGTAACAAAAATTTCCAACTTAATGCTAAAAACTGCTTAAATGGATTATGCTCTGCTAAACCTACAAATCATAAAAGTTTTGAATTCAACAACTCTAAATTCTCAAACGTTTATGATAATTTTTTCTCGGCACCTTTCTCATTTGATGAGTTCAGCTGCGCGTTGAATTCTTTTAAGGAAGGCTCAGCGCCTGGTTTGGATAAAATCAATTACTTAATTACCAAAAAACTACCGGATTTTTATAAAAGCGTACTGCTAGATATTTTCAATGACTTTATAAATCAGGGTGTCTTTCCCAAACAGAGGCATGATTTTATTATTGTATTCATACCAAAACACGGAAGTAGCAAGGCTAGACCTGTTGCTCTAGCCTCTTGCTTATTGAAACTCCTAGAAAAAATGGTCAATTTTAGACTTTCTTTCTTCTTAGAAAGCAAAGATCTTATTCCGGAATTTCAGTTGGGTTTAGAAAAAACATGTCTTGTATGGATAATTTAACAGTTCTTACAAACGAAATTCAACAAAGCTTTTATAAAAATAATTACCTAGCTGCAATATTCCTTGATATTAAAGGTGCTTTCGATAATGTTAATCCGGATATTCTGCTAGATGACTTAGTAGATTTGGGGCTTCCAGCACAGTGGGTTAAATTCTATAAGAACATTATTTATAGAAGGAAATTAACTCCTATCAACTTAAGCGACTTAAAGGATGACGAAGAGTTCTATGCTGAAGTGGGGCTGCCCCAGGGCTCAGGTTCCAGTCCGTCGCTGTTTAACGTTTATACGTCTTTTATTAAAAAATTAAACTCTGAAGGTCTGAATGTGAAAATCTTAATGTTTGCGGATGACATTGTAATTTATGTCAGTAAAGAGGATCTCAAGCAGGCTCTAGAATTGTTAGAAAGTTTTGTAAATTTATTATGCCCAAAGTTAATGTACAGAAACTTAATGTTAGCTCCAGAAAAATGTTCACTAGTTATATTCTCTAAAAAAACCACAGGTATTCAGAAAATTAAAATTAACAACGTGAATGTTTTCTCAACTAAAAAAGTTAAATTCCTAGGCATGATATTGGGCAGCGAACTCTCATGGAAGTATCACATAAATAATTTAGTTCAAAAATGTTCTTTTCCGCTAATGATACTAAGAAGCCTAACTAAAGTAAGGTGGGGAGCCGACCCTAAAATTTTAATTACTTTATACAAAGCCTTAGCGAGGTCTAAAATTGAATATGGTGGTTTTCTACTATCTCCTAACCGCAGGAAATCGGATAAGAATTGTAAATTAGATAGATTTTATGAGCCAATCCAGAAAATTCAAAAGAAAGCTATTAGACTTGCTTTTGGTTATAGGAGTTCTACTCCTATTTCTGTTATGCATGCGGAATCCAAAGTTGAATTTTTGAAGTTTCGTTTTGAATTTTTAGGATACAAATACCTGTTAAAGATTATGTCACTGAATCACAATAATGTATACAGATGCTTAGAGCAAACCAGAGATTTATCAGAGCACCCGCTGTTTGAAAATAACGTGGATGGAGAAGGAATTGTAATCCTAAACTGTTTGAAAAACTCCTGGTTTAAAGAGGATCTAATTGTGAAGTCGGACAAATTTTATAAGTATACAGTTGATTATAATTCTTTATTCACCAAGTTTAATTGTGTACGGATAAAGGAAAAAAGATTCAAAAATCCAAGGATCATACAATGACCTTTCTTAATGAATTTCCAAGCTCTGATAAATGTCTTGATTTGTTCACTGATGGCTCAAAAATATTGGAAGTTAATGATTCCTATGTAGGCTTTGCGTATTGGTCTGAAGATCCTGACTATAAAGATTCTTGTAAAATTACACCGGAAGCCTCAATTTTCTCAGCGGAGATTTTTGCTTTATTATTTGCCTTGAACAGGATTATAATAAATAGCTCGAAGGAAAATTGTAAAAAATACCCACGATATAGAATTTTTTCTGACTCTAAAAGCCTGGTCGATTCTCTCTCGAATGTAAAAGGATTAATTAAAGAATCACCCTTGGTTGTAAATATAAGGATGAAATTGTTAGAAGCCACTAAACTAGGTATTAATATTTATATTTATTGGATACCAGCTCATGTTGGCATAGTTGGTAATGAAATTGTTGACAAAGACGCTAAAAATGCGGCCAAATTAGGGGTTGCTTGTAGTGAAGCCATACCAGCTTCTGACCTGTACAAAGTATACGAAGATTTATGTATTGAGAAAAATTTTAATTTTATTAGCGAACTATGTAATGAGACAGGTTCATATTATAAAAACAATTTCCTAAATAGAAGTAAAAATACCTGGTTTAGTAGACTTAATTTAAAAAGAAGGACCATTGTAAGCCTAAACAGACTGAGAAGTAACCATTCTTCTCTAAAAGCTTCGTTAACTAGATTTAATATTGTAGATAATAATTTGTGTAGATGTAACAAAGATGTAGAAAATGAAGATCATGTTTTTTTCCACTGCGAATTATACAAAGAAGCAAGAAATATGTTAATCAAATGCCTAAAAAAATTGAACCTGAAAGGTCCTTACTCTTGTACGTGCTCTCAAATCTAAACAATGACTTAGCTATTGCGTTCGAAACTTTTTTAGATAATACTGAAATTGTAATTTAAAACTCATTTACTTTAATTGTATTAATTTTATATTGTAATATTATTATGTAATTTTTGTATAATGGCTGTATCTTAAAAAGAAGCCAATAAAAATCTAATTAAATGTTAACTAATTTAAATTTTGAAGGAGAGATCGAGAGCCCGCGACAAGAGGAGGATCGAGTTTTACGAGATCGTTTGATTCTGGTAGTAAATTGTCGTTTGTGTAAAATTAATAATGTGATTAAGCTAAAAAATTAAACCTAAGTGATATAATACACATTAATCAGTTATTTTAATAAGAGTCACATAACAGAATTTAAGTAATAGAGTTCTAAGAAAATAAGCTACCGTTTGGTAGCTCTAAGAAACAAGATGGATGACGACGATGATAAACCGAATAATGACTCGCAGAATTTGAAGACTAATATACAAGAAAAGATGGAGACAGAAAGCGTTAGCAATAAAAGAAAAATTGAACAAGTAATACAATCAGGAAATGATAATGGAAAAGGTGACGGAACGACGAATGCAAATGAATCTAAAAAAAAAGAATTTAATAGAAATACTAAAAGAGGAAAAGGTGAAAACGCTATAAACGAAAATTTACAAAGAGAACAAACCAGTGTTATAAAAAATAATGTAGATCCTACCCAAGAAAAGAAGCAAAACAGACAAGATATTTTTAAATATAGTAAAGAAAATAGAGGACCTTTTGGTGTCTGGGTTAAAAAATTAAAATGGACAACGAAGAACTTAACCAGTATAAAGTAGGTGCAATTCTATATAAAAAATATAAAGATATTATTAAGATAGTTCGAAAAAGCAGATCAAAAGTAGAAGTGGTTTGCAAAACAGCTGACGAGGCCAATAGGATTTTATGTGATACTAAGTTAAGTGATCATAATCTAGAAATATTTGTTCCTGGATTTAGAAAGTATAGAAAAGGACTTATTAAATATATTCCGACTGATATTTCTGAAGAGGATATCTATAAAGATATATGTTCTAAAGTAAAAGTACATGAGATTATAAGACTGAAAAGAAGAAACAGGAATAGTGATGATAAAGATAATACATGGACTCCTAGTCAAACAGTATTAATAGTATTTGAAGGTCAAGAACTTCCCAAAGAAGTATTTTTATATAAAGTAAGAAGTCCAGTTGAACCATATGTGTCTAAACCTCTACAATGTTTTAACTGTTATCGCTTTGGACATACATCCAAGACATGCAGATCTAAAGCTATGTGCATAATGTGTAGTGAATTAAAACATGATAATATTGCATGTGTTTCAGAATATCCCAAATGCATTCATTGCAATGGACCGCACAAAAGCATAGATTCAAGTTGTCCTATATATCAAGATTATCATAGAATTAACATTATTATGGCATATGACAATTTACCGTATATTGAAGCAAAGAAAATTATATTTAGAGAGAGAATGACAGTACCTAATAGGACAAAGGAAAATTATCCAGAAATTGATCAAGAGCAAATACTTCAGCGAAAGAAACATAACTTATTGAAAAGATACTGTGATGTAGTAAATGAATCAAATGAAAATCATCAATATCTTTCATATGGAAGTCAACCACAATCTCAACAACAACAACAACAAAAAATTCAACAACAACAGATACAACATAAACAACAACAGCAACAACGACAACAGCAACAGAAAACTCAACAGCAACCTATAAATCAACGTATACAACAGCAACAACCATTACAACTACTTCAACAAGATTCTAAAAATTACTCTTCACAACAGCAATGGAGTCAAGAGGAAAATGAAGAAGACGTATTGAATTTTCCTATAACCCTATCACAATTACCCTATTCCCAAACCCTAACAAAGTATAAGTATATACCACAAGTAAAATATGTAGATCCAAAGCGTTTAGAGGTAACCAATAGACTTAGAGATAGATTAAATTCGCAAAAGAAACAAAAGGAGTGAATAATAGTAATTGATTAAGTGAATTTAAGTAAAATTAAGAGAATAGAAAATTGTTATTTTGTGATATACAAGTATGGAATTTAAAATTTATATTTTTATATTTTTATATCATATAGATATTAATGATCTAGTATCCTTGAATATTTAATTTTATTGGAAATTATTTTAATGAAATTCTTTTTTTGTTTCTTTTTTTTTATTTTATTATTTTTATATTAAAATATGAACATTAATAATGGTTTGAAAATTATGCAATGGAATGCCAGATCAATTAAAAACAAACATGATTTAATTACTTTTAGTGAAGATTATGATATTGTAGTTATAATTGAAACCTGGCTTACGCCAAAAGATAAATTTAAATTAAATGGTTTTCAGATGGTGCGTTTTGATAGAGAGAAGAAAGACTGTAAGAAGGGTGGAGGAATAGCGATCTTTGTGAAGAATAACCTTGTCTTTGACCGCATTGATTGGACCTTGCAATTGGACAGCTTGGAAATGGGAGTTATCCTACTAAAATTAAATCAAGGATATCTTCTTATTGTGGCCTGCTATAGATCACCGCTACAGGGTAATGACATTACAGCTAGAGAATTGAGGTTGTTAATGGCAGAAATAACTAAATATCAAAATTTTGTAATGATGGGGGATTTTAATGCACATCATTCTCTTTGGGGTAGTTTAGAATGTTGTAATAATGGTGATATCATGCACGAGACGGTTGATTTTGAGGAATTTTTTTTGTTAAACAATAACGATCCCACTCATTTTTATTTTGATAGGAATAGGCAGATTAAATATTCAAATTTAGATTTAACCTTTAGTTCAATGAATATAGCATTAAAATCTCATTGGATGGTATTAGATGATCCTAAAGGCAGTGATCACTATCCAATTCAGATAGAAATAAATATTACCCCAGAGTATGTTTATAAACTTAATTATAAATACAGATTTAAGGAAATTAACTGGAATAAATTTAATGAGGAACTTATGAGCAGTAAGGATAAATTTATTGAATTGGAATTTTTAAATGCGGATCCTTTGGATAGATACCAAACCTTTGTCCTCATTTGGATAATTGTATTTTGAACTCTTACAAAAATAAAGCTAAAGCTAAATCAAATAATACTTATTCATTGGATTGCAATAATATAAGAAATATTAAAATTAAAAAAAAAATATGGTGGAACGAGGAATGTTCAAAGGTAGTTAGACATAGAAAAGCATTATTTAAGTCATTGAAATACAGATGCGATTTGAAGTCTTTTATTGAATTTAAAAAAGTGAATGCCCAAAGAATTAATGTTTTAAAAAATACTAAAAGGGAATCCTTAAAAAATTTTGTAGAATCAATTAATGCTAAAGATTCATTGTCTAACACGTGGAACAAAATAAAAGCTTTTAAAAATGGTTGTTTAAAAGCTCTTGATTCTATGGGTAATGGTCAATTTCAAAAGAATGCAAAAAATTGTTTAGAGGATTTATGTATATCAAAGGATAAAAAATTTAAAGTATTTGATTTGGAGTCGGAAAGGTACTCGGAATATCATGATGAATTTTTTCTAGATCCATTTAACTTTGAGGAGTTTGAATGTGCGTTGAACAGCTTCAAAGTAAAATCTTCGCCGGGTAAAGATAAAATAAATTATGCTATTCTCCAGAGTTTACCTGAATTTTACAAGAGAACCTTACTAGATATATTTAATGATTTGTTTATTGCAGGAAAATTTCCAGAACAATGGAAAGATTATTTAGTTATTTTCATTCCTAAACAAAATAGTTCAAAAGCACGTCCAATTGCTCTTTTCTCATGTCTTCTTAAACTCTTGGAAAAAATGGTTAATTTTAGAACGGTATGGTTTCTGGAGAATAGAGATTTATTACCAAATTGTCAATTTGGTTTTAGGAAGGGGAAATCATGTATTGATAATCTGAGTATACTTACCAATGAAATTCAACAATGTTTCTTTAAAAATAAACAACTAACTGCCTTGTTTCTTGATATTAAAGGCGCATATGATAACGTAATTCCAGATTTAATGCTTAAAGATTTAGTAGAATTAGAATTACGTACCATTTCGGTATATACAATTTTATAAAAATTTAATTTATGAGCGGAATTTAATTCCTGTTAATATTAAGTGTGAAAATTCAGAATATAAAGCTGATAAAGGACTACCACAAGGTAGTGGATCTAGTCCGTTTCTTTTCAATGTCTACACTAGTTTTATAGAGAAACTAAGGCAAATAATCCAATTTATAAGTAGAAAAGTAAAGATTTTAATGTTTGCAGATGATATTGTATTATATTGTACAAATCCAGATAAGAAGCAAACTGTAAAAGATTTAGAGATTTGTGCTAATATTTTATTTAATGAACTAAAAGAGAAAAATCTTATTCTTGCTCCAGAGAAATGTTGTTTGATTGGTTTTATTAAGAACAGTAGAAACCAGGAAATGTTCAATGTCAAGATAAATAATGTCGATGTATATTCTTCAAAATCAACTAGATTCTTGGGTATGATATTAGATAAAGAATTGACTTGGAAACCTCATATAGAAAATATAAAACAGAGATGCATTTTTCCATTAATGATAATCAAAAGTTTATGTGGTGTTTGGTGGGGAGCAGACCCTAATGTTTTGACTACTTTATACAAATCGTTAATAAGATCAAGGATAGAATACGGTGGTTTTTTGATTTCTCCGAAAAAAGAAAATCATTTTAAAATTCTACAAAAGATTGAAAATGCAGCTTTACGAATTGCTCTGGGTTACAGAAATTCCACTCCACTAACAGTTATAGCAGCTGAATCTAAAATTGAAACATTAAAATATAGATTTGAGTACTTAGGATGTAAATATATAATTAAAAATTTAGGAATAGAACCTAATATAGTTGTAGATAGTATACAAAAAACAGAAGAATTAGCTAAACATCCCTTATATGAAAATAATTTTATAAAACCTACAATAGTCAAATGTTATGAACAAACTTTTTATAGAGAAGGAATTATTTTTAAATTTAATAAATATAATAAATTTTTGAATCCGTATAAATCAGTTTTTTTATCAATAAATTGCGATAGTTCAATTGGTTATGATATTAGAAAATCTAAAAATCCTAATGAAATGTTTAAAAAGAAGTTCAATGACCCAGAGTGGATTGATATTTTTACGGATGGATCTAGAATGGAGAAAAACAAAGAAACCTTGGTGGGTTGTGCATTTTGGTCAGAAAATGAATTTTTTAGAGATAGTTATAAAATGCCTGATTTAGCCTAAATTTTCACGGCTGAGTGTTCCGCTTTTTTGTTTGCTCTGAAGAGGATTATTGATTATAGTAGTAAACAGGAAAAAAAGAAATTTAGGATCTTTTCTGATTCGCAAAGCTTGGTTAAAGCATTAGAACAAATTGGTGGATTCAAGTATGAATCTCCAATATTGACACAAATTAAAAGCACCTTATTGCAGGCTGCCAATTGCAATGTTGAAATCAAGATTTATTGGATTCCAACACATGTAGATATTTGTGGTAATGAATCAGCTGATGAAAAAGCCAAAGAGGCTGCGAGTAAAGGTTTGCAAGCAGGGATCGATATTCCTCACACGGATTTATTTGCTATATATAAATTGGAATGTGTTAAGAAAAATCAACAGGAATTAATAGAAAATAGTAAAAAAGCCGGTTCATTTTATTTTGAAAATTTTTATAATGATAGTAAATACACATGGTTTAAAAACTTTAAATTACCAAGAAAAGCTATTACAAACATTAATAGATTAAGAAGCAACCATTCTTCGCTAAATAGTTCGTTGTATCGATTTAATATTGTTAATTCAGATCTCTGTAAATGTGGTGAGGAACAAGAAACGGCCGATCATGTGTTTTGGAGATGTGATTGTTATGAGAAAGAAAGAAAAGAGTTTTTTAATAAGTTATTCAGACTTAAGTTGATTGGTCCTCACTCCATATTCTCATTAATATTACAATTCCAGTTGAATATTTTGGCTCAAGAGAAAAAAGTATTGTTAATTGAAGCAATTAGTAAGTTTATAAATGATACTGATATCAAGATATGAAATCTCTAAGACAGGAAATTTATATATATATATATATAATTTTTATAATTGTATTTTAAGTAATTTGAAATTTATGGTCATGTAATTTAAGTAATCTATCTATATGTATAATACCTTTATTTAATGTAAACTACATATGTGTATTGTATTATAGCTGTATCATATTCTGGAGCCAATAAAAATTCATTTAACTAACTAATTTAAATTTTTAAATTTAGTTTTCTTATAAGCTCCAAGCATATAATTGCTTCTTCTCCAGTAGGGTTTTTAAATATATTAACTGCTGACTTGATTAAATTTTTTTCCTTTTTTGGTTGAATCTTTCTAATTTTAGTAAGAATGTAAATTTTTCTCTTTGGTAATTGAAGCATTCCCATAATATGTGGTCTAAATCTTGTTCAATTGGTCCACAGATACAATTTGGAGAGTTATTCATATTTTTTCTGTATAAGCTAGCTGCTAGATTATAATGATTGGCTCTAATTCCAATTATCGTCACTATATGACTTCTCGTATAATTTTTTTCCTTGTACCATGGAGCAGATTTGTCTGTGTAAAAATTTTCGAAATACTGTGTTCCTTTGAATGTAGCTTGATCTTTTACTAGATTGTTTTTTTATCCTTGTAATTTTGAGTAATTATTGAATGAAAATCTGAATAAGGTAAAAATGTAATGATGTTAATACCTGATTCTGCTGCTATTTTTGCTAGTTTATTTACTTTCTCATTGTTTTCTATGTTTTTATGTGCGGGAATCCAGACCGAATTAATTTGAAAATTATCCCTGCTATGAAAAATGTTATGTTTGATGTCCAAAAGTATATGTGATGTCTTTTTTTATTTTATTATTGAGTAGTTTTTAATAGCTTGGAGTACGCTTCTTGAGTCTGAAAATATGACGGCATTATGAATATTTGAGTTTTTTATATGAATGATTGCTAATAAAATTGCTAAGGCTTCAGCTGCAAAAATTGATGAGACTGAATGTATTCTGTATTGTTTTACGAGATCCCTTATTGGTGCGTATAGCGCAAGTCCTAAGTGATCTTTGTTTTCTGTTTTAGAAGCATCTGTAAATATCTGATAAGCTGAATTTAAATTTTGGATGCAGAATTTTTCAAAATCTTTTTGTGGATTTGTTGATTTTTGTAAACTCATTCCTGTTTCAATGTCCACATTGATAGGGTCTATCAATGCTTTAAAATTATATTTATGTGGAAGTTCTTGGTTATTTATTTGTAGCTTGTTATGTGTGATTCTATTTATTTCTTGATATGATTTAATTAGTAGAAATTTCCTTTTTATACCATATGTGTCTTTTATATTTAAGTTATCTATGAAGCATACAATTTTTGATATTATTACAGAATTTTTCTGAGATATTGCTCTTAAAATGAAATTGTCAGATAATCTTTGTAATCTGAGATTTAGAAAAGGAATTTTTGATTCTGCATGAATAGTATTTATTGGAGTAGAGATTGGATAGCCCATAGTTAATCTAATGGCTTGATTTTTTTTTTATTTTATTTTTATTTGAGAATCTCATACAGTCCTTAGGCCTAGTACTACCTGCCGACTCTTGTTATTGCCTACTAACGAGCGGGGGGAGGACACTGCTCTGACCCCCCGCTTAGGTGTGATGGGAGGACACGGCTCTACCACACCCACCCTGTAGCCCAGCGTTTTTTTTCCCCTCGACCTTTTCTGCCGGCAGATCTCTCGCCCTACATCCCTAATCCCACTCCGCATTCGCCTAGGGTTATGCCTGTGGAACGGGGAAAACCTGTGGCCAAACCTATAACCAGGGTAAATGCCAATTAGGAAAACCCGTTCCGGAGTGGGTCGGTATATTGAGAATGCTCAAATTAGATGCCCAAGTCATATTTCGTAGGCCTGAGCACCGAATTTGTCATTCTCATACCTCCCGCTCACTTTGTTGAGTGTGGAAAAAAACACCTAAGAGATCGAGGAAGCATCGCAACTTCCAGCGCGGTCATCCATCCAAGTAGTGTCCACGCCGAAAGTTGCTTAACTTTCCTGAACGCCCGAGGTGCATCTCCACCACTCCGCCAAAGCGTCGGTGCTTGATTTTTTATTGTATTTAAGAGATTTAGGGATTTTTTGATAACTTGTTTTGCATGGTCATTCCTATCTAATCTATTATCCAGTGTCAGATCTAAATATTTTATATTCTTGCTTGGGCAAATAGTGAAGTTATTTACATTTAATGATATATTATTTGGAATAATTTGCTTTGAAAATATTATGAGTTTAGTTTTTTTCTAGGTGAATTTTCATTTTTAAGTCTGTAAGTAATTTACTTATGGATAGTAGAGTGCCCTGCTACAAATTGCGCATTAAAACGGATTAAAAATAAGCAATATTTTTTAATTCCGATTTGAATACTGAATCTGAAATCCGATTTAAATAATTGAAACAGATTAATGAATTCCAAAAATGCTTGGATTAAAATAATTGCCAGCATTGAAACTGAATTAAAATGAATAAAATTAAATTACATTTTAATTCTTTTCAATCTTTATTTGAACTAATTAAACTAATTCACATTAAAAATACGTTGAAGTTGATTTATTTTTAATACAATTTGAATCTTCTTCAATTCTAAATCCAATATGTCTTTAGAAGAGTGTTAAACTGTGTCAATATTAATTCAACTTAATAAGTTTTAATGATAATTAATGCACGTTGTCATTCATATTTTCTGAATCAAATATAATCCATTTAACCCATTAACGCCCGGGATGTACATTTTTGACATAAAAGTTTGCACCGTCACCACGTAATAATTCGAGCGATAAAAATTCGGGACCCACTGTTTCTTATGTAAAAAAGACTGCTCTTTCTAATGGTGTGGATAAAATTTTGATAAAATTCAATTTAATTACCTAAAAATGAAAAAAAATTAAGAAAAATAACGCACTTTTTGAATTTTTTTTTTAAATCGATTTTTCGACCGTTTTAGATTTTTCTATGCATAAAAGAGCCATATGTAGTCTGGCATTGATACCTATACTTAAAGACTACGCGGTGGAATTAGCGCCAAAATTTTTTTTTAACACAATGACGACCTATATGCATTTTTTTTTTTATATTTACTAATTTTTTTCTGGAAAACTGTCAACTTTCATAAAAATTTCATAAGAATAAAAATATCTTAGTAGTAGTCAAGGAATATTCTCAAATTTTTTTAGATTGATCCGGGAAAATTTTTGATTTTTCGAAAATTCGGAAAATCATAATTTTGAAAAACGTCCGGAAAAAATCTGAAAAAAAATTGAGAACATTCCTTGATGAATTCTATTTCTATAGTAGTAATCTATACCTAGCTTTTATAAGTATTATGCGAATTCGTGCGTATATTTAAAAAAAAATAAACTGAATGTTTTCTGAGAATCTATAAGGTTTAAGCAAATTTTGCAAAGAATAAAAATATCTTAATCAATCTGAAAAAATTAGAGAGTATTCCTTGACTAATTCTAAGATATTTTTATTCTTATAAAATTTTTATAAAAGTTGACAGTTTTCCAGAAAAACATCGGTGAATATGAAACAAAAAAATTTGCATATAGGATGTCATTGTGTTGAAAAAAAAAATTTTGGCGCTAATTCCACCGCGTAGTCTTTAAGTATAGGTATCAATGCCAGACTACATATGACTCTTTTATGCATAGAACAATCTAAAACGGTCGAAAAATCGATTTAAAAAAAAAAATTTCAAAAAGTGCGTTTTTTTTCATTATTTTTCATTTTTGGGTAATAAAATTGAATTTTATCAAAATTTAATCCACACCATTGGAAAGAGCAGTCATTTTACATAAGAAACAATGAGTCCCGAATTTTTAACGCGCGAATTCATTACGTGGTGACGGTTCAAACTTTAATGTCAAAAATGTACATCCTGGGCGTTAATGGGTTAAATCACACTACATACTATTTTTGAAAGTAGTGAATTAAAAAGTTAGCTTCTTTACTACCGTTTACCGTGTTTAGTAGGAATTATACCCGAAGAACCTCTTAATCATTATGCTTTATTGGTGAACTCAGCATACACCTTATTGAAGTCAGAAATTTCTAAAACAGATTTGAAAATATGTGAAGAAAATCTCTTAAAATTTATTGTTTTTTATGAAATGCACTATGGAAAAGAGCCAATGACGTTTAACATCCACACTCTACTTCATGTGTGTCAATCTGTTAGGAAAACGGGATTGTTGTGGGCGAACTCAGCTTTTCCGTTTGAAAGTAATATTTATACCTTGAAAACCTACGTAAAAGGACCAAAGGGTATGGATAGGCAAATGGCTAGAAAAAGTCTTCAGACTCAAATGTTTAAAACAGGAAATGTTAAATTAACGTGTAAAAATAAAACCAAGAGATTTATAATCAGTTTATATAATCCACACAGATTAACTAGATTATATAACTCAGGAGTTGAAAATGTTATATATGTCGGAAGAGGTCGAAAAGTAGCTGATTTCCCTAACAGCTTAGCTTATACAAAGTGTATATACAACGGGTCGGTTTACCACAGTACAAAATATACTAGATCGAAAAAGACTAATGACACGGTTGTTCAATTACATGATGACAGTTTCGGTATTATTTTAGAAATTTTGAGATTAAATGACAGCAAATGTTATTTCAAAATGTTACCACTTATAATTGCAACTGAAAATCCATTTAAAAATATCACGCATATAAAAAAAGTAGAGCACTCTACCAATATAAGTAATAATGACATATTGCTATCCATTAATTTAATGAAAACCAAAGCGATATTAATTAATAATTTAGATAATAGCGCCAGCTATGTACACACAGCACCCAACAATATCGAAATTCAATAAACATAAGTATTATATGATGAATTAAGATATAATGTACGAATATGTAAATAATTATTCTGCAAGAAATTTTACTTATTGTGTATTTCATTAATTAATCCCAGGAATATACTTATATATTTCCCTTTTTTCCATGTTTATAATAATTGCACGAATAAAATGTATCCAATATATATAATATATATACAGGGTGTTCGAAATGTTCCGGACCCCCCACTTATAACATAAAGTAAGCATTTTGGAAAAAAATGTTAAATACAAAAGTTGTTAAGTTTTGAAGGTTGAACTAAATGATGACCTTGGATTTGTTATTGGTTATCATTTTCAAGGTCATTTAAAGGTCATCTTCAATTTTTTAAATAGGGACCCCTATTTTTTATTTCAGATTCTGAAAGAGCACAAAATTTTACATCTGGATATGTACCCACGTTATAGCTCAAAATGACCTACAGAGGTCATTTAGTGGTTAAATGATTATTTAGTAGCAGAAAGCCAAGAAATCCCGATTATTAAGAACTTTGAGCGTATCTGACCAATACTAAAGTAATTTGATTTTGCAAGACAAACTTTATGGTGGCGTTAAATTGACATTGCCCTTGATTTTCAAGGTCATTTGAAGGTTAACTTTAGTTTTCCAAATTAAGCCTCCTAGTTGTAATTGTCCATTTTGCACCAGCGCTAAATTCTACATTAGGATTGTAGAAGGTGTAATTGACACTGGCGTAAAATAAGCCTTAGGCCAGACAACCACATAACTCGGGCGAGAAAATGATAAATAAAAAAATGTCTAATCAAAATAAGCCTTAGGCCCAACAACTACATACCTCGGGGGGGGGGGGGGGGAATGATAAATAAAAAAATGTCTAATCAAAATAAGCCTTAGGCCCAACAACTACATACCTCGGGGGGGAAAATGATAAATAAAAAAATGTCTAATCAAAATAAGCCTTAGGCCCAACAACTACATACCTCGGGGGAGAAAATGATAAATAAAAAAATGTCTAATCAAAATGAGCCTTATTGCTCAGGCACGGGAGGTACAACTAATTAAGGTAACATCATGGGTGATCCAGCCAACTAAGGCAAGACCATCGGCGGCCCAGCCTACTAAGACAAGAACACTAGCGGCCCAGTCAGCTAAGGCAGGACTATCGGCGGCCCAGCTAACTAAATCAAGACAGTGGACTATTCGCCCAAACTGAATTTTTTTAAAATGTCGTTGACAGGAACTTTTTACAACAACTGTTCAAATTGTTGCCCATTAACAGTTTGGCAATGTGCTAACCGATTGCAAAAGGCTGCAACAACATTTCGCAAGATTTGCTGAGGTATCAAGTCTATTTCATCAGTGCTTCTTTGGCGTAATTCATCCAAGTCACGTGGTTTTATAACATAAACTTTATCCTTCAAGTATCCCCAAAGGAAGTAATCAAGAGGCGTTAGGTCTGGGGACCGAGGTGGCCATTCAATTGTACCTCTCCGCCCAATCCATCTATCATGAAATGTTGCATCTAAATATCGGCGAACATGAATACCGTAGTGTGCAGGAGCACCATCCTGTTTAAAGTAAATTTCGTCCAGATTTCCACCCGTTAAATTCCGTATAGCAGGTATAATTTGGTCTCGAAGCATGTTTTCATACATTGCAGCATTTAAATTACCTTCAATAAAGAAAGGGCCAAGTACTCTTCCATTAAATATGCCAGCCCAAACATTTACTTTTTCAGGATGTTGCGTGTGGTCCGCTCTCATCCAATGTGGATTGATGTTACTCCAGTATCGACAATTATGTCTGTTCACTGTTCCGCTTAACTCAAACGTGGCTTCATCAGAGAAATAGTAGATTTTCTTACAAGGGGGAGAAATGGAACTTTCGCACGGACGTGGTAGGACGGCCGAGGCGAAGCCGAGGCCGTCATACACGTCCGTGCATGAGTTCCACTTCTCTCCCGTGTAAGAAATTGTATTTTTCTCTATCCCCGGGCAAAAGTATGGCTATACTATTAATTAGAAAATAGTAAAATAATCAATTTCTAACCTTTAAACCGACCTCAACTGGCAGTTGTTCTGCGCAGCCATGTTTTTACTTTCGCCACGGGTTCCTTTAGTGTAATCTGCATATATTTTTTTATTTTACCTATTGCGCGTTTATATATGTGCGATGTCCGCCCAACATTTGCAGCACGAGCGTAGCGAGTGCTGCTGGTTGGGGGCGGGCATCGAAAAAAAAGCAGAATAAACATAATATTTGTAACTTAAACATTTAATAAAAACGTAATTAAATGTTTTTAAAACTGAAATTTTATTTTAATTTACTTACAATTATTTTTTACAAATTTCACAAAAAAAATTGTTAACAATATTGCCTTTAAACGTAAAATTTTCATATTTAATGCAATTTTTTTTAACCAATTTACTGTATTCGTATTTATTTCTACATTTTCAATAACGTTCAATAAAATTCTAATTTAAGTGTACGGTTGATTAGTATTCTTTTTGATAATTAAAAAAGCTAGCAGGTCGATTGAATTTTATTTACGTTATAAGCGGGATAAATCGAAAATCATACGACTACAAACACAACCTGCACTTTAGAGGTATATAAATTATTTTAAAGGACGCTAATTATCTACATAGACTTTCTTTGATGAATGTCTATTAGCTATTAGAATATAACCGAACTTAAAGGGGTTAGATTTTAAAAATTATTCGGACAGAGCTTTCGAGTTTAAAACAAATGACGCGCATGCAGTGGCTAAAAATGCTCCTTCTTCTAGCGTAAACAGAAGGAGAAACCTCGTACTTTCTCCCGAGGGATGGAGAAAAAAATGTTACTGAGGAGCAAAGGATCATCAGATATCATTTGCATCATTACATCACAAAACTCTACCCTTCTATCAAAATCATCTTCAGATAATTCCTGTACCAACTTTAATTTGAAAGGATGCCATTTGTTGAGTTTCAAAATTTTGTGCACAGATGCAGCTCCCATTTCATGCTATTGTGCACAACGTCTGATGCTGCAATGGGGGTCCTCAATAAATGATTGTAATACGTCTAAGCTCTTTTCATCATTAGACGATGATTTGGATCTACCTGATGTAGGACGCTCTTTAATACCACCTGTCTCTTCAAAACGTCTAATTGTACGAATTACGGTCCTTTTTGAAATAGGGTTGTTTTCTTCAACTCTGAATGTTTCATTGAATAAACGCTGTACCTGTTTGTAACCTCTCTCTTGATCACCCCACCCTCGCATCATCAACAAAGATATTCTTTCTCGTTCAGTAAGATGTGCCATTTTTCACTACGATTAAAAGTACAATTATTGAAAATTAATACAATTATCTGAATTTCGAAGTAAGAGAACTTCACTTAACTCTTGAAAACAGAAAAGTAAATAGGAGTAAACAATTGTTAATTAACAATTATAAATGAACTGATTCCTAAAAAGAATAGTGAGCAAAATCTTCTAAGGTACAAGTAACGATCCTGAAAATGCTATGAATCATGCGTAGAAACTCGTAACCCTTGCAAAAAATTATTGCAATAAAAACTGTTCATGTAAAACGGTTAGATTATTTTGCTTTTGAAATTAATAACCCCCAAGTGTCCTATGTAGATCATTTCGAGCCATGACGTGGATATTGTACTTATCTCCAGACCTAAAATTTAATGCTCCTCCAGAATCCGGAATACAAAATGAGTCCCTTTTTAATAAGCTGAAGATAACTTTCAAATGACTTTAAAAATGAAGGCCAATTTTAAAGTGACCATAAAGTTCGTCCTAGAAAATCAAATTATGTACTTTAGTATTAAAGTACGAATTTTTTTTTTCTTTTCGTCAAATACACCCAAAGTTCTTAATAATCGGGATTTCTTGGCTTTCTGCTACTAAATAATCATTTAACCACTAAATGACCTCTGTAGGTCATTTTGAGCCATAACGTGGATACATATCCAGATGTAAAATTTTGTGCTCTTTCAGAATCTGAAATAAAAAATAGGGGTCCCTATTTAAAAAACTGAAGATGACCTTTAAATGACCTTGAAAATGATAACCAATAACAAATCCAAGGTCATCATTTAGTTCAACCTTCAAAACTTAACAACTTTTGTATTTAACATTTTTTCCAAAATGCTTACTTTATGTTATAAGTGGGTGGTCCGGAACATTTCGAACACCCTGTATATTAAGTAGCTTAATTCCAGGTTTTTTTTTTCCGACCACTTTTCACGTCTTTGACCGACGATACTTGTAGATGATGTAACTTGGTCCAGGAACATTTTTTCCGCTTTTTCTCAATGACCAAGTGCGGGGTGCGCTGCCTGTAGACGACGTCCCGTCGGCCTGAGGGTGTTCCTGGACACCTGGACATCGTCTACAGGAGCAGCACCCATTTTTTTCTCAATGACCTAGTGCGGTGTGGGCTGCCTTGTAGACGACGTCCCGTCGTCCTGAGGTTGTTCCTGGAAAACTGGACATCCATTGCAGAAACAGCGCCCGGTATTTTTCTCAATGACCTAGTGCGGATTGGCTGCCTTGCAGACGACGTCCCGTCGTCCTGAGGGTGTTCCTGGAACCTGGACATCGTCTACAGAAGCAGCGCCCGATTTTTTCCTTAATGACCATGTGCGGGGTGGGCTGCCTAGTAGAGGACGTCCCGTCGTCCTGAGGGTGTTCCTGGACAACTGGACATCCATTGCAGAAACAGCGCCCGATATTTTTCTCAATGACCTTGTGCGGGGTGGGTTGCCTTGTAGACGACGTCCCGTCGTCCTGAGGGTGTTCCTGGGCACCTGGACATCGTCTACAGGAACAGCGCCCGATTTTTTTCTCAATGACCTAGTGCGGGGTGGGCTGCCTTGTAGACGACGTCCCGTCGTCCTGAGTGTGTTCCTGGACACCTGGAAATCATCTACAGAAACAGGGCCCGATATTTTTCTCAATGACCTAGTGCGGATTGGCTGCCTTGCAGACGACGTCCCAACGTCCTGAGGGTGTTCCTGGACACCTGGACATCGTCTACAGAAGCAGCGCCCGATTTTTTTCTTAATGACCATGTGCGGTGTGGGCTGCCTTGTAGACGACGTCCTGTCGTCCTGAGGTTGTTCCTGGACAACTGGACATCGTCTACAGGAACAGCGCCCGATTTTTTTCTCAATGACCTAGTGCGGTGTGGGCTGCCTTGTAGACGACGTCCTGTCGTCCTGAGGTTGTTCCTGGACAACTGGACATCGTCTACAGGAACAGCGCCCGATTTTTTTCTCAATGACCTAGTGCGGGGTGGGCTGCCTTGTAGACGACGTCCCGTCGTCCTGAGTGTGTTCCTGGACACCGGGAAATCATCTACAGAAACAGGGCCCGATATTTTTCTCAATGACCTAGTGCGGATTGGCCGCCTTGCAGACGACGTCCCGTCGTCCTGAGGGTGTTCCTGGACACCTGGACATCGTCTACAGAAGCAGCGCCCGATTTTTTTCTTAATGACCATGTGCGGTGTGGGCTGCCTTGTAGACGACGTCCCGTCGTCCTGAGGTTGTTCCTGGACAACTGGACATCCATTGCAGAAACAGCGCCAGATATTTTTCTCAATGACCTAGTGCGGATTGGCTGCCTTGCAGACGACGTCCCGTCGTCCTGAGGGTGTTCCTGGACATTTGTACATCGTCTACAGAAGCAGCGCCCGATTTTTTTCTTAATGACCATGTGCGGTGTGGGCTGCCTTGTAGACGACGTCCCGTCGTCCTGAGTGTGTTCCTGGACACCTGGAAATCATCTACAGAAACAGCGCCCGATATTTTTCTCAATGACCTAGTGCGGATTGGCTGCCTTGCAGACGACGTCCCGTCGTCCTGAGGGTGTTCCTGGACACCTGGACATCATCTACAGAAACAGCGCCCGATATTTTTCTCAATGACCTAGTGCGGATTGGCTGCCTTGCAGACGACGTCCCGTCGTCCTGAGGTGTTCCTGGACAACTGGACATCCATTGCAGAAACAGCGCCCGATATTTTTCTCAATGACCTAGTGCGGATTGGCTGCCTTGCAGACGACGTCCCGTCGTCCTGAGGGTGTTCCTGGAACCTGGACATCGTCTACAGAAGCAGCGCCCGATTTTTTTCTTAATGACCATGTGCGGGGTGGGCTGCCTAGTAGAGGACGTCCCGTCGTCCTGAGGGTGTTCCTGGACAACTGGACATCCATTGCAGAAACAGCGCCCGATATTTTTCTCAATGACCTTGTGCGGGGTGGGTTGCCTTGTAGACGACGTCCCGTCGTCCTGAGGGTGTTCCTGGGCACCTGGACATCGTCTACAGGAACAGCGCCCGATTTTTTTCTCAATGACCTAGTGCGGGGTGGGCTGCCTTGTAGACAACGTCCCGTCGTCCTGAGTGTGTTCCTGGACACCTGGAAATCATCTACAGAAACAGGGCCCGATATTTTTCTCAATGACCTAGTGCGGATTGGCTGCCTTGCAGACGACGTCCCAACGTCCTGAGGGTGTTCCTGGACACCTGGACATCGTCTACAGAAGCAGCGCCCGATTTTTTTCTTAATGACCATGTGCGGTGTGGGCTGCCTTGTAGACGACGTCCTGTCGTCCTGAGGTTGTTCCTGGACAACTGGACATCGTCTACAGGAACAGCGCCCGATTTTTTTCTCAATGACCTAGTGCGGTGTGGGCTGCCTTGTAGACGACGTCCTGTCGTCCTGAGGTTGTTCCTGGACAACTGGACATCGTCTACAGGAACAGCGCCCGATTTTTTTCTCAATGACCTAGTGTGGGGTGGGCTGCCTTGTAGACGACGTCCCGTCGTCCTGAGTGTGTTCCTGGACACCGGAAATCATCTACAGAAACAGGGCCCTATTTTTCTTAATGAACCATAGGCGGATGTGGGCTGCCTTGTAGACGAACGTCCGTCGTCCTGAGGGGTGTTCCGGACACCTGGACATCGTCTACAGAAGCAGCGCCCGATTTTTTTCTTAATGACCATGTGCGGTGTGGGCTGCCTTGTAGACGACGTCCCGTCGTCCTGAGGTTGTTCCTGGACAACTGGACATCCATTGCAGAAGAAACAGCGCCAGATATTTTTCTCAATGACCTAGTGGCGGATTGGCTGCCTTGCAGACGACGTCCCGTCCGTCCTGAGGGTGTTCCTGGACATTTGTACATCGTCTACAGAAGCAGCGCCCGATTTTTTTCTTAATGACCATGTGCGGTGTGGGCTGCCTTGTAGACGACGTCCCGTCGTCCTGAGTGTGTTCCTGGACACCTGGAAATCATCTACAGAAACAGCGCCCGATATTTTTCTCAATGACCTAGTGCGGATTGGCTGCCTTGCAGACGACGTCCCGTCGTCCTGAGGGTGTTCCTGGACACCTGGACATCATCTACAGAAACAGCGCCCGATATTTTTCTCAATGACCTAGTGCGGATTGGCTGCCTTGCAGACGACGTCCCGTCGTCCTGAGGGTGTTCCTGGACAACTGGACATCCATTGCAGAAACAGCGCCCGATATTTTTCTCAATGACCTAGTGCGGATTGGCTGCCTTGCAGACGACGTCCCGTCGTCCTGAGGGTGTTCCTGGAACCTGGACATCGTCTACAGAAGCAGCGCCCGATTTTTTTCTTAATGACCATGTGCGGGGTGGGCTGCCTAGTAGAGGACGTCCCGTCGTCCTGAGGGTGTTCCTGGAAACCTGGAATCATCTACTGGAAACAGCGCCCGATATTTTTTCTCAAGACCTTAGTGCGGATTGGCCTGCCTTGCAAGAGACGTCCCGTCGTCCTGAGGGTTTCCTGGACACCTGGACATCGTCTACAGAAGCAGCGCCCGATTTTTTCTTAATGACCATGTGCGTGTGGGCTGCACTTGTAGACGATTGTCCCGTCCGTCCTGAGGTTGTTCCTGGTACAAGCTGGACATCCATTTCAGAAACAGCGCCCGATATTTTTTCCTCAATGACCTAGTGCGGATTGGCCTTGCCTTGCAGACGACGTCCCGTCGTCCTGAGGGTGTGTTCTGGACATTTGTACATAGTCTACAGAACGCAGCGCCCGACTTTTTTTCTCAATGACCAAATTGCGGGGTGGGCTGCCTTGTAGGACGACGTCCCGTTCGTTCCTGAGTGTGTTCCTGGAAACCTGGACATCATCTTACTGAAACAGCGCCCGATATTTTTCTCAATGACCTAGTGCGGATTGGCTGCCTTGCAGACGACGTCCCGTCGTCCTGAGGGTGTTCCTGGACACCTGGACATCGTCTACAGAAGCAGCGCCCGATTTTTTTCTTAATGACCATGTGCGGTGTGGGCTGCCTTGTAGACGACGTCCCGTCGTCCTGAGGTTGTTCCTGTACAACTGGACATCCATTGCAGAAACAGCGCCCGATATTTTTCTCAATGACCTAGTGCGGATAGGCTGCCTTGCAGACGACGTCCCGTCGTCCTGAGGGTGTTCCTGGACATTTGTACATCGTCTACAGAAGCAGCGCCCGACTTTTTTCTCAATGACCAATTGCGGGGTGGGCTGCCTTGTAGACGACGTCCCGTCGTCCTGAGTGTGTTCCTGGAAACCTGGAAATCATCTACTGAAACAGCGCCCGATATTTTTCTCAATGACCTAGTGCGGATTGGCTGCCTTGCAGACGACGTCCCGTCGTCCTGAGGGTGTTCCTGGACACCTGGACATCGTCTACAGAAGCAGCGCCCGATTTTTTTCTTAATGACCATGTGCGGTGTGGGCTGCCTTGTAGACGACGTCCCGTCGTCCTGAGGTTGTTCCTGGACAACTGGACATCCATTGCAGAAACAGCGCCCGATATTTTTCTCAATGACCTAGTGCGGATTGGCTGCCTTGCAGACGACGTCCCGTCGTCCTGAGGGTGTTCCTGGACATTTGTACATCGTCTACAGAAGCAGCGCCCGACTTTTTTCTCAGTGACCAATTGCGGGGTGGGCTGCCTTGTAGACGACGTCCTGTCGTCCTGAGGTTGTTCCTGGACAACTGGACATCGTCTACAGGAACAGCGCCCGATTTTTTTCTCAATGACCTAGTGTGGGGTGGGCTGCCTTGTAGACGACGTCCCGTCGTCCTGAGTGTGTTCCTGGACACCGGGAAATCATCTACAGAAACAGGGCCCGATATTTTTCTCAATGACCTAGTGCGGATTGGCCGCCTTGCAGACGACGTCCCGTCGTCCTGAGGGTGTTCCTGGACACCTGGACATCGTCTACAGAAGCAGCGCCCGATTTTTTTCTTAATGACCATGTGCGGTGTGGGCTGCCTTGTAGACGACGTCCCGTCGTCCTGAGGTTGTTCCTGGACAACTGGACATCCATTGCAGAAACAGCGCCAGATATTTTTCTCAATGACCTAGTGCGGATTGGCTGCCTTGCAGACGACGTCCCGTCGTCCTGAGGGTGTTCCTGGACATTTGTACATCGTCTACAGAAGCAGCGCCCGATTTTTTTCTTAATGACCATGTGCGGTGTGGGCTGCCTTGTAGACGACGTCCCGTCGTCCTGAGTGTGTTCCTGGACACCTGGAAATCATCTACAGAAACAGCGCCCGATATTTTTCTCAATGACCTAGTGCGGATTGGCTGCCTTGCAGACGACGTCCCGTCGTCCTGAGGGTGTTCCTGGACACCTGGACATCATCTACAGAAACAGCGCCCGATATTTTTCTCAATGACCTAGTGCGGATTGGCTGCCTTGCAGACGACGTCCCGTCGTCCTGAGGGTGTTCCTGGACACCTGGACATCGTCTACAGAAGCAGCGCCCGATTTTTTTCTTAATGACCTAGTGCGGTGGTGGGCTGCCTTGTAGACGACGTCCCGTCGTCCTGAGGTTGTTCCTGGACAACTGGACATCCATTGCAGAAACAGCGCCCGATATTTTTCTCAATGACCTAGTGCGGATTGGCTGCCTTGCAGACGACGTCCCGTCGTCCTGAGGGTGTTCCTGGACATTTGTACATCGTCTACAGAAGCAGCGCCCGATTTTTTTCTTAATGACCATGTGCGGTGTGGGCTGCCTTGTAGACGACGTCCCGTCGTCCTGAGGTTGTTCCTGTACAACTGGACATCCATTGCAGAAACAGCGCCCGATATTTTTCTCAATGACCTAGTGCGGATTGGCTGCCTTGCAGACGACGTCCCGTCGTCCTGAGGGTGTTCCTGGACATTTGTACATCGTCTACAGAAGCAGCGCCCGATTTTTTTCTTAATGACCATGGGGGTATTGA